>JASFXZ010000018.1:7860913-8460913 GCA_032209605.1 Mactromeris polynyma | reverse complement strand
TAGCACACAATACGCAAGAAAACGCACAGTCGCACAAACACACACACCCTCTCTCTCTCTCCCGCCATTCCCTCTATCAAATTAATGTTCATTTTTTTTCCATTTACAGTTGAACACACTTAAAACGTACTCGGTTATAACGAAAAATTGGATGGTATGTATTAATTTATATTCCCCGACCAAGCTCTTCCTTATTGTATTTTTTCATTATATAGTTATAATGAATTTGGATAAAGCATAATTTTGGATATAACATAGTATTGTGTGGGTCCCAAAAGGCATACTTTAATGCAAACGTACTCTGTTATAACGTAATTCACAAATACAATGAATATTCTGTATCATGATTACACACACATCTAGTTCAGGTGTAAACAATAAACAAGCCAACAGTAATGGATGTAATGACAAAATTTATATCTATACAATTTTAACGAAATGTCGCTGTATGGATATAACACAGTATGGATATAACGAAATAAATCTGCAGGTCCCAAGAAATTAGTTATTATCGTGTTTCGCTGTATTAATATTTTCTATAGAGACTAATTGTCGTCTAAATGCGGTAAACACACTTCGAATTAATCATTATAAAACCATGGGATGAAAGATATCATTATACCCGCCAATAACTTGACAACAATGTAACGACTTACCGACCACAACACATGCTTGTATTCCTTCGAACGTTCCATTTTCTGAACATGTGTCTGTACGTAGTGTGTAATTAGATATGCTATTGCTCAGGCCATAACCAGTTTTACATCTGTACGACAATGTCTTATTGAACTCAACTGCTGAACTCGTAGTGTTCCACTCAATGCTGTTGTTATACTTCGTTGGAAAACCGCATTCTACAAATTGGAAGAGAACAATATTTCAATAACAGTAAAACATTTTGCACAACTTGATACAAATAGAAAATCGTGACAAAAAATATATCATTATTCCAGCCAATAACTTGACAACAATGTAAGAACGACTTACTGACTATAACACATTTTTGAATATGTTGGAACGTTCCATTTTCTGAACATGTGTCTGTACGTAGTGTGTAATTAGATATGCTATTGCTCAGGCCATAACCAGTTTTACATCTGTACGACAATGTCTTATTGAACTCAACTGCTGGACTCGTTGTGTTCCACTCAATGCTGTTGTTATACTTTGTTGGAATACCGCATTCTACAAATTGGACGAGAACAATATTTCAATAACAGTAAAAGATTTTTCACTGCTCTATACAAATTGCCGAAAGAAATTATGTATCACACGAACATATGTCCTCAGTCTCATATTTGGCGATCTCTTTCTCACACACAAAGGCACACAGACACACATAATCACACAAGCACGCACACGTTGCACATATAGCACATAATACGCAAGAAAACGCACAGTCGCACAAACACACACACCCTCTCTCTCTCTCTCGCCATTCCCTCTATCAAATTAATGTTCTTTGTTTTCCATTTACAGTTGAACACACTTAAAACGTACTCGGTTATAACGAAAGATTGGATAGTATGTATTAATTTATATTCCCCGACCAAGCTCTTCCTTATTGTATTTTTTCATTATATAGTTATAATGAATTTGGATAAAGCATAATTTTGGATATAACATAGTATTGTGTGGGTCCCAAAAGGCATACTTTAATGCAAACGTACTCTGTTATAACGTAATTCACAAATACAATTAATATTCTGTATCATGATTACACACACATCTAGTTCAGGTGTAAACAATAAACAAGCCAACAGTAATGGATGTAATAACAAAATTTATATCTATACAATTTTAACGAAATGTCGCTGTATGGATATAACACAGTATGGATATAACGAAATAAATCTGCAGGTCCCAAGAAATTAGTTATTATCGTGTTTCGATGTATTAATATTTTCTATAGAGACTAATTGTCGTCTAAATGCGGTAAACACACTTCGAATTAATCATTATAAAACCGTGGGATGAAAGATATCATTATTCCAGCCAATAACTTGACAACAATGTAAGAACGACTTACTGACTATAACACATTTTTGAATATGTTGGAACGTTCCATTTTCTGAACATGTGTCTGTACGTAGTGTGTAATTAGATATGCTATTGCTCAGGCCATAACCAGTTTTACATCTGTACGACAATGTCTTATTGAACTCAACTGCTGGACTCGTTGTGTTCCACTCAATGCTGTTGTTATACTTTGTTGGAATACCGCATTCTACAAATTGGACGAGAACAATATTTCAATAACAGTAAAAGATTTTTCACTGCTCTATACAAATTGCCGAAAGAAATTATGTATCACACGAACATATTTCCTCAGTCTCATATTTGGCGATCTCTTTCTCACACACAAAGGCAAACAGACACACATAATCACACAAGCACGCACACGTTGCACATATAGCACACAATACGCAAGAAAACGCACAGTCGCACAAACACACACACCCTCTCTCTCTCTCCCGCCATTCCCTCTATCAAATTAATGTTCATTTTTTTTCCATTTACAGTTGAACACACTTAAAACGTACTCGGTTATAACGAAAAATTGGATGGTATGTATTAATTTATATTCCCCGACCAAGCTCTTCCTTATTGTATTTTTTCATTATATAGTTATAATGAATTTGGATAAAGCATAATTTTGGATATAACATAGTATTGTGTGGGTCCCAAAAGGCATACTTTAATGCAAACGTACTCTGTTATAACGTAATTCACAAATACAATGAATATTCTGTATCATGATTACACACACATCTAGTTCAGGTGTAAACAATAAACAAGCCAACAGTAATGGATGTAATGACAAAATTTATATCTATACAATTTTAACGAAATGTCGCTGTATGGATATAACACAGTATGGATATAACGAAATAAATCTGCAGGTCCCAAGAAATTAGTTATTATCGTGTTTCGCTGTATTAATATTTTCTATAGAGACTAATTGTCGTCTAAATGCGGTAAACACACTTCGAATTAATCATTATAAAACCATGGGATGAAAGATATCATTATACCCGCCAATAACTTGACAACAATGTAACGACTTACCGACCACAACACATGCTTGTATTCCTTCGAACGTTCCATTTTCTGAACATGTGTCTGTACGTAGTGTGTAATTAGATATGCTATTGCTCAGGCCATAACCAGTTTTACATCTGTACGACAATGTCTTATTGAACTCAACTGCTGAACTCGTAGTGTTCCACTCAATGCTGTTGTTATACTTCGTTGGAAAACCGCATTCTACAAATTGGAAGAGAACAATATTTCAATAACAGTAAAACATTTTGCACAACTTGATACAAATAGAAAATCGTGACAAAAAATATATCATTATTCCAGCCAATAACTTGACAACAATGTAAGAACGACTTACTGACTATAACACATTTTTGAATATGTTGGAACGTTCCATTTTCTGAACATGTGTCTGTACGTAGTGTGTAATTAGATATGCTATTGCTCAGGCCATAACCAGTTTTACATCTGTACGACAATGTCTTATTGAACTCAACTGCTGGACTCGTAGTGTTCCACTCAATGCTGTTGTTATACTTCGTTGGAAAACCGCATTCTACAAATTGGAAGAGAACAATATTTCAATAACAGTAAAACATTTTGCACAACTTGATACAAATAGAAAATCGTGACAAAAAATATATCATTATTCCAGCCAATAACTTGACAACAATGTAAGAACGACTTACTGACTATAACACATTTTTGAATATGTTGGAACGTTCCATTTTCTGAACATGTGTCTGTACGTAGTGTGTAATTAGATATGCTATTGCTCAGGCCATAACCAGTTTTACATCTGTACGACAATGTCTTATTGAACTCAACTGCTGGACTCGTTGTGTTCCACTCAATGCTGTTGTTATACTTTGTTGGAATACCGCATTCTACAAATTGGACGAGAACAATATTTCAATAACAGTAAAAGATTTTTCACTGCTCTATACAAATTGCCGAAAGAAATTATGTATCACACGAACATATTTCCTCAGTCTCATATTTGGCGATCTCTTTCTCACACACAAAGGCAAACAGACACACATAATCACACAAGCACGCACACGTTGCACATATAGCACACAATACGCAAGAAAACGCACAGTCGCACAAACACACACACCCTCTCTCTCTCTCCCGCCATTCCCTCTATCAAATTAATGTTCATTTTTTTTCCATTTACAGTTGAACACACTTAAAACGTACTCGGTTATAACGAAAAATTGGATGGTATGTATTAATTTATATTCCCCGACCAAGCTCTTCCTTATTGTATTTTTTCATTATATAGTTATAATGAATTTGGATAAAGCATAATTTTGGATATAACATAGTATTGTGTGGGTCCCAAAAGGCATACTTTAATGCAAACGTACTCTGTTATAACGTAATTCACAAATACAATGAATATTCTGTATCATGATTACACACACATCTAGTTCAGGTGTAAACAATAAACAAGCCAACAGTAATGGATGTAATGACAAAATTTATATCTATACAATTTTAACGAAATGTCGCTGTATGGATATAACACAGTATGGATATAACGAAATAAATCTGCAGGTCCCAAGAAATTAGTTATTATCGTGTTTCGCTGTATTAATATTTTCTATAGAGACTAATTGTCGTCTAAATGCGGTAAACACACTTCGAATTAATCATTATAAAACCATGGGATGAAAGATATCATTATACCCGCCAATAACTTGACAACAATGTAACGACTTACCGACCACAACACATGCTTGTATTCCTTCGAACGTTCCATTTTCTGAACATGTGTCTGTACGTAGTGTGTAATTAGATATGCTATTGCTCAGGCCATAACCAGTTTTACATCTGTACGACACTGTCTTATTGAACTCAACTGCTGAACTCGTAGTGTTCCACTCAATGCTGTTGTTATACTTCGTTGGAAAACCGCATTCTACAAATTGGAAGAGAACAATATTTCAGGTCCCAAGAAATTAGTTATTATCGTGTTTCGCTGTATTAATATTTTCTATAGAGACTTATTGTCGTCTAAATGCGGTAAACACACTTCGAATTAATCATTATAAAACCGTGGGATGAAAGATATCATTATACCCGCCAATAACTTGACAACAATGTAAAAACGACTTACTGACTATAACACATTTTTGAATATGTTGGAACGTTCCATTTTCTGAACATGTGTCTGTACGTAGTGTGTAATTAGATATGCTATTGCTCAGGCCATAACCAGTTTTACATCTGTACGACAATGTCTTATTGAACTCAACTGCTGAACTCGTAGTGTTCCACTCAATGCTGTTGTTATACTTCGTTGGAAAACCGCATTCTACAAATTGGAAGAGAACAATATTTCAATAACAGTAAAACATTTTGCACAACTTGATACAAATAGAAAATCGTGACAAAAAATATATCATTATTCCAGCCAATAACTTGACAACAATGTAAGAACGACTTACTGACTATAACACATTTTTGAATATGTTGGAACGTTCCATTTTCTGAACATGTGTCTGTACGTAGTGTGTAATTAGATATGCTATTGCTCAGGCCATAACCAGTTTTACATCTGTACGACAATGTCTTATTGAACTCAACTGCTGGACTCGTTGTGTTCCACTCAATGCTGTTGTTATACTTTGTTGGAATACCGCATTCTACAAATTGGACGAGAACAATATTTCAATAACAGTAAAAGATTTTTCACTGCTCTATACAAATTGCCGAAAGAAATTATGTATCACACGAACATATGTCCTCAGTCTCATATTTGGCGATCTCTTTCTCACACACAAAGGCACACAGACACACATAATCACACAAGCACGCACACGTTGCACATATAGCACATAATACGCAAGAAAACGCACAGTCGCACAAACACACACACCCTCTCTCTCTCTCTCGCCATTCCCTCTATCAAATTAATGTTCTTTGTTTTCCATTTACAGTTGAACACACTTAAAACGTACTCGGTTATAACGAAAGATTGGATAGTATGTATTAATTTATATTCCCCGACCAAGCTCTTCCTTATTGTATTTTTTCATTATATAGTTATAATGAATTTGGATAAAGCATAATTTTGGATATAACATAGTATTGTGTGGGTCCCAAAAGGCATACTTTAATGCAAACGTACTCTGTTATAACGTAATTCACAAATACAATTAATATTCTGTATCATGATTACACACACATCTAGTTCAGGTGTAAACAATAAACAAGCCAACAGTAATGGATGTAATAACAAAATTTATATCTATACAATTTTAACGAAATGTCGCTGTATGGATATAACACAGTATGGATATAACGAAATAAATCTGCAGGTCCCAAGAAATTAGTTATTATCGTGTTTCGATGTATTAATATTTTCTATAGAGACTAATTGTCGTCTAAATGCGGTAAACACACTTCGAATTAATCATTATAAAACCGTGGGATGAAAGATATCATTATTCCAGCCAATAACTTGACAACAATGTAAGAACGACTTACTGACTATAACACATTTTTGAATATGTTGGAACGTTCCATTTTCTGAACATGTGTCTGTACGTAGTGTGTAATTAGATATGCTATTGCTCAGGCCATAACCAGTTTTACATCTGTACGACAATGTCTTATTGAACTCAACTGCTGAACTCGTCGTGTTCCACTCAATGCTGTTGTTATACTTCGTTGGAAAACCGCATTCTACAAATTGGAAGAGAACAATATTTCAATAACAGTAAAACATTTTGCACAACTTGATACAAATAGAAAATCGTGACAAAATATATCATTATTCGAGACAATAACTTGACAACAATGTAAGAACGACTTAGACTCGTAGTGTTCCACTCAATGCTGTTGTTATACTTTGTTGGAATACCGCATTCTACAAATTGGAAGAGAACAATATTTCAATAACAGTAAACACATTTTGCACTGCTCTAAACAAATTGCCGAAAGAGAATATGTATCACTCGAACATAATACCTCAGTCACATATTTGGCGATCTCTTTTTCACACACAAAGGCACACAGACACACCTAATCACACACACACGCACATGTTGCACACATAGCACACAAACTCGAAAGAAAACGCACAGTCACACCCACACAGAGACTCTCTCTCTCTCTGTCGCGCCATTCCCTCTCTCAAATTAATGTTCATTTTTACCATTTACAGTTGAACACACTTAAAACGTACTCGGTTATAACGGAAAATTGGATAGTATGTAGTAATTTATATTCCCCGACCAAGCTCTTCTATATTGTATTCTTTCATTATACAGTTATAATAAATTTGGATAAAGCATAATTTTGGATATAAGATAGTATGTTGTGGGTCCAAAATGCATAGGTTAATGCAAGCATACTCTGTAAAAAGGAAATTCAAAAATACAATGCATGTTCTGTCTGTATCATGTGATTACACACAAATCCAGATCAGGTGTAAAAAAACAAGCCAACAGTAATGGATGTAATAACAAAATTTATATCTTTACAATGAAATGTCGCTGTATGGATATAACACAGTATGGATATAACGAAATAAATCTCTAGGTCCCCAGAAATTTGTTATAATCGTTTTCCGATGTATTAATATTTTCTATAGAGACTAATTTTTCGTCTAAATTCGGTAAACAAACTTCGAATTAATCATTATAAAACCGTGGGATGAAAGATATCATTATAACCGCCAATAACTTGACAACAATGTAACGACTTACCGACCACAACACATGCTTGTATTCCTTCGAACGTTCCATTTTCTGAACATGTGTCTGTACGTAGTGTGTAATTAGATATGCTATTGCTCAGGCCATAACCAGTTTTACATCTGTACGACAATGTCTTATTGAACTCAACTGCTGAACTCGTAGTGTTCCACTCAATGCTGTTGTTATACTTCGTTGGAAAACCGCATTCTACAAATTGGAAGAGAACAATATTTCAATAACAGTAAAACATTTTGCACAACTTGATACAAATAGAAAATCGTGACAAAATATATCATTATTCCAGCCAATAACTTGACAACAATGTAAGAACGACTTACTGACTATAACACATTTTTGAATATGTTGGAACGTTCCATTTTCTGAACATGTGTCTGTACGTAGTGTGTAATTAGATATGCTATTGCTCAGGCCATAACCAGTTTTACATCTGTACGACAATGTCTTATTGAACTCAACTGCTGGACTCGTAGTGTTCCACTCAATGCTGTTGTTATACTTTGTTGGAATACCGCATTCTACAAATTGGACGAGAACAATATTTCAATAACAGTAAAAGACTTTTCACTGCTCTATACAAATTGCCGAAAGAAATTATGTATCACACGAACATATTTCCTCAGTCTCATATTTGGCGATCTCTTTCTCACACACAAAGGCAAACAGACACACATAATCACACAAGCACGCACACGTTGCACATATAGCACACAATACGCAAGAAAACGCACAGTCGCACAAACACACACACCCTCTCTCTCTCTCCCGCCATTCCCTCTATCAAATTAATGTTCATTTTTTTTCCATTTACAGTTGAACACACTTAAAACGTACTCGGTTATAACGAAAAATTGGATGGTATGTATTAATTTATATTCCCCGACCAAGCTCTTCCTTATTGTATTTTTTCATTATATAGTTATAATGAATTTGGATAAAGCATAATTTTGGATATAACATAGTATTGTGTGGGTCCCAAAAGGCATACTTTAATGCAAACGTACTCTGTTATAACGTAATTCACAAATACAATGAATATTCTGTATCATGATTACACACACATCTAGTTCAGGTGTAAACAATAAACAAGCCAACAGTAATGGATGTAATGACAAAATTTATATCTATACAATTTTAACGAAATGTCGCTGTATGGATATAACACAGTATGGATATAACGAAATAAATCTGCAGGTCCCAAGAAATTAGTTATTATCGTGTTTCGCTGTATTAATATTTTCTATAGAGACTAATTGTCGTCTAAATGCGGTAAACACACTTCGAATTAATCATTATAAAACCATGGGATGAAAGATATCATTATACCCGCCAATAACTTGACAACAATGTAACGACTTACCGACCACAACACATGCTTGTATTCCTTCGAACGTTCCATTTTCTGAACATGTGTCTGTACGTAGTGTGTAATTAGATATGCTATTGCTCAGGCCATAACCAGTTTTACATCTGTACGACACTGTCTTATTGAACTCAACTGCTGAACTCGTAGTGTTCCACTCAATGCTGTTGTTATACTTCGTTGGAAAACCGCATTCTACAAATTGGAAGAGAACAATATTTCAGGTCCCAAGAAATTAGTTATTATCGTGTTTCGCTGTATTAATATTTTCTATAGAGACTTATTGTCGTCTAAATGCGGTAAACACACTTCGAATTAATCATTATAAAACCGTGGATTGAAAGATATCATTATACCCGCCAATAACTTGACAACAATGTAAAAACGACTTACTGACTATAACACATTTTTGAATATGTTGGAACGTTCCATTTTCTGAACATGTGTCTGTACGTAGTGTGTAATTAGATATGCTATTGCTCAGGCCATAACCAGTTTTACATCTGTACGACAATGTCTTATTGAACTCAACTGCTGAACTCGTAGTGTTCCACTCAATGCTGTTGTTATACTTCGTTGGAAAACCGCATTCTACAAATTGGAAGAGAACAATATTTCAATAACAGTAAAACATTTTGCACAACTTGATACAAATAGAAAATCGTGACAAAAAATATATCATTATTCCAGCCAATAACTTGACAACAATGTAAGAACGACTTACTGACTATAACACATTTTTGAATATGTTGGAACGTTCCATTTTCTGAACATGTGTCTGTACGTAGTGTGTAATTAGATATGCTATTGCTCAGGCCATAACCAGTTTTACATCTGTACGACAATGTCTTATTGAACTCAACTGCTGGACTCGTTGTGTTCCACTCAATGCTGTTGTTATACTTTGTTGGAATACCGCATTCTACAAATTGGACGAGAACAATATTTCAATAACAGTAAAAGATTTTTCACTGCTCTATACAAATTGCCGAAAGAAATTATGTATCACACGAACATATGTCCTCAGTCTCATATTTGGCGATCTCTTTCTCACACACAAAGGCACACAGACACACATAATCACACAAGCACGCACACGTTGCACATATAGCACATAATACGCAAGAAAACGCACAGTCGCACAAACACACACACCCTCTCTCTCTCTCTCGCCATTCCCTCTATCAAATTAATGTTCTTTGTTTTCCATTTACAGTTGAACACACTTAAAACGTACTCGGTTATAACGAAAGATTGGATAGTATGTATTAATTTATATTCCCCGACCAAGCTCTTCCTTATTGTATTTTTTCATTATATAGTTATAATGAATTTGGATAAAGCATAATTTTGGATATAACATAGTATTGTGTGGGTCCCAAAAGGCATACTTTAATGCAAACGTACTCTGTTATAACGTAATTCACAAATACAATTAATATTCTGTATCATGATTACACACACATCTAGTTCAGGTGTAAACAATAAACAAGCCAACAGTAATGGATGTAATAACAAAATTTATATCTATACAATTTTAACGAAATGTCGCTGTATGGATATAACACAGTATGGATATAACGAAATAAATCTGCAGGTCCCAAGAAATTAGTTATTATCGTGTTTCGATGTATTAATATTTTCTATAGAGACTAATTGTCGTCTAAATGCGGTAAACACACTTCGAATTAATCATTATAAAACCGTGGGATGAAAGATATCATTATTCCAGCCAATAACTTGACAACAATGTAAGAACGACTTACTGACTATAACACATTTTTGAATATGTTGGAACGTTCCATTTTCTGAACATGTGTCTGTACGTAGTGTGTAATTAGATATGCTATTGCTCAGGCCATAACCAGTTTTACATCTGTACGACAATGTCTTATTGAACTCAACTGCTGAACTCGTCGTGTTCCACTCAATGCTGTTGTTATACTTCGTTGGAAAACCGCATTCTACCAATTGGAAGAGAACAATATTTCAATAACAGTAAAACATTTTGCACAACTTGATACAAATAGAAAATCGTGACAAAATATATCATTATTCGAGACAATAACTTGACAACAATGTAAGAACGACTTAGACTCGTAGTGTTCCACTCAATGCTGTTGTTATACTTTGTTGGAATACCGCATTCTACAAATTGGAAGAGAACAATATTTCAATAACAGTAAACACATTTTGCACTGCTCTAAACAAATTGCCGAAAGAAAATATGTATCACTCGAACATAATACCTCAGTCACATATTTGGCGATCTCTTTTTCACACACAAAGGCACACAGACACACCTAATCACACACACACGCACATGTTGCACACATATCACACAAACTCGAAAGAAAACGCACAGTCACACCCACACAGAGACTCTCTCTCTCTCTGTCGCGCCATTCCCTCTCTCAAATTAATGTTCTTTTTTACCATTTACAGTTGAACACACTTAAAACGTACTCGGTTATAACGGAAAATTGGATAGTATGTAGTAATTTATATTCCCCGACCAAGCTCTTCTATATTGTATTCTTTCATTATACAGTTATAATAAATTTGGATAAAGCATAATTTTGGATATAAGATAGTATGTTGTGGGTCCAAAATGCATAGGTTAATGCAAGCATACTCTGTTAAAAGGAAATTCAAAAATACAATGCATGTTCTGTCTGTATCATGTGATTACACACAAATCCAGATCAGGTGTAAAAAAACAAGCCAACAGTAATGGATGTAATAACAAAATTTATATCTTTACAATGAAATGTCGCTGTATGGATATAACACAGTATGGATATAACGAAATAAATCTCTAGGTCCCCAGAAATTTGTTATAATCGTTTTCCGATGTATTAATATTTTCTATAGAGACTAATTTTTCGTCTAAATTCGGTAAACAAACTTCGAATTAATCATTATAAAACCGTGGGATGAAAGATATCATTATAACCGCCAATAACTTGACAACAATGTAACGACTTACCGACCACAACACATGCTTGTATTCCTTCGAACGTTCCATTTTCTGAACATGTGTCTGTACGTAGTGTGTAATTAGATATGCTATTGCTCAGGCCATAACCAGTTTTACATCTGTACGACAATGTCTTATTGAACTCAACTGCTGGACTCGTAGTGTTCCACTCAATGCTGTTGTTATACTTTGTTGGAATACCGCATTCTACAAATTGGACGAGAACAATATTTCAATAACAGTAAAAGACTTTTCACTGCTCTATACAAATTGCCGAAAGAAATTATGTATCACACGAACATATTTCCTCAGTCTCATATTTGGCGATCTCTTTCTCACACACAAAGGCAAACAGACACACATAATCACACAAGCACGCACACGTTGCACATATAGCACACAATACGCAAGAAAACGCACAGTCGCACAAACACACACACCCTCTCTCTCTCTCCCGCCATTCCCTCTATCAAATTAATGTTCATTTTTTTTCCATTTACAGTTGAACACACTTAAAACGTACTCGGTTATAACGAAAAATTGGATAGTATGTATTAATTTATGTTCCCCGACCAAGCTCTTCCTTATTGTATTTTTTCATTATATAGTTATAATGAATTTGGATAAAGCATAATTTTGGATATAACATAGTATTGTGTGGGTCCCAAAAGGCATACTTTAATGCAAACGTACTCTGTTATAACGTAATTCACAAATACAATGAATATTCTGTATCATGATTACACACACATCTAGTTCAGGTGTAAACAATAAACAAGCCAACAGTAATGGATGTAATGACAAAATTTATATCTATACAATTTTAACGAAATGTCGCTGTATGGATATAACACAGTATGGATATAACGAAATAAATCTGCAGGTCCCAAGAAATTAGTTATTATCGTGTTTCGCTGTATTAATATTTTCTATAGAGACTAATTGTCGTCTAAATGCGGTAAACACACTTCGAATTAATCATTATAAAACCGTGGGATGAAAGATATCATTATACCCGCCAATAACTTGACAACAATGTAAAAACGACTTACTGACTATAACACATTTTTGAATATGTTGGAACGTTCCATTTTCTGAACATGTGTCTGTACGTAATGTGTAATTAGATATGCTATTGCTCAGGCCATAACCAGTTTTACATCTGTACGACAATGTCTTATTGAACTCAACTGCTGAACTCTTAGTGTTCCACTCGATGCTGTTGTTATACTTCGTTGGAAAACCGCATTCTACAAATTGGAAGAGAACAATATTTCAATAACAGTAAAACATTTTGCACAACTTGATACAAATAGAAAATCGTGACAAAAAATATATCATTATTCCAGCCAATAACTTGACAACAATGTAAGAACGACATACTGACTATAACACATTTTTGAATATGTTGGAACGTTCCATTTTCTGAACATGTGTCTGTACGTAGTGTGTAATTAGATATGCTATTGCTCAGGCCATAACCAGTTTTACATCTGTACGACAATGTCTTATTGAACTCCACTGCTGGACTCGTAGTGTTCCACTCAATGCTGTTGTTATACTTTGTTGGAATACCGCATTCTACAAATTGGACGAGAACAATATTTCAATGACAGTAAAAGATTTTTCACTGCTCTATACAAATTGCCGAAAGAAATTATGTATCACACGAACATATTTCCTCAGTCTCATATTTGGCGATCTCTTTCTCACACACAAAGGCACACAGACACACATAATCACACAAGCACGCACACGTTGCACATATAGCACACAATACGCAAGAAAACGCACAGTCGCACAAACACACACACCCTCTCTCTCTCTCTCGCCATTCCCTCTATCAAATTAATGTTCTTTGTTTTCCATTTACAGTTGAACACACTTAAAACGTACTCGGTTATAACGAAAGATTGGATAGTATGTATTAATTTATATTCCCCGACCAAGCTCTTCCTTATTGTATTTTTTCATTATATAGTTATAATGAATTTGGATAAAGCATAATTTTGGATATAACATAGTATTGTGTTGGTCCCAAAAGGCATACTTTAATGCAAACGTACTCTGTTATAACGTAATTCACAAATACAATTAATATTCTGTATCATGATTACACACACATCTAGTTCAGGTGTAAACAATAAACAAGCCAACAGTAATGGATGTAATAACAAAATTTATATCTATACAATTTTAACGAAATGTCGCTGTATGGATATAACACAGTATGGATATAACGAAATAAATCTGCAGGTCCCAAGAAATTAGTTATTATCGTGTTTCGCTGTATTAATATTTTCTATAGAGACTAATTGTCGTCTAAATGCGGTAAACACACTTCGAATTAATCATTATAAAACCGTGGGATGAAAGATATCATTATACCCGCCAATAACTTGACAACAATGTAAAAACGACTTACTGACTATAACACATTTTTGAATATGTTGGAACGTTCCATTTTCTGAACATGTGTCTGTACGTAGTGTGTTATTAGATATGCTATTGCTCAGGCCATAACCAGTTTTACATCTGTACGACAATGTCTTATTGAACTCAACTGCTGAACTCGTAGTGTTCCACTCAATGCTGTTGTTATACTTCGTTGGAAAACCGCATTCTACAAATTGGAAGAGAACAATATTTCAATAACAGTAAAACATTTTGCACAACTTGATACAAATAGAAAATCGTGACAAAAAATATATCATTATTCCAGCCAATAACTTGACAACAATGTAAGAACGACTTACTGACTATAACACATTTTTGAATATGTTGGAACGTTCCATTTTCTGAACATGTGTCTGTACGTAGTGTGTAATTAGATATGCTATTGCTCAGGCCATAACCAGTTTTACATCTGTACGACAATGTCTTATTGAACTCAACTGCTGGACTCGTAGTGTTCCACTCAATGCTGTTGTTATACTTTGTTGGAATACCGCATTCTACAAATTGGACGAGAACAATATTTCAATAACAGTAAAAGATTTTTCACTGCTCTATACAAATTGCCGAAAGAAATTATGTATCACACGAACATATTTCCTCAGTCTCATATTTGGCGATCTCTTTCTCACACACAAAGGCACACAGACACACATAATCACACAAGCACGCACACGTTGCACATATAGCACACAATACGCAAGAAAACGCACAGTCGCACAAACACACACACCCTCTCTCTCTCTCTCGCCATTCCCTCTATCAAATTAATGTTCTTTTTTTTCCATTTACAGTCGAACACACTTAAAACGTACTCGGTTATAACGAAAGATTGGATAGTATGTATTAATTTATATTCCCCGACCAAGCTCTTCCTTATTGTATTTTTTCATTATATAGTTATAATGAATTTGGATAAAGCATAATTTTGGATATAACATAGTATTGTGTGGGTCCCAAAAGGCATACTTTAATGCAAACGTACTCTGTTATAACGTAATTCACAAATACAATTAATATTCTGAATCATGATTACACACACATCTAGTTCAGGTGTAAACAATAAACAAGCCAACAGTAATGGATGTAATAACAAAATTTATATCTTTACAATGAAATGTCGCTGTATGGATATAACACAGTATGGATATAACGAAATAAATCTCTAGGTCCCCAGAAATTTGTTATAATCGTTTTCCGATGTATTAATATTTTCTCTAGAGACTAATTTTTCGTCTAAATGCGGTAAACACACTTCGAATTAATCATTATAAAACCGTGGGATGAAAGATATCATTATACCCGCCAATAACTTGACAACAATGTAAAAACGACTTACTGACTATAACACATTTTTGAATATGTTGGAACGTTCCATTTTCTGAACATGTGTCTGTACGTAGTGTGTAATTAGATATGCTATTGCTCAGGCCATAACCAGTTTTACATCTGTACGACAATGTCTTATTGAACTCAACTGCTGGACTCGTAGTGTTCCACTCAATGCTGTTGTTATACTTTGTTGGAATACCGCATTCTACAAATTGGACGAGAACAATATTTCAATAACAGTAAAAGATTTTTCACTGCTCTATACAAATTGCCGAAAGAAATTATGTATCACACGAACATATTTCCTCAGTCTCATATTTGGCGATCTCTTTCTCACACACAAAGGCACACAGACACACATAATCACACAAGCACGCACACGTTGCACATATAGCACACAATACGCAAGAAAACGCACAGTCGCACAAACACACACACCCTCTCTCTCTCTCGCCATTCCCTCTATCAAATTAATGTTCTTTTTTTTCCATTTACAGTCGAACACACTTAAAACGTACTCGGTTATAACGAAAGATTGGATAGTATGTATTAATTTATATTCCCCGACCAAGCTCTTCCTTATTGTATTTTTTCATTATATAGTTATAATGAATTTGGATAAAGCATAATTTTGGATATAACATAGTATTGTGTGGGTCCCAAAAGGCATACTTTAATGCAAACGTACTCTGTTATAACGTAATTCACAAATACAATTAATATTCTGAATCATGATTACACACACATCTAGTTCAGGTGTAAACAATAAACAAGCCAACAGTAATGGATGTAATAACAAAATTTATATCTTTACAATGAAATGTCGCTGTATGGATATAACACAGTATGGATATAACGAAATAAATCTCTAGGTCCCCAGAAATTTGTTATAATCGTTTTCCGATGTATTAATATTTTCTCTAGAGACTAATTTTTCGTCTAAATGCGGTAAACACACTTCGAATTAATCATTATAAAACCGTGGGATGAAAGATATCATTATACCCGCCAATAACTTGACAACAATGTAAAAACGACTTACTGACTATAACACATTTTTGAATATGTTGGAACGTTCCATTTTCTGAACATGTGTCTGTACGTAGTGTGTAATTAGATATGCTATTGCTCAGGCCATAACCAGTTTTACATCTGTACGACAATGTCTTATTGAACTCAACTGCTGAACTCGTCGTGTTCCACTCAATGCTGTTGTTATACTTCGTTGGAAAACCGCATTCTACAAATTGGAAGAGAACAATATTTCAATAACAGTAAAACATTTTGCACAACTTGATACAAATAGAAAATCGTGACAAAAGATATCATTATTCCAGTCAATAACTTGACAACAATGTAAGAACGACTTAGACTCGTAGTGTTCCACTCAATGCTGTTGTTATACTTTGTTGGAATACCGCATTCTACAAATTGGAAGAGAACAATATTTCAATAACAGTAAACACATTTTGCACTGCTCTAAACAAATTGACGAACGAAAATATGTATCACTCGAACATAATACCTCAGTCTTATATTTGGCGATCTCTTTTTCACACACAAAGGCACACAGACACACCTAATCACACACGCACGCACACGTTGCACACATAGCACACAAACTCGCAAGAAAACGCACAGTCACACCCACACAGAGACTCTCTCTCTGTCGCGCCATTCCCTCTCTCAAATTAATGTTCTTTTTTAGCATTTACAGTTGAACACACTTAAAACGTACTCGGTTATAACGAAAAATTGGATAGTATGTAGTAATTTATATTCCGCGACCAAGCTCTTCTATATTGTATTCTTTCATTATACAGTTATAATAAATTTGGATAAAGCATAATTTTGGATATAAGATAGTATTTTGTGGGTCCAAAATGCATAGGTTAATGCAAGCATACTCTGTTAAAACGAAATTCAAAAATACAATGCATGTTCTGTCTGTATCATGTGCTTACACACAAATCCAGATCAGGTGTAAAAAAAAACAAGCCAACAGTAATGGATGTAATAACAAAATTTATTTCTTTACAATGAAATGTCGCTGTATGGATATAACAAAGTATGGATATAACGAAATAAATCTCCAGGTCCCCAGAAATTTGTTATGATCGTGTTTCGATGTATTAATATTTTCTCTAGAGATTAATTTTTCGTCTAAATGCGGTAAACACACTTCGAATTAATCATTATAAAACCGTGGGATGAAAGATATCATTATAACCGCCAATAACTTGACAACAATGTAACGACTTACCGACCACAACACATGCTTGTATTCCTTCGAACGTTCCATTTTCTGAACACGTGTCTGTACGTAGTGTGTAATTAGATATGCTATTGCTCAGGCCATAACCAGTTTTACATCTGTACGACAATGTCTTATTGAACTCAACTGCTGAACTCGTAGTGTTCCACTCAATGCTGTTGTTATACTTCGTTGGAAAACCGCATTCTACAAATTGGAAGAGAACAATATTTCAATAACAGTAAAACATTTTGCACAACTTGATACAAATAGAAAATCGTGACAAAATATATCATTATTCCAGCCAATAACTTGACAACAATGTAAGAACGACTTACTGACTATAACACATTTTTGAATATGTTGGAACGTTCCATTTTCTGAACATGTGTCTGTACGTAGTGTGTAATTAGATATGCTATTGCTCAGGCCATAACCAGTTTTACATCTGTACGACAATGTCTTATTGAACTCAACTGCTGGACTCGTAGTGTTCCACTCAATGCTGTTGTTATACTTTGTTGGAATACCGCATTCTACAAATTGGACGAGAACAATATTTCAATAACAGTAAAAGACTTTTCACTGCTCTATACAAATTGCCGAAAGAAATTATGTATCACACGAACATATTTCCTCAGTCTCATATTTGGCGATCTCTTTCTCACACACAAAGGCAAACAGACACACATAATCACACAAGCACGCACACGTTGCACATATAGCACACAATACGCAAGAAAACGCACAGTCGCACAAACACACACACCCTCTCTCTCTCTCCCGCCATTCCCTCTATCAAATTAATGTTCATTTTTTTTCCATTTACAGTTGAACACACTTAAAACGTACTCGGTTATAACGAAAAATTGGATAGTATGTATTAATTTATGTTCCCCGACCAAGCTCTTCCTTATTGTATTTTTTCATTATATAGTTATAATGAATTTGGATAAAGCATAATTTTGGATATAACATAGTATTGTGTGGGTCCCAAAAGGCATACTTTAATGCAAACGTACTCTGTTATAACGTAATTCACAAATACAATGAATATTCTGTATCATGATTACACACACATCTAGTTCAGGTGTAAACAATAAACAAGCCAACAGTAATGGATGTAATGACAAAATTTATATCTATACAATTTTAACGAAATGTCGCTGTATGGATATAACACAGTATGGATATAACGAAATAAATCTGCAGGTCCCAAGAAATTAGTTATTATCGTGTTTCGCTGTATTAATATTTTCTATAGAGACTAATTGTCGTCTAAATGCGGTAAACACACTTCGAATTAATCATTATAAAACCGTGGGATGAAAGATATCATTATACCCGCCAATAACTTGACAACAATGTAAAAACGACTTACTGACTATAACACATTTTTGAATATGTTGGAACGTTCCATTTTCTGAACATGTGTCTGTACGTAATGTGTAATTAGATATGCTATTGCTCAGGCCATAACCAGTTTTACATCTGTACGACAATGTCTTATTGAACTCAACTGCTGAACTCTTAGTGTTCCACTCGATGCTGTTGTTATACTTCGTTGGAAAACCGCATTCTACAAATTGGAAGAGAACAATATTTCAATAACAGTAAAACATTTTGCACAACTTGATACAAATAGAAAATCGTGACAAAAAATATATCATTATTCCAGCCAATAACTTGACAACAATGTAAGAACGACATACTGACTATAACACATTTTTGAATATGTTGGAACGTTCCATTTTCTGAACATGTGTCTGTACGTAGTGTGTAATTAGATATGCTATTGCTCAGGCCATAACCAGTTTTACATCTGTACGACAATGTCTTATTGAACTCCACTGCTGGACTCGTAGTGTTCCACTCAATGCTGTTGTTATACTTTGTTGGAATACCGCATTCTACAAATTGGACGAGAACAATATTTCAATGACAGTAAAAGATTTTTCACTGCTCTATACAAATTGCCGAAAGAAATTATGTATCACACGAACATATTTCCTCAGTCTCATATTTGGCGATCTCTTTCTCACACACAAAGGCACACAGACACACATAATCACACAAGCACGCACACGTTGCACATATAGCACACAATACGCAAGAAAACGCACAGTCGCACAAACACACACACCCTCTCTCTCTCTCTCGCCATTCCCTCTATCAAATTAATGTTCTTTGTTTTCCATTTACAGTTGAACACACTTAAAACGTACTCGGTTATAACGAAAGATTGGATAGTATGTATTAATTTATATTCCCCGACCAAGCTCTTCCTTATTGTATTTTTTCATTATATAGTTATAATGAATTTGGATAAAGCATAATTTTGGATATAACATAGTATTGTGTTGGTCCCAAAAGGCATACTTTAATGCAAACGTACTCTGTTATAACGTAATTCACAAATACAATTAATATTCTGTATCATGATTACACACACATCTAGTTCAGGTGTAAACAATAAACAAGCCAACAGTAATGGATGTAATAACAAAATTTATATCTATACAATTTTAACGAAATGTCGCTGTATGGATATAACACAGTATGGATATAACGAAATAAATCTGCAGGTCCCAAGAAATTAGTTATTATCGTGTTTCGCTGTATTAATATTTTCTATAGAGACTAATTGTCGTCTAAATGCGGTAAACACACTTCGAATTAATCATTATAAAACCGTGGGATGAAAGATATCATTATACCCGCCAATAACTTGACAACAATGTAAAAACGACTTACTGACTATAACACATTTTTGAATATGTTGGAACGTTCCATTTTCTGAACATGTGTCTGTACGTAGTGTGTTATTAGATATGCTATTGCTCAGGCCATAACCAGTTTTACATCTGTACGACAATGTCTTATTGAACTCAACTGCTGAACTCGTAGTGTTCCACTCAATGCTGTTGTTATACTTCGTTGGAAAACCGCATTCTACAAATTGGAAGAGAACAATATTTCAATAACAGTAAAACATTTTGCACAACTTGATACAAATAGAAAATCGTGACAAAAAATATATCATTATTCCAGCCAATAACTTGACAACAATGTAAGAACGACTTACTGACTATAACACATTTTTGAATATGTTGGAACGTTCCATTTTCTGAACATGTGTCTGTACGTAGTGTGTAATTAGATATGCTATTGCTCAGGCCATAACCAGTTTTACATCTGTACGACAATGTCTTATTGAACTCAACTGCTGGACTCGTAGTGTTCCACTCAATGCTGTTGTTATACTTTGTTGGAATACCGCATTCTACAAATTGGACGAGAACAATATTTCAATAACAGTAAAAGATTTTTCACTGCTCTATACAAATTGCCGAAAGAAATTATGTATCACACGAACATATTTCCTCAGTCTCATATTTGGCGATCTCTTTCTCACACACAAAGGCACACAGACACACATAATCACACAAGCACGCACACGTTGCACATATAGCACACAATACGCAAGAAAACGCACAGTCGCACAAACACACACACCCTCTCTCTCTCTCTCGCCATTCCCTCTATCAAATTAATGTTCTTTTTTTTCCATTTACAGTCGAACACACTTAAAACGTACTCGGTTATAACGAAAGATTGGATAGTATGTATTAATTTATATTCCCCGACCAAGCTCTTCCTTATTGTATTTTTTCATTATATAGTTATAATGAATTTGGATAAAGCATAATTTTGGATATAACATAGTATTGTGTGGGTCCCAAAAGGCATACTTTAATGCAAACGTACTCTGTTATAACGTAATTCACAAATACAATTAATATTCTGAATCATGATTACACACACATCTAGTTCAGGTGTAAACAATAAACAAGCCAACAGTAATGGATGTAATAACAAAATTTATATCTTTACAATGAAATGTCGCTGTATGGATATAACACAGTATGGATATAACGAAATAAATCTCTAGGTCCCCAGAAATTTGTTATAATCGTTTTCCGATGTATTAATATTTTCTCTAGAGACTAATTTTTCGTCTAAATGCGGTAAACACACTTCGAATTAATCATTATAAAACCGTGGGATGAAAGATATCATTATACCCGCCAATAACTTGACAACAATGTAAAAACGACTTACTGACTATAACACATTTTTGAATATGTTGGAACGTTCCATTTTCTGAACATGTGTCTGTACGTAGTGTGTAATTAGATATGCTATTGCTCAGGCCATAACCAGTTTTACATCTGTACGACAATGTCTTATTGAACTCAACTGCTGGACTCGTAGTGTTCCACTCAATGCTGTTGTTATACTTTGTTGGAATACCGCATTCTACAAATTGGACGAGAACAATATTTCAATAACAGTAAAAGATTTTTCACTGCTCTATACAAATTGCCGAAAGAAATTATGTATCACACGAACATATTTCCTCAGTCTCATATTTGGCGATCTCTTTCTCACACACAAAGGCACACAGACACACATAATCACACAAGCACGCACACGTTGCACATATAGCACACAATACGCAAGAAAACGCACAGTCGCACAAACACACACACCCTCTCTCTCTCTCGCCATTCCCTCTATCAAATTAATGTTCTTTTTTTTCCATTTACAGTCGAACACACTTAAAACGTACTCGGTTATAACGAAAGATTGGATAGTATGTATTAATTTATATTCCCCGACCAAGCTCTTCCTTATTGTATTTTTTCATTATATAGTTATAATGAATTTGGATAAAGCATAATTTTGGATATAACATAGTATTGTGTGGGTCCCAAAAGGCATACTTTAATGCAAACGTACTCTGTTATAACGTAATTCACAAATACAATTAATATTCTGAATCATGATTACACACACATCTAGTTCAGGTGTAAACAATAAACAAGCCAACAGCAATGGATGTAATAACAAAATTTATATCTTTACAATGAAATGTCGCTGTATGGATATAACACAGTATGGATATAACGAAATAAATCTCTAGGTCCCCAGAAATTTGTTATAATCGTTTTCCGATGTATTAATATTTTCTCTAGAGACTAATTTTTCGTCTAAATGCGGTAAACACACTTCGAATTAATCATTATAAAACCGTGGGATGAAAGATATCATTATACCCGCCAATAACTTGACAACAATGTAAAAACGACTTACTGACTATAACACATTTTTGAATATGTTGGAACGTTCCATTTTCTGAACATGTGTCTGTACGTAGTGTGTAATTAGATATGCTATTGCTCAGGCCATAACCAGTTTTACATCTGTACGACAATGTCTTATTGAACTCAACTGCTGAACTCGTCGTGTTCCACTCAATGCTGTTGTTATACTTCGTTGGAAAACCGCATTCTACAAATTGGAAGAGAACAATATTTCAATAACAGTAAAACATTTTGCACAACTTGATACAAATAGAAAATCGTGACAAAAGATATCATTATTCCAGTCAATAACTTGACAACAATGTAAGAACGACTTAGACTCGTAGTGTTCCACTCAATGCTGTTGTTATACTTTGTTGGAATACCGCATTCTACAAATTGGAAGAGAACAATATTTCAATAACAGTAAACACATTTTGCACTGCTCTAAACAAATTGACGAACGAAAATATGTATCACTCGAACATAATACCTCAGTCTTATATTTGGCGATCTCTTTTTCACACACAAAGGCACACAGACACACCTAATCACACACGCACGCACACGTTGCACACATAGCACACAAACTCGCAAGAAAACGCACAGTCACACCCACACAGAGACTCTCTCTCTGTCGCGCCATTCCCTCTCTCAAATTAATGTTCTTTTTTAGCATTTACAGTTGAACACACTTAAAACGTACTCGGTTATAACGAAAAATTGGATAGTATGTAGTAATTTATATTCCGCGACCAAGCTCTTCTATATTGTATTCTTTCATTATACAGTTATAATAAATTTGGATAAAGCATAATTTTGGATATAAGATAGTATTTTGTGGGTCCAAAATGCATAGGTTAATGCAAGCATACTCTGTTAAAACGAAATTCAAAAATACAATGCATGTTCTGTCTGTATCATGTGCTTACACACAAATCCAGATCAGGTGTAAAAAAAAACAAGCCAACAGTAATGGATGTAATAACAAAATTTATTTCTTTACAATGAAATGTCGCTGTATGGATATAACAAAGTATGGATATAACGAAATAAATCTCCAGGTCCCCAGAAATTTGTTATGATCGTGTTTCGATGTATTAATATTTTCTCTAGAGATTAATTTTTCGTCTAAATGCGGTAAACACACTTCGAATTAATCATTATAAAACCGTGGGATGAAAGATATCATTATAACCGCCAATAACTTGACAACAATGTAACGACTTACCGACCACAACACATGCTTGTATTCCTTCGAACGTTCCATTTTCTGAACACGTGTCTGTACGTAGTGTGTAATTAGATATGCTATTGCTCAGGCCATAACCAGTTTTACATCTGTACGACAATGTCTTATTGAACTCAACTGCTGAACTCGTAGTGTTCCACTCAATGCTGTTGTTATACTTCGTTGGAAAACCGCATTCTACAAATTGGAAGAGAACAATATTTCAATAACAGTAAAACATTTTGCACAACTTGATACAAATAGAAAATCGTGACAAAATATATCATTATTCCAGCCAATAACTTGACAACAATGTAAGAACGACTTACTGACTATAACACATTTTTGAATATGTTGGAACGTTCCATTTTCTGAACATGTGTCTGTACGTAGTGTGTAATTAGATATGCTATTGCTCAGGCCATAACCAGTTTTACATCTGTACGACAATGTCTTATTGAACTCAACTGCTGGACTCGTAGTGTTCCACTCAATGCTGTTGTTATACTTTGTTGGAATACCGCATTCTACAAATTGGACGAGAACAATATTTCAATAACAGTAAAAGACTTTTCACTGCTCTATACAAATTGCCGAAAGAAATTATGTATCACACGAACATATTTCCTCAGTCTCATATTTGGCGATCTCTTTCTCACACACAAAGGCAAACAGACACACATAATCACACAAGCACGCACACGTTGCACATATAGCACACAATACGCAAGAAAACGCACAGTCGCACAAACACACACACCCTCTCTCTCTCTCCCGCCATTCCCTCTATCAAATTAATGTTCATTTTTTTTCCATTTACAGTTGAACACACTTAAAACGTACTCGGTTATAACGAAAAATTGGATAGTATGTATTAATTTATGTTCCCCGACCAAGCTCTTCCTTATTGTATTTTTTCATTATATAGTTATAATGAATTTGGATAAAGCATAATTTTGGATATAACATAGTATTGTGTGGGTCCCAAAAGGCATACTTTAATGCAAACGTACTCTGTTATAACGTAATTCACAAATACAATGAATATTCTGTATCATGATTACACACACATCTAGTTCAGGTGTAAACAATAAACAAGCCAACAGTAATGGATGTAATGACAAAATTTATATCTATACAATTTTAACGAAATGTCGCTGTATGGATATAACACAGTATGGATATAACGAAATAAATCTGCAGGTCCCAAGAAATTAGTTATTATCGTGTTTCGCTGTATTAATATTTTCTATAGAGACTAATTGTCGTCTAAATGCGGTAAACACACTTCGAATTAATCATTATAAAACCGTGGGATGAAAGATATCATTATACCCGCCAATAACTTGACAACAATGTAAAAACGACTTACTGACTATAACACATTTTTGAATATGTTGGAACGTTCCATTTTCTGAACATGTGTCTGTACGTAATGTGTAATTAGATATGCTATTGCTCAGGCCATAACCAGTTTTACATCTGTACGACAATGTCTTATTGAACTCAACTGCTGAACTCTTAGTGTTCCACTCGATGCTGTTGTTATACTTCGTTGGAAAACCGCATTCTACAAATTGGAAGAGAACAATATTTCAATAACAGTAAAACATTTTGCACAACTTGATACAAATAGAAAATCGTGACAAAAAATATATCATTATTCCAGCCAATAACTTGACAACAATGTAAGAACGACATACTGACTATAACACATTTTTGAATATGTTGGAACGTTCCATTTTCTGAACATGTGTCTGTACGTAGTGTGTAATTAGATATGCTATTGCTCAGGCCATAACCAGTTTTACATCTGTACGACAATGTCTTATTGAACTCCACTGCTGGACTCGTAGTGTTCCACTCAATGCTGTTGTTATACTTTGTTGGAATACCGCATTCTACAAATTGGACGAGAACAATATTTCAATGACAGTAAAAGATTTTTCACTGCTCTATACAAATTGCCGAAAGAAATTATGTATCACACGAACATATTTCCTCAGTCTCATATTTGGCGATCTCTTTCTCACACACAAAGGCACACAGACACACATAATCACACAAGCACGCACACGTTGCACATATAGCACACAATACGCAAGAAAACGCACAGTCGCACAAACACACACACCCTCTCTCTCTCTCTCGCCATTCCCTCTATCAAATTAATGTTCTTTGTTTTCCATTTACAGTTGAACACACTTAAAACGTACTCGGTTATAACGAAAGATTGGATAGTATGTATTAATTTATATTCCCCGACCAAGCTCTTCCTTATTGTATTTTTTCATTATATAGTTATAATGAATTTGGATAAAGCATAATTTTGGATATAACATAGTATTGTGTTGGTCCCAAAAGGCATACTTTAATGCAAACGTACTCTGTTATAACGTAATTCACAAATACAATTAATATTCTGTATCATGATTACACACACATCTAGTTCAGGTGTAAACAATAAACAAGCCAACAGTAATGGATGTAATAACAAAATTTATATCTATACAATTTTAACGAAATGTCGCTGTATGGATATAACACAGTATGGATATAACGAAATAAATCTGCAGGTCCCAAGAAATTAGTTATTATCGTGTTTCGCTGTATTAATATTTTCTATAGAGACTAATTGTCGTCTAAATGCGGTAAACACACTTCGAATTAATCATTATAAAACCGTGGGATGAAAGATATCATTATACCCGCCAATAACTTGACAACAATGTAAAAACGACTTACTGACTATAACACATTTTTGAATATGTTGGAACGTTCCATTTTCTGAACATGTGTCTGTACGTAGTGTGTTATTAGATATGCTATTGCTCAGGCCATAACCAGTTTTACATCTGTACGACAATGTCTTATTGAACTCAACTGCTGAACTCGTAGTGTTCCACTCAATGCTGTTGTTATACTTCGTTGGAAAACCGCATTCTACAAATTGGAAGAGAACAATATTTCAATAACAGTAAAACATTTTGCACAACTTGATACAAATAGAAAATCGTGACAAAAAATATATCATTATTCCAGCCAATAACTTGACAACAATGTAAGAACGACTTACTGACTATAACACATTTTTGAATATGTTGGAACGTTCCATTTTCTGAACATGTGTCTGTACGTAGTGTGTAATTAGATATGCTATTGCTCAGGCCATAACCAGTTTTACATCTGTACGACAATGTCTTATTGAACTCAACTGCTGGACTCGTAGTGTTCCACTCAATGCTGTTGTTATACTTTGTTGGAATACCGCATTCTACAAATTGGACGAGAACAATATTTCAATAACAGTAAAAGATTTTTCACTGCTCTATACAAATTGCCGAAAGAAATTATGTATCACACGAACATATTTCCTCAGTCTCATATTTGGCGATCTCTTTCTCACACACAAAGGCACACAGACACACATAATCACACAAGCACGCACACGTTGCACATATAGCACACAATACGCAAGAAAACGCACAGTCGCACAAACACACACACCCTCTCTCTCTCTCTCGCCATTCCCTCTATCAAATTAATGTTCTTTTTTTTCCATTTACAGTCGAACACACTTAAAACGTACTCGGTTATAACGAAAGATTGGATAGTATGTATTAATTTATATTCCCCGACCAAGCTCTTCCTTATTGTATTTTTTCATTATATAGTTATAATGAATTTGGATAAAGCATAATTTTGGATATAACATAGTATTGTGTGGGTCCCAAAAGGCATACTTTAATGCAAACGTACTCTGTTATAACGTAATTCACAAATACAATTAATATTCTGAATCATGATTACACACACATCTAGTTCAGGTGTAAACAATAAACAAGCCAACAGTAATGGATGTAATAACAAAATTTATATCTTTACAATGAAATGTCGCTGTATGGATATAACACAGTATGGATATAACGAAATAAATCTCTAGGTCCCCAGAAATTTGTTATAATCGTTTTCCGATGTATTAATATTTTCTCTAGAGACTAATTTTTCGTCTAAATGCGGTAAACACACTTCGAATTAATCATTATAAAACCGTGGGATGAAAGATATCATTATACCCGCCAATAACTTGACAACAATGTAAAAACGACTTACTGACTATAACACATTTTTGAATATGTTGGAACGTTCCATTTTCTGAACATGTGTCTGTACGTAGTGTGTAATTAGATATGCTATTGCTCAGGCCATAACCAGTTTTACATCTGTACGACAATGTCTTATTGAACTCAACTGCTGGACTCGTAGTGTTCCACTCAATGCTGTTGTTATACTTTGTTGGAATACCGCATTCTACAAATTGGACGAGAACAATATTTCAATAACAGTAAAAGATTTTTCACTGCTCTATACAAATTGCCGAAAGAAATTATGTATCACACGAACATATTTCCTCAGTCTCATATTTGGCGATCTCTTTCTCACACACAAAGGCACACAGACACACATAATCACACAAGCACGCACACGTTGCACATATAGCACACAATACGCAAGAAAACGCACAGTCGCACAAACACACACACCCTCTCTCTCTCTCGCCATTCCCTCTATCAAATTAATGTTCTTTTTTTTCCATTTACAGTCGAACACACTTAAAACGTACTCGGTTATAACGAAAGATTGGATAGTATGTATTAATTTATATTCCCCGACCAAGCTCTTCCTTATTGTATTTTTTCATTATATAGTTATAATGAATTTGGATAAAGCATAATTTTGGATATAACATAGTATTGTGTGGGTCCCAAAAGGCATACTTTAATGCAAACGTACTCTGTTATAACGTAATTCACAAATACAATTAATATTCTGAATCATGATTACACACACATCTAGTTCAGGTGTAAACAATAAACAAGCCAACAGTAATGGATGTAATAACAAAATTTATATCTTTACAATGAAATGTCGCTGTATGGATATAACACAGTATGGATATAACGAAATAAATCTCTAGGTCCCCAGAAATTTGTTATAATCGTTTTCCGATGTATTAATATTTTCTCTAGAGACTAATTTTTCGTCTAAATGCGGTAAACACACTTCGAATTAATCATTATAAAACCGTGGGATGAAAGATATCATTATACCCGCCAATAACTTGACAACAATGTAAAAACGACTTACTGACTATAACACATTTTTGAATATGTTGGAACGTTCCATTTTCTGAACATGTGTCTGTACGTAGTGTGTAATTAGATATGCTATTGCTCAGGCCATAACCAGTTTTACATCTGTACGACAATGTCTTATTGAACTCAACTGCTGAACTCGTCGTGTTCCACTCAATGCTGTTGTTATACTTCGTTGGAAAACCGCATTCTACAAATTGGAAGAGAACAATATTTCAATAACAGTAAAACATTTTGCACAACTTGATACAAATAGAAAATCGTGACAAAATATATCATTATTCCAGCCAATAACTTGACAACAATGTAAGAACGACTTAGACTCGTAGTGTTCCACTCAATGCTGTTGTTATACTTTGTTGGAATACCGCATTCTACAAATTGGAAGAGAACAATATTTCAATAACAGTAAACACATTTTGCACTGCTCTAAACAAATTGACGAACGAAAATATGTATCACTCGAACATAATACCTCAGTCTTATATTTGGCGATCTCTTTTTCACACACAAAGGCACACAGACACACCTAATCACACACGCACGCACACGTTGCACACATAGCACACAAACTCGCAAGAAAACGCACAGTCACACCCACACAGAGACTCTCTCTCTGTCGCGCCATTCCCTCTCTCAAATTAATGTTCTTTTTTAGCATTTACAGTTGAACACACTTAAAACGTACTCGGTTATAACGGAAAATTGGATAGTATGTAGTAATTTATATTCCCCGACCAAGCTCTTCTATATTGTATTCTTTCATTATACATTTATAATAAATTTGGATAAAGCATAATTTTGGATATAAGATAGTATGTTGTGGGTCCAAAATGCATAGGTTAATGCAAGCATACTCTGTTAAAAGGAAATTCAAAAATACAATGCATGTTCTGTCTGTATCATGTGATTACACACAAATCCAGATCAGGTGTAAAAAAACAAGCCAACAGTAATTGATGTAATAACAAAATTTATATCTTTACAATGAAATGTCGCTGTATGGATATAACACAGTATGGATATAACGAAATGAATCTCTAGGTCCCCAGAAATTTGTTATAATCGTTTTCCGATGTATTAATATTTTCTCTAGAGACTAATTTTTCGTCTAAATGCGGTAAACAAACTTCGAATTAATCATTATAAAACCGTGGGATGAAAGATATCATTATAACCGCCAATAACTTGACAACAATGTAACGACTTACCGACCACAACACATGCTTGTATTTTTTCGAACGTTCCATTTTCTGAACATGTGTCTGTACGTAGTGTGTAATTAGATATGCTATTGCTCAGGCCATAACCAGTTTTACATCTGTACGACAATGTCTTATTGAACTCAACTGCTGAACTCGTAGTGTTCCACTCAATGCTGTTGTTATACTTCGTTGGAAAACCGCATTCTACAAATTGGAAGAGAACAATATTTCAATAACAGTAAAACATTTTGCACAACTTGATACAAATAGAAAATCGTGACAAAAGATATCATTATTCCAGTCAATAACTTGACAACAATGTAAGAACGACTTAGACTCGTAGTGTTCCACTCAATGCTGTTGTTATACTTTGTTGGAATACCGCATTCTACAAATTGGAAGAGAACAATATTTCAATAACAGTAAACACATTTTGCACTGCTCTAAACAAATTGCCGAACGAAAATATGTATCACTCGAACATAATACCTCAGTCTTATATTTGGCGATCTCTTTTTCACACACAAAGGCACACAGACACACCTAATCATACACGCACGCACACGTTGCACACATAGCACACAAACTCGCAAGAAAACGCACAGTCACACCCACACAGAGACTCTCTCTCTGTCGCGCCGTTCCCTCTCTCAAATTAATGTTCTTTTTTAGCATTTACAGTTGAACACACTTAAAACGTACTCGGTTATAACGAAAAATTGGATAGTATGTAGTAATTTATATTCCGCGACCAAGCTCTTCTATATTGTATTCTTTCATTATACAGTTATAATAAATTTGGATAAAGCATAATTTTGGATATAAGATAGTATTTTGTGGGTCCAAAATGCATAGGTTAATGCAAGCATACTCTGTTAAAACGAAATTCAAAAATACAATGCATGTTCTGTCTGTATCATGTGCTTACACACAAATCCAGATCAGGTGTAAAAAAAAACAAGCCAACAGTAATGGATGTAATAACAAAATTTATTTCTTTACAATGAAATGTCGCGCTGTATGGATATAACAAAGTATGGATATAACGAAATAAATCTCCAGGTCCCCAGAAATTTGTTATGATCGTGTTTCGATGTATTAATATTTTCTCTAGAGATTAATTTTTCGTCTAAATGCGGTAAACACACTTCGAATTAATCATTATAAAACCGTGGGATGAAAGATATCATTATAACCGCCAATAACTTGACAACAATGTAACGACTTACCGACCACAACACATGCTTGTATTCCTTCGAACGTTCCATTTTCTGAACACGTGTCTGTACGTAGTGTGTAATTAGATATGCTATTGCTCAGGCCATAACCAGTTTTACATCTGTACGACAATGTCTTATTGAACTCAACTGCTGAACTCGTAGTGTTCCACTCAATGCTGTTGTTATACTTCGTTGGAAAACCGCATTCTACAAATTGGAAGAGAACAATATTTCAATAACAGTAAAACATTTTGCACAACTTGATACAAATAGAAAATCGTGACAAAATATATCATTATTCCAGCCAATAACTTGACAACAATGTAAGAACGACTTACTGACTATAACACATTTTTGAATATGTTGGAACGTTCCATTTTCTGAACATGTGTCTGTACGTAGTGTGTAATTAGATATGCTATTGCTCAGGCCATAACCAGTTTTACATCTGTACGACAATGTCTTATTGAACTCAACTGCTGGACTCGTAGTGTTCCACTCAATGCTGTTGTTATACTTTGTTGGAATACCGCATTCTACAAATTGGACGAGAACAATATTTCAATAACAGTAAAAGACTTTTCACTGCTCTATACAAATTGCCGAAAGAAATTATGTATCACACGAACATATTTCCTCAGTCTCATATTTGGCGATCTCTTTCTCACACACAAAGGCAAACAGACACACATAATCACACAAGCACGCACACGTTGCACATATAGCACACAATACGCAAGAAAACGCACAGTCGCACAAACACACACACCCTCTCTCTCTCTCCCGCCATTCCCTCTATCAAATTAATGTTCATTTTTTTTCCATTTACAGTTGAACACACTTAAAACGTACTCGGTTATAACGAAAAATTGGATAGTATGTATTAATTTATGTTCCCCGACCAAGCTCTTCCTTATTGTATTTTTTCATTATATAGTTATAATGAATTTGGATAAAGCATAATTTTGGATATAACATAGTATTGTGTGGGTCCCAAAAGGCATACTTTAATGCAAACGTACTCTGTTATAACGTAATTCACAAATACAATGAATATTCTGTATCATGATTACACACACATCTAGTTCAGGTGTAAACAATAAACAAGCCAACAGTAATGGATGTAATGACAAAATTTATATCTATACAATTTTAACGAAATGTCGCTGTATGGATATAACACAGTATGGATATAACGAAATAAATCTGCAGGTCCCAAGAAATTAGTTATTATCGTGTTTCGCTGTATTAATATTTTCTATAGAGACTAATTGTCGTCTAAATGCGGTAAACACACTTCGAATTAATCATTATAAAACCGTGGGATGAAAGATATCATTATACCCGCCAATAACTTGACAACAATGTAAAAACGACTTACTGACTATAACACATTTTTGAATATGTTGGAACGTTCCATTTTCTGAACATGTGTCTGTACGTAATGTGTAATAAGATATGCTATTGCTCAGGCCATAACCAGTTTTACATCTGTACGACAATGTCTTATTGAACTCAACTGCTGAACTCTTAGTGTTCCACTCGATGCTGTTGTTATACTTCGTTGGAAAACCGCATTCTACAAATTGGAAGAGAACAATATTTCAATAACAGTAAAACATTTTGCACAACTTGATACAAATAGAAAATCGTGACAAAAAATATATCATTATTCCAGCCAATAACTTGACAACAATGTAAGAACGACATACTGACTATAACACATTTTTGAATATGTTGGAACGTTCCATTTTCTGAACATGTGTCTGTACGTAGTGTGTAATTAGATATGCTATTGCTCAGGCCATAACCAGTTTTACATCTGTACGACAATGTCTTATTGAACTCCACTGCTGGACTCGTAGTGTTCCACTCAATGCTGTTGTTATACTTTGTTGGAATACCGCATTCTACAAATTGGACGAGAACAATATTTCAATGACAGTAAAAGATTTTTCACTGCTCTATACAAATTGCCGAAAGAAATTATGTATCACACGAACATATTTCCTCAGTCTCATATTTGGCGATCTCTTTCTCACACACAAAGGCACACAGACACACATAATCACACAAGCACGCACACGTTGCACATATAGCACACAATACGCAAGAAAACGCACAGTCGCACAAACACACACACCCTCTCTCTCTCTCTCGCCATTCCCTCTATCAAATTAATGTTCTTTGTTTTCCATTTACAGTTGAACACACTTAAAACGTACTCGGTTATAACGAAAGATTGGATAGTATGTATTAATTTATATTCCCCGACCAAGCTCTTCCTTATTGTATTTTTTCATTATATAGTTATAATGAATTTGGATAAAGCATAATTTTGGATATAACATAGTATTGTGTTGGTCCCAAAAGGCATACTTTAATGCAAACGTACTCTGTTATAACGTAATTCACAAATACAATTAATATTCTGTATCATGATTACACACACATCTAGTTCAGGTGTAAACAATAAACAAGCCAACAGTAATGGATGTAATAACAAAATTTATATCTATACAATTTTAACGAAATGTCGCTGTATGGATATAACACAGTATGGATATAACGAAATAAATCTGCAGGTCCCAAGAAATTAGTTATTATCGTGTTTCGCTGTATTAATATTTTCTATAGAGACTAATTGTCGTCTAAATGCGGTAAACACACTTCGAATTAATCATTATAAAACCGTGGGATGAAAGATATCATTATACCCGCCAATAACTTGACAACAATGTAAAAACGACTTACTGACTATAACACATTTTTGAATATGTTGGAACGTTCCATTTTCTGAACATGTGTCTGTACGTAGTGTGTTATTAGATATGCTATTGCTCAGGCCATAACCAGTTTTACATCTGTACGACAATGTCTTATTGAACTCAACTGCTGAACTCGTAGTGTTCCACTCAATGCTGTTGTTATACTTCGTTGGAAAACCGCATTCTACAAATTGGAAGAGAACAATATTTCAATAACAGTAAAACATTTTGCACAACTTGATACAAATAGAAAATCGTGACAAAAAATATATCATTATTCCAGCCAATAACTTGACAACAATGTAAGAACGACTTACTGACTATAACACATTTTTGAATATGTTGGAACGTTCCATTTTCTGAACATGTGTCTGTACGTAGTGTGTAATTAGATATGCTATTGCTCAGGCCATAACCAGTTTTACATCTGTACGACAATGTCTTATTGAACTCAACTGCTGGACTCGTAGTGTTCCACTCAATGCTGTTGTTATACTTTGTTGGAATACCGCATTCTACAAATTGGACGAGAACAATATTTCAATAACAGTAAAAGATTTTTCACTGCTCTATACAAATTGCCGAAAGAAATTATGTATCACACGAACATATTTCCTCAGTCTCATATTTGGCGATCTCTTTCTCACACACAAAGGCACACAGACACACATAATCACACAAGCACGCACACGTTGCACATATAGCACACAATACGCAAGAAAACGCACAGTCGCACAAACACACACACCCTCTCTCTCTCTCGCCATTCCCTCTATCAAATTAATGTTCTTTTTTTTCCATTTACAGTCGAACACACTTAAAACGTACTCGGTTATAACGAAAGATTGGATAGTATGTATTAATTTATATTCCCCGACCAAGCTCTTCCTTATTGTATTTTTTCATTATATAGTTATAATGAATTTGGATAAAGCATAATTTTGGATATAACATAGTATTGTGTGGGTCCCAAAAGGCATACTTTAATGCAAACGTACTCTGTTATAACGTAATTCACAAATACAATTAATATTCTGAATCATGATTACACACACATCTAGTTCAGGTGTAAACAATAAACAAGCCAACAGTAATGGATGTAATAACAAAATTTATATCTTTACAATGAAATGTCGCTGTATGGATATAACACAGTATGGATATAACGAAATAAATCTCTAGGTCCCCAGAAATTTGTTATAATCGTTTTCCGATGTATTAATATTTTCTCTAGAGACTAATTTTTCGTCTAAATGCGGTAAACACACTTCGAATTAATCATTATAAAACCGTGGGATGAAAGATATCATTATACCCGCCAATAACTTGACAACAATGTAAAAACGACTTACTGACTATAACACATTTTTGAATATGTTGGAACGTTCCATTTTCTGAACATGTGTCTGTACGTAGTGTGTAATTAGATATGCTATTGCTCAGGCCATAACCAGTTTTACATCTGTACGACAATGTCTTATTGAACTCAACTGCTGAACTCGTCGTGTTCCACTCAATGCTGTTGTTATACTTCGTTGGAAAACCGCATTCTACAAATTGGAAGAGAACAATATTTCAATAACAGTAAAACATTTTGCACAACTTGATACAAATAGAAAATCGTGACAAAATATATCATTATTCCAGCCAATAACTTGACAACAATGTAAGAACGACTTAGACTCGTAGTGTTCCACTCAATGCTGTTGTTATACTTTGTTGGAATACCGCATTCTACAAATTGGAAGAGAACAATATTTCAATAACAGTAAACACATTTTGCACTGCTCTAAACAAATTGACGAACGAAAATATGTATCACTCGAACATAATACCTCAGTCTTATATTTGGCGATCTCTTTTTCACACACAAAGGCACACAGACACACCTAATCACACACGCACGCACACGTTGCACACATAGCACACAAACTCGCAAGAAAACGCACAGTCACACCCACACAGAGACTCTCTCTCTGTCGCGCCATTCCCTCTCTCAAATTAATGTTCTTTTTTAGCATTTACAGTTGAACACACTTAAAACGTACTCGGTTATAACGGAAAATTGGATAGTATGTAGTAATTTATATTCCCCGACCAAGCTCTTCTATATTGTATTCTTTCATTATACATTTATAATAAATTTGGATAAAGCATAATTTTGGATATAAGATAGTATGTTGTGGGTCCAAAATGCATAGGTTAATGCAAGCATACTCTGTTAAAAGGAAATTCAAAAATACAATGCATGTTCTGTCTGTATCATGTGATTACACACAAATCCAGATCAGGTGTAAAAAAACAAGCCAACAGTAATTGATGTAATAACAAAATTTATATCTTTACAATGAAATGTCGCTGTATGGATATAACACAGTATGGATATAACGAAATGAATCTCTAGGTCCCCAGAAATTTGTTATAATCGTTTTCCGATGTATTAATATTTTCTCTAGAGACTAATTTTTCGTCTAAATGCGGTAAACAAACTTCGAATTAATCATTATAAAACCGTGGGATGAAAGATATCATTATAACCGCCAATAACTTGACAACAATGTAACGACTTACCGACCACAACACATGCTTGTATTTTTTCGAACGTTCCATTTTCTGAACATGTGTCTGTACGTAGTGTGTAATTAGATATGCTATTGCTCAGGCCATAACCAGTTTTACATCTGTACGACAATGTCTTATTGAACTCAACTGCTGAACTCGTAGTGTTCCACTCAATGCTGTTGTTATACTTCGTTGGAAAACCGCATTCTACAAATTGGAAGAGAACAATATTTCAATAACAGTAAAACATTTTGCACAACTTGATACAAATAGAAAATCGTGACAAAAGATATCATTATTCCAGTCAATAACTTGACAACAATGTAAGAACGACTTAGACTCGTAGTGTTCCACTCAATGCTGTTGTTATACTTTGTTGGAATACCGCATTCTACAAATTGGAAGAGAACAATATTTCAATAACAGTAAACACATTTTGCACTGCTCTAAACAAATTGCCGAACGAAAATATGTATCACTCGAACATAATACCTCAGTCTTATATTTGGCGATCTCTTTTTCACACACAAAGGCACACAGACACACCTAATCATACACGCACGCACACGTTGCACACATAGCACACAAACTCGCAAGAAAACGCACAGTCACACCCACACAGAGACTCTCTCTCTGTCGCGCCGTTCCCTCTCTCAAATTAATGTTCTTTTTTAGCATTTACAGTTGAACACACTTAAAACGTACTCGGTTATAACGAAAAATTGGATAGTATGTAGTAATTTATATTCCGCGACCAAGCTCTTCTATATTGTATTCTTTCATTATACATTTATAATAAATTTGGATAAAGCATAATTTTGGATATAAGATAGTATTTTGTGGGTCCAAAATGCATAGGTTAATGCAAGCATACTCTGTTAAAACGAAATTCAAAAATACAATGCATGTTCTGTCTGTATCATGTGCTTACACACAAATCCAGATCAGGTGTAAAAAAAAACAAGCCAACAGTAATGGATGTAATAACAAAATTTATTTCTTTACAATGAAATGTCGCTGTATGGATATAACAAAGTATGGATATAACGAAATAAATCTCCAGGTCCCCAGAAATTTGTTATGATCGTGTTTCGATGTATTAATATTTTCTCTAGAGATTAATTTTTCGTCTAAATGCGGTAAACACACTTCGAATTAATCATTATAAAACCGTGGGATGAAAGATATCATTATAACCGCCAATAACTTGACAACAATGTAACGACTTACCGACCACAACACATGCTTGTATTCCTTCGAACGTTCCATTTTCTGAACACGTGTCTGTACGTAGTGTGTAATTAGATATGCTATTGCTCAGGCCATAACCAGTTTTACATCTGTACGACAATGTCTTATTGAACTCAACTGCTGAACTCGGAGTGTTCCACTCAATGCTGTTGTTATACTTCGTTGGAAAACCGCATTCTACAAATTGGAAGAGAACAATATTTCAATAACAGTAAACCATTTTGCACAACTTGATACAAATAGAAAATCGTGACAAAAAATATATCATTATTCCAGTCAATAACTTGACAACAATGTAAGAACGACTTACTGACTATAACACATTTTTGAATATGTTGGAACGTTCCATTTTCTGAACATGTGTCTGTACGTAGTGTGTAATTAGATATGCTATTGCTCAGGCCATAACCAGTTTTACATCTGTACGACAATGTCTTATTGAACTCAACTACTGGACTCGTAGTGTTCCACTCAATGCTGTTGTTATACTTTGTTGGACTGCCGCATTCTACAAATTGGACGAGAACAATATTTCAATAACAGTAAAAGATTTTTCACTGCTCTATACAAATTGCCGAAAGAAATTATGTATCACACGAACATATGTCCTCAGTCTCATATTTGGCGATCTCTTTCTCACACACAAAGGCACACAGACACACATAATCACACAAGCACGCACACGTTGCACATATAGCACACAATACGCAAGAAAACGCACAGTCGCACAAACACACACACCCTCTCTCTCTCTCTCGCCATTCCCTCTATCAAATTAATGTTCTTTGTTTTCCATTTACAGTTGAACACACTTAAAACGTACTCGGTTATAACGAAAGATTGGATAGTATGTATTAATTTATATTCCCCGACCAAGCTCTTCCTTATTGTATTTTTTCATTATATAGTTATAATGAATTTGGATAAAGCATAATTTTGGATATAACATAGTATTGTGTGGGTCCCAAAAGGCATACTTTAATGCAAACGTACTCTGTTATAACGTAATTCACAAATACAATTAATATTCTGTATCATGATTACACACACATCTAGTTCAGGTGTAAACAATAAACAAGCCAACAGTAATGGATATAATAACAAAACTTATATCTATACAATTTTAACGAAATGTCGCTGTATGGATATAACACAGTATGGATATAACGAAATAAATCTGCAGGTCCAAAGAAATTAGTTATTATCGTGTTTCGATGTATTAATATTTTCTATAGAGACTAATTGTCGTCTAAATGCGGTAAACACACTTCGAATTAATCATTATAAAACCGTGGGATGAAAGATATCATTATTCCAGCCAATAACTTGACAACAATGTAAGAACGACTTACTGACTATAACACATTTTTGAATATGTTGGAACGTTCCATTTTCTGAACATGTGTCTGTACGTAGTGTGTAATTAGATATGCTATTGCTCAGGCCATAACCAGTTTTACATCTGTACGACAATGTCTTATTGAACTCAACTGCTGAACTCGTCGTGTTCCACTCAATGCTGTTGTTATACTTCGTTGGAAAACCGCATTCTACAAATTGGAAGAGAACAATATTTCAATAACAGTAAAACATTTTGCACAACTTGATACAAATAGAAAATCGTGACAAAATATATCATTATTCGAGACAATAACTTGACAACAATGTAAGAACGACTTAGACTCGTAGTGTTCCACTCAATGCTGTTGTTATACTTTGTTGGAATACCGCATTCTACAAATTGGAAGAGAACAATATTTCAATAACAGTAAACACATTTTGCACTGCTCTAAACAAATTGCCGAAAGAAAATATGTATCACTCGAACATAATACCTCAGTCACATATTTGGCGATCTCTTTTTCACACACAAAGGCACACAGACACACCTAATCACACACGCACGCACACGTTGCACATATAGCACACAATACGCAAGAAAACGCACAGTCGCACAAACACACACACCCTCTCTCTCTCTCCCGCCATTCCCTCTATCAAATTAATGTTCATTTTTTTCCATTTACAGTTGAACACACTTAAAACGTACTCGGTTATAACGAAAAATTGGATAGTATGTATTAATTTATATTCCCCGACCAAGCTCTTCCTTATTGTATTTTTTCATTATATAGTTATAATGAATTTGGATAAAGCATAATTTTGGATATAACATAGTATTGTGTGAGTCCCAAAAGGCATACTTTAATGCAAACGTACTCTGTTATAACGTAATTCACAAATACAATGAATATTCTGTATCATGATTACACACACATCTAGTTCAGGTGTAAACAATAAACAAGCCAACAGTAATGGATGTAATGACAAAATTTATATCTATACAATTTTAACGAAATGTCGCTGTATGGATATAACACAGTATGGATATAACGAAATAAATCTGCAGGTCCCAAGAAATTAGTTATTATCGTGTTTCGCTGTATTAATATTTTCTATAGAGACTAATTGTCGTCTAAATGCGGTAAACACACTTCGAATTAATCATTATAAAACCGTGGGATGAAAGATATCATTATACCCGCCAATAACTTGACAACAATGTAAAAACGACTTACTGACTATAACACATTTTTGAATATGTTGGAACGTTCCATTTTCTGAACATGTGTCTGTACGTAGTGTGTAATTAGATATGCTATTGCTCAGGCCATAACCAGTTTTACATCTGTACGACAATGTCTTATTGAACTCAACTGCTGAACTCGTAGTGTTCCACTCAATGCTGTTGTTATACTTCGTTGGAAAACCGCATTCTACAAATTGGAAGAGAACAATATTTCAATAACAGTAAAACATTTTGCACAACTTGATACAAATAGAAAATCGTGACAAAATATATCATTATTCCAGCCAATAACTTGACAACAATGTAAGAACGACTTACTGACTATAACACATTTTTGAATATGTTGAAACGTTCCATTTTCTGAACATGTGTCTGTACGTAGTGTGTAATTAGATATGCTATTGCTCAGGCCATAACCAGTTTTACATCTGTACGACAATGTCTTATTGAACTCAACTGCTGGACTCGTAGTGTTCCACTCAATGCTGTTGTTATACTTTGTTGGAATACCGCATTCTACAAATTGGACGAGAACAATATTTCAATAACAGTAAAAGACTTTTCACTGCTCTATACAAATTGCCGAAAGAAATTATGTATCACACGAACATATTTCCTCAGTCTCATATTTGGCGATCTCTTTCTCACACACAAAGGCAAACAGACACACATAATCACACAAGCACGCACACGTTGCACATATAGCACACAATACGCAAGAAAACGCACAGTCGCACAAACACACACACCCTCTCTCTCTCTCCCGCCATTCCCTCTATCAAATTAATGTTCATTTTTTTTCCATTTACAGTTGAACACACTTAAAACGTACTCGGTTATAACGAAAAATTGGATAGTATGTATTAATTTATGTTCCCCGACCAAGCTCTTCCTTATTGTATTTTTTCATTATATAGTTATAATGAATTTGGATAAAGCATAATTTTGGATATAACATAGTATTGTGTGGGTCCCAAAAGGCATACTTTAATGCAAACGTACTCTGTTATAACGTAATTCACAAATACAATGAATATTCTGTATCATGATTACACACACATCTAGTTCAGGTGTAAACAATAAACAAGCCAACAGTAATGGATGTAATGACAAAATTTATATCTATACAATTTTAACGAAATGTCGCTGTATGGATATAACACAGTATGGATATAACGAAATAAATCTGCAGGTCCCAAGAAATTAGTTATAATCGTGTTTCGCTGTATTAATATTTTCTATAGAGACTAATTGTCGTCTAAATGCGGTAAACACACTTCGAATTAATCATTATAAAACCGTGGGATGAAAGATATCATTATACCCGCCAATAACTTGACAACAATGTAAAAACGACTTACTGACTATAACACATTTTTGAATATGTTGGAACGCTCCATTTTCTGAACATGTGTCTGTACGTAGTGTGTAATTAGATATGCTATTGCTCAGGCCATAACCAGTTTTACATCTGTACGATAATGTCTTATTGAACTCAACTGCTGAACTCGTAGTGTTCCACTCGATGCTGTTGTTATACTTCGTTGGAAAACCGCATTCTACAAATTGGAAGAGAACAATATTTCAATAACAGTAAAACATTTTGCACAACTTGATACAAATAGAAAATCGTGACAAAAAATATATCATTATTCCAGCCAATAACTTGACAACAATGTAAGAACGACTTACTGACTATAACACATTTTTGAATATGTTGGAACGTTCCATTTTCTGAACATTTGTCTGTACGTAGTGTGTAATTAGATATGCTATTGCTCAGGCCATAACCAGTTTTACATCTGTACGACAATGTCTTATTGAACTCCACTGCTGGACTCGTAGTGTTCCACTCAATGCTGTTGTTATACTTTGTTGGAATGCCGCATTCTACAAATTGGACGAGAACAATATTTCAATAACAGTAAAAGATTTTTCACTGCTCTATACAAATTGCCGAAAGAAATTATGTATCACACGAACATATTTCCTCAGTCTCATATTTGGCGATCTCTTTCTCACACACAAAGGCACACAGACACACATAATCACACAAGCACGCACACGTTGCACATATAGCACACAATACGCAAGAAAACGCACAGTCGCACAAACACACACACCCTCTCTCTCTCTCTCGCCATTCCCTCTATCAAATTAATGTTCTTTGTTTTCCATTTACAGTTGAACACACTTAAAACGTACTCGGTTATAACGAAAGATTGGATAGTATGTATTAATTTATATTCCCCGACCAAGCTCTTCCTTATTGTATTTTTTCATTATATAGTTATAATGAATTTGGATAAAGCATAATTTTGGATATAACATAGTATTGTGTTGGTCCCAAAAGGCATACTTTAATGCAAACGTACTCTGTTATAACGTAATTCACAAATACAATTAATATTCTGTATCATGATTACACACACATCTAGTTCAGGTGTAAACAATAAACAAGCCAACAGTAATGGATGTAATGACAAAATTTATATCTTTACAATGAAATGTCGCTGTATGGATATAACACAGTATGGATATAACGAAATAAATCTGCAGGTCCCAAGAAATTAGTTATTATCGTGTTTCGCTGTATTAATATTTTCTATAGAGACTAATTGTCGTCTAAATGCGGTAAACACACTTCGAATTAATCATTATAAAACCGTGGGATGAAAGATATCATTATACCCGCCAATAACTTGACAACAATGTAAAAACGACTTACTGACTATAACACATTTTTGAATATGTTGGAACGTTCCATTTTCTGAACATGTGTCTGTACGTAGTGTGTTATTAGATATGCTATTGCTCAGGCCATAACCAGTTTTACATCTGTACGACAATGTCTTATTGAACTCAACTGCTGAACTCGTAGTGTTCCACTCAATGCTGTTGTTATACTTCGTTGGAAAACCGCATTCTACAAATTGGAAGAGAACAATATTTCAATAACAGTAAAACATTTTGCACAACTTGATACAAATAGAAAATCGTGACAAAAAATATATCATTATTCCAGCCAATAACTTGACAACAATGTAAGAACGACTTACTGACTATAACACATTTTTGAATATGTTGGAACGTTCCATTTTCTGAACATGTGTCTGTACGTAGTGTGTAATTAGATATGCTATTGCTCAGGCCATAACCAGTTTTACATCTGTACGACAATGTCTTATTGAACTCAACTGCTGGACTCGTAGTGTTCCACTCAATGCTGTTGTTATACTTTGTTGGAATACCGCATTCTACAAATTGGACGAGAACAATATTTCAATAACAGTAAAAGATTTTTCACTGCTCTATACAAATTGCCGAAAGAAATTATGTATCACACGAACATATTTCCTCAGTCTCATATTTGGCGATCTCTTTCTCACACACAAAGGCACACAGACACACATAATCACACAAGCACGCACACGTTGCACATATAGCACACAATACGCAAGAAAACGCACAGTCGCACAAACACACACACCCTCTCTCTCTCTCGCCATTCCCTCTATCAAATTAATGTTCTTTTTTTTCCATTTACAGTCGAACACACTTAAAACGTACTCGGTTATAACGAAAGATTGGATAGTATGTATTAATTTATATTCCCCGACCAAGCTCTTCCTTATTGTATTTTTTCATTATATAGTTATAATGAATTTGGATAAAGCATAATTTTGGATATAACATAGTATTGTGTGGGTCCCAAAAGGCATACTTTAATGCAAACGTACTCTGTTATAACGTAATTCACAAATACAATTAATATTCTGAATCATGATTACACACACATCTAGTTCAGGTGTAAACAATAAACAAGCCAACAGTAATGGATGTAATAACAAAATTTATATCTTTACAATGAAATGTCGCTGTATGGATATAACACAGTATGGATATAACGAAATAAATCTCTAGGTCCCCAGAAATTTGTTATAATCGTTTTCCGATGTATTAATATTTTCTCTAGAGACTAATTTTTCGTCTAAATGCGGTAAACACACTTCGAATTAATCATTATAAAACCGTGGGATGAAAGATATCATTATACCCGCCAATAACTTGACAACAATGTAAAAACGACTTACTGACTATAACACATTTTTGAATATGTTGGAACGTTCCATTTTCTGAACATGTGTCTGTACGTAGTGTGTAATTAGATATGCTATTGCTCAGGCCATAACCAGTTTTACATCTGTACGACAATGTCTTATTGAACTCAACTGCTGAACTCGTCGTGTTCCACTCAATGCTGTTGTTATACTTCGTTGGAAAACCGCATTCTACAAATTGGAAGAGAACAATATTTCAATAACAGTCAAACATTTTGCACAACTTGATACAAATAGAAAATCGTGACAAAATATATCATTATTCCAGCCAATAACTTGACAACAATGTAAGAACGACTTAGACTCGTAGTGTTCCACTCAATGCTGTTGTTATACTTTGTTGGAATACCGCATTCTACAAATTGGAAGAGAACAATATTTCAATAACAGTAAACACATTTTGCACTGCTCTAAACAAATTGCCGAACGAAAATATGTATCACTCGAACATTATACCTCAGTCTTATATTTGGCGATCTCTTTTTCACACACAAAGGCACACAGACACACCTAATCACACACGCACGCACACGTTGCACACATAGCACACAAACTCGCAAGAAAACGCACAGTCACACCCACACAGAGACTCTCTCTCTCTGTCGCGCCATTCCCTCTCTCAAATTAATGTTCTTTTTTAGCATTTACAGTTGAACACACTTAAAACGTACTCGGTTATAACGGAAAATTGGATAGTATGTAGTAATTTATATTCCCCGACCAAGCTCTTCTATATTGTATTCTTTCATTATACATTTATAATAAATTTGGATAAAGCATAATTTTGGATATAAGATAGTATGTTGTGGGTCCAAAATGCATAGGTTAATGCAAGCATACTCTGTTAAAAGGAAATACAAAAATACAATGCATGTTCTGTCTGTATCATGTGATTACACACAAATCCAGATCAGGTGTAAAAAAACAAGCCAACAGTAATTGATGTAATAACAAAATTTATATCTTTACAACGAAATGTCGCTGTATGGATATAACACAGTATGGATATAACGAAATAAATCTCTAGGTCCCCAGAAATTTGTTATAATCGTTTTCCGATGTATTAATATTTTCTCTAGAGACTAATTTTTAGTCTAAATGCGGTAAACAAACTTCGAATTAATCATTATAAAACCGTGGGATGAAAGATATCATTATAACCGCCAATAACTTGACAACAATGTAACGACTTACCGACCACAACACATGCTTGTATTTTTTCGAACGTTCCATTTTCTGAACATGTGTCTGTACGTAGTGTGTAATTAGATATGCTATTGCTCAGGCCATAACCAGTTTTACACTTGTACGACAATGTCTTATTGAACTCAACTGCTGAACTCGTAGTGTTCCACTCAATGCTGTTGTTATACTTCGTTGGAAAACCGCATTCTACAAATTGGAAGAGAACAATATTTCAATAACAGTAAAACATTTTGCACAACTTGATACAAATAGAAAATCGTGACAAAATATATCATTATTCCAGCCAATAACTTGACAACAATGTAAGAACGACTTAGACTCGTAGTGTTCCACTCAATGCTGTTGTTATACTTTGTTGGAATACCGCATTCTACAAATTGGAAGAGAACAATATTTCAATAACAGTAAACACATTTTGCACTGCTCTAAACAAATTGCCGAACGAAAATATGTATCACTCGAACATAATACCTCAGTCTTATATTTGGCGATCTCTTTTTCACACACAAAGGCACACAGACACACCTAATCACACACGCACGCACACGTTGCACACATAGCACACAAACTCGCAAGAAAACGCACAATCACACCCACACAGAGACTCTCTCACTGTCGCGCCATTCCCTCTCTCAAATTAATGTTCATTTTTACCATTTACAGTTGAACACGTTTAAAACGTACTCGGTTATAACGAAAAATTGGATAGTATGTAGTAATTTATATTCCCCGACCAAGCTCTTCTATATTATATTCTTTCATTATATAGTTATAATAAATTTGGATAAAGCATAATTTTAGATATAAGATAGTATTTTGTGGGTCCAAAATGCATAGGTTAATACAAGCATACTCTGTTAAAACGAAATTCAAAAATACAATGCATGTTCTGTCTGTATCATGTGATTACACACAAATCCAGATCAGGTGTAAAAAAATACCAAGCCAACAGTAATGGATGTAATAACAAAATTTATTTCTTTACAATGAAATGTCGCTGTATGGATATAACGAAGTATGGATATAACGAAATAAATCTCCAGGTCCCCAGAAATTTGTTATAATCGTGTTTCGATGTATTAATATTTTCTCTAGAGATTAATTTTTCGTCTAAATTCGGTAAACACACTTCGAATTAATCATTATAAAACCGTGGGATGAAAGATATCATTATAACCGCCAATAACTTGACAACAATGTAACGACTTACCGACCACAACACATGCTTGTATTTTTTCGAACATTCCATTTTCTGAACACGTGTCTGTACGTAGTGTGTAATTAGATATGCTATTGCTCAGGCCATAACCAGTTTTACATCTGTACGACAATGTCTTATTGAACTCAACTGCTGAACTCGGAGTGTTCCACTCAATGCTGTTGTTATACTTCGTTGGAAAACCGCATTCTACAAATTGGAAGAGAACAATATTTCAATAACAGTAAACCATTTTGCACAACTTGATACAAATAGAAAATCGTAACAAAAAATATATCATTATTCCAGTCAATAACTTGACAACAATGTAAGAACGACTTACTGACTATAACACATTTTTGAATAAGTTGGAACGTTCCATTTTCTGAACATGTGTCTGTACGTAGTGTGTAATTAGATATGCTATTGCTCAGGCCATAACCAGTTTTACATCTGTACGACAATGTCTTATTGAACTCAACTACTGGACTCGTAGTGTTCCACTCAATGCTGTTGTTATACTTTGTTGGACTGCCGCATTCTACAAATTGGACGAGAACAATATTTCAATAACAGTAAAAGATTTTTCACTGCTCTATACAAATTGCCGAAAGAAATTATGTATCACACGAACATATTTCCTCAGTCTCATATTTGGCGATCTCTTTCTCACACACAAAGGCATACAGACACACATAATCACACAAGCACGCACACGTTGCACATATAGCACACAATACGCAAGAAAACGCACAGTCGCACAAACACACACACCCTCTCTCTCTCTCGCCATTCCCTCTATCAAATTAATGTTCATTTTTTTTCCATTTACAGTTGAACACACTTAAAACGTACTCGGTTATAACGAAAAATTGGATAGTATGTATTAATTTATATTCCCCGACCAAGCTCTTCTTTATTGTATTTTTTCATTATATAGTTATAATGAATTTGGACAAAGCATAATTTTGGATATAACATAGTATTGTGTGGGTCCCAAAAGGCATACTTTAATGCAAACGTACTCTGTTATAACGTAATTCACAAATACAATGAATATTCTGTATCATGATTACACACACATCTAGTTCAGGTGTAAACAATAAACAAGCCAACAGTAATGGATGTAATAACAAAATTTATATCTATACAATTTTAACGAAATGTCGCTGTATGGTTATAACAGAGTATGGATATAACGAAATAAATCTGCAGGTCCCAAGAAATTAGTTATTATCGTGTTTCGCTGTATTAATATTTTCTATAGAGACTAATTGTCGTCTAAATGCGGTTAACACACTTCGAATTAATCATTTTAAAACCGTGGGATGAAAGATATCATTATACCCGCCAATAAATTGACAACAATGTAAAAACGACTTACTGACTACAACACATTTTTGAATATGTTGGAACGTTCCATTTTCTGAACATGTGTCTGTACGTAGTGTGTAATTAGATATGCTATTGCTCAGGCCATAACCAGTTTTACATCTGTACGACAATGTCTTATTGAACTCAACTGCTGAACTCGTCGTGTTCCACTCAATGCTGTTGTTATACTTCGTTGGAAAACCACATTCTACAAGTTGGAAGAGAACAATATTTCAATAACAGTAAAACATTTTGCACAACTTGATACAAATAGAAAATCGTGACAACAAATATATCATTATTTCAGCCAATAACTTGACAACAATGTAAGAACGACTTACTGACTATAACACATTTTTGAATATGTTGGAACGTTCCATTTTCTGAACATGTGTCTGTACGTAGTGTGTAATTAGATATGCTATTGCTCAGGCCATAACCAGTTTTACATCTGTACGACAATGTCATATTGAACTCAACTGCTGGACTCGTAGTGTTCCACTCAATGCTGTTGTTATACTTTGTTGGAATACCGCATTCTACAAATTGGAAGAGAACAATATTTCAATAACAGTAAACACATTTTGCACTGCTCTAAATAAATTGCCGAAAGAAAATATGTATCACTCGAACATAATATCTCAGTCTCATATTTGGCGATCTCTTTTTCACACACAAAGGCACACAGACACACATAATCACACACGCACGCACACGTTGCACACATAGCACACAAACTAGCAAGAAAACGCACAGTCGCACAAACACACACACCCTCTCTCTCTCTCGCCATTCCCTCTATCAAATTAATGTTCATTTTTTCCATTTACAGTTGAACACATTTAAAACGTACTCGGATATAACGAATAATTGGATAGTATGTAGTAATTTATATTCCCCGACCAAGCTCGTCTTTATTGTATTATTTCATTATACAGTTATAATAAATTTGGATAAAGCATAATTTTGGATATAACATAGTATTTTGTGGGTCCAAAATGCATAGGTTAATGCAAGCATACTCTGTTAAAAGGAAATTCAAAAATACAATGCATGTTCTGTCTGTATCATGTGATTACCCACAAATCCAGATCAGGTGTAAAAAAAACAAGCCAACAGTAATGGATGTAATAACAAAATTTATTTCTTTACAATGAAATGTCGCTGTATGGATATAACGAAGTATGGATATAACGAAATAAATCTCCAGGTCCCCAGAAATTTGTTATAATCGTGTTTCGATGTATTAATATTTTCTCTAGAGATTAATTTTTCGTCTAAATGCGGTAAACACACTTCGAATTAATCATTATAAAACCGTGGGATGAAAGATATCATTATAACCGCCAATAACTTGACAACAATGTAACGACTTACCGACCACAACACATGCTTGTATTTTTTCGAACGTTCCATTTTCTGAACACGTGTCTGTACGTAGTGTGTAATTAGATATGCTATTGCTCAGGCCATAACCAGTTTTACATCTGTACGACAATGTCTTATTGAACTCAACTGCTGAACTCGGAGTGTTCCACTCAATGCTGTTGTTATACTTCGTTGGAAAACCGCATTCTACAAATTGGAAGAGAACAATATTTCAATAACAGTAAACCATTTTGCACAACTTGATACAAATAGAAAATCGTGACAAAAAATATATCATTATTCCAGTCAATAACTTGACAACAATGTAAGAACGACTTACTGACTATAACACATTTTTGAATATGTTGGAACGTTCCATTTTCTGAACATGTGTCTGTACGTAGTGTGTAATTAGATATGCTATTGCTCAGGCCATAACCAGTTTTACATCTGTACGACAATGTCTTATTGAACTCAACTACTGGACTCGTAGTGTTCCACTCAATGCTGTTGTTATACTTTGTTGGACTGCCGCATTCTACAAATTGGACGAGAACAATATTTCAATAACAGTAAAAGATTTTTCACTGCTCTATACAAATTGCCGAAAGAAATTATGTATCACACGAACATATTTCCTCAGTCTCATATTTGGCGATCTCTTTCTCACACACAAAGGCATACAGACACACATAATCACACAAGCACGCACACGTTGCACATATAGCACACAATACGCAAGAAAACGCACAGTCGCACAAACACACACACCCTCTCTCTCTCTCGCCATTCCCTCTATCAAATTAATGTTCATTTTTTTTCCATTTACAGTTGAACACACTTAAAACGTACTCGGTTATAACGAAAAATTGGATAGTATGTATTAATTTATATTCCCCGACCAAGCTCTTCCTTATTGTATTTTTTCATTATATAGTTATAATGAATTTGGATAAAGCATAATTTTGGATATAACATAGTATTGTGTGGGTCCCAAAAGGCATACTTTAATGCAAACGTACTCTGTTATAACGTAATTCACAAATACAATGAATATTCTGTATCATGATTACACACACATCTAGTTCAGGTGTAAACAATAAACAAGCCAACAGTAATGGATGTAATAACAAAATTTATATCTATACAATTTTAACGAAATGTCGCTGTATGGTTATAACAGAGTATGGATATAACGAAATAAATCTGCAGGTCCCAAGAAATTAGTTATTATCGTGTTTCGCTGTATTAATATTTTCTATAGAGACTAATTGTCGTCTAAATGCGGTAAACACACTTCGAATTAATCATTTTAAAACCGTGGGATGAAAGATATCATTATACCCGCCAATAAATTGACAACAATGTAAAAACGACTTACTGACTACAACACATTTTTGAATATGTTGGAACGTTCCATTTTCTGAACATGTGTCTGTACGTAGTGTGTAATTAGATATGCTATTGCTCAGGCCATAACCAGTTTTACATCTGTACGACAATGTCTTATTGAACTCAACTGCTGAACTCGTCGTGTTCCACTCAATGCTGTTGTTATACTTCGTTGGAAAACCGCATTCTACAAGTTGGAAGAGAACAATATTTCAATAACAGTAAAACATTTTGCACAACTTGATACAAATAGAAAATCGTGACAACAAATATATCATTATTTTAGCCAATAACTTGACAACAATGTAAGAACGACTTACTGACTATAACACATTTTTGAATATGTTGGAACGTTCCATTTTCTGAACATGTGTCTGTACGTAGTGTGTAATTAGATATGCTATTGCTCAGGCCATAACCAGTTTTACATCTGTACGACAATGTCATATTGAACTCAACTGCTGGACTCGTAGTGTTCCACTCAATGCTGTTGTTATACTTTGTTGGAATACCGCATTCTACAAATTGGAAGAGAACAATATTTCAATAACAGTAAACACATTTTGCACTGCTCTAAATAAATTGCCGAAAGAAAATATGTATCACTCGAACATAATATCTCAGTCTCATATTTGGCGATCTCTTTTTCACACACAAAGGCACACAGACACACATAATCACACACGCACGCACACGTTGCACACATAGCACACAAACTAGCAAGAAAACGCACAGTCGCACAAACACACACACCCTCTCTCTCTCTCGCCATTCCCTCTATCAAATTAATGTTCATTTTTTCCATTTACAGTTGAACACATTTAAAACGTACTCGGATATAACGAATAATTGGATAGTATGTAGTAATTTATATTCCCCGACAAAGCTCTTCTTTATTGTATTATTTCATTATACAGTTATAATAAATTTGGATAAAGCATAATTTTGGATATAACATAGTATTTTGTGGGTCCAAAATGCATAGGTTAATGCAAGCATACTCTGTTAAAAGGAAATTCAAAAATACAATGCATGTTCTGTCTGTATCATGTGATTACCCACAAATCCAGATCAGGTGTAAAAAAAACAAGCCAACAGTAATGGATGTAATAACAAAATTTATATATTTACAATGAAATGTCGCTGTATGGATATAACAGAGTATGGATATAACGAAATAAATCTCCAGGTCCCCAGAAATTTGTTATAATCGTGTTCCGATGTATTAATATTTTCTCTAGAGACTAATTTTTCGTATAAATGCGGTAAACACACTTCGAATTAATCATTATAAAACCGTGGGATGAAAGATATCATTATTCCCGCCAATAACTTGACAACAATGTAAAAACGACTTACCGACCACAACACATGCTTGTATTTTTTCGAACGTTCCATTTTCTGAACATGTGTCTGTACGTAGTGTGTAATAAGATATGCTATTGCTCAGGCCATAACCAGTTTTACATCTGTACGAAAATGTCTGATTGAACTCAACTGCTGGACTCGTAGTGTTCCACTCAATGCTGTTGTTATACTTTGTTGGAATACCGCATTCTACAAATTGGAAGAGAATAGTATTTCAATAACAGTAAACATATTTTGCAGTGCTCTATACAAATTGCCGCAATAAAATATGTATCACTCTATACAAATCCTCAGTTTCATACTTTCCGTTCCGATCTCTTTCTCACACACAAAGGTTCATAGATAGACAGAAACAGACACCCAGTATCGCACACACGCGTAGCAGACGTAGCACATAACCCGGAAGAAAGAGCACCGTCTCACCAACAACCATCATATCTCTGTCGCTCTGTCACTTCTCTCTTTGTCTCTCTCTTTCTCTCTCTCTCTCTCTTCATTTCCCTCTCTCAAATTAATCTCCATTTTATCCACATGTTAATATTTCCTCTAGAAACTCATTTCATATCTGAATGCGGTAAACACACTCCGATTTCATCATTTAATTCCATACGTATATTGTAATGGGACTGTTAGTCACATAAACGGCCTGGGACATGTAGTGACTACTCTAGCTGATAAGATGGAAGAAAACATCAGGTGGACACCAGGGTGGGACCATTGACCTACCATGAGCCAGCTAGATGGCTTTCTCATTTACCAATTATGTTGACTTGGGTGGGATTTGAACCGAAAGCCGGAAGGGCAAGTGATTTGAATAATCAAAACCACTTGACCACTGCGGTCCCTCAGATTATATATTCGTATGAAGTACATAATTTATACTAGAATACTTGCCATCATGGAATAAAAACATTAATTTCACATACAACAAAACATGGCTAGATTGCGATAAAGTTCAATGCACTAAATCAGAGTAATTACTGTCCGTTTAAAAATGCTTAACAAATGCTCTTGTTTTTCGCTGGGACCTATCCTAATTTATTAGGATGATTATTGAAAATGTTCTTTAGTTTGAAAAGAATGACATAATATTTAACGATTATGTAGTTACATTTTTGCCAATAATCATTAAGTGTTTATTTACATTTTATTTACAGGGACGGTGATGATTCCATATGCATGTTAGCAAGTGGCATGGAGATCGATAGCTGTAAATGTCATTAAAAAGCCAGTGAAACGGTGCCTATAACTCAATCCACGTCCGGTGGGTACTCTTTCACTCAACTTGTTGGAAAATTCGGTAATAGAATCGAGTTTTGGTCAATTGCACGATAATTATTACGGTGTGGTATTTGAATGGACGATTAAGTTATAAGATTAGACAGTTGGGAAATCTTTAAGAATAATGAATGTGCCTATTCATCATACAAAGAATTTTGACCGCTTACGCCAAAGACTATGCTAAGTCATTTTTACTTATTTGTTGTTCAATACTTAACTAGTATATACATGTATTATGTACATCGGCAGAACTCTGGGGGTAAGCTAAAATGAATAATGCATGACAAAACATACCGACAATCAGTGTGAAGTTGGCAATAAAACTACGAAAGCCTGATGATGACATTTCGGCTTCAAGCATTCTCAAATTCAACCTTATGAATTCACAATTTCATCCACGAATTCAAGATTTCAACTTCATGAAGTCACGATTTCAACTTCTTGAATTCATGATTTCAACTTCACGACTTCATAATTTCAGATTCACGATTTGAATTTCACCAATTAACGACTTCAACTTCAATTTCAAATCGTGAAGTTCGGATTGTGAAATTATCAAGTTGAACTCGTGAATTCTTGAAGTTGAATTCGCGAATTCTTGAAGCTGAAATATCACCACATCTTATTTCATTCTTTGAAAAGATATAATTGATTGATTTTATATAGGGACAGGGAACAGGACCGTGACGTGGCGGTCATTATAACGTTCAATATTTTAGGAAAGGACAAAAACAAATCTTAATAGGTTATACAAGTAGTTAATTATTTTAGGACACTGCACTCCCTGTCAATGTCTGTGATCATGTTAATGTTGGCGGGAATGAAACGTTTTTTTTTCTTGTCTGGTAGAACTGCACAGTAACGATTATTTCGGATATGGAATCGGACCCTTTGAAGATCTTTGATAAGGCCGGAAGTAACAAGATGTTCCCGCCAAAAATGCTGACATCCTTTCGCGTTCTTCACGTAACACTAGACGAGAAAGGTCACGTGTTGGGTTTGGTCATTTCAATATTGGCCGAGCAAGGATGCACAACAAACGTTTAAAGTAAATACAACTACATAATACATATTGATTTCAAAATAGATACGAAATGCATCTGTCATTTTGACATCACTTTCAAGATACCCATATGTATGCTTTAACTTGTTGCATGGTACTATGTATAGAGTCAGAGTGGTTTCTAAATACACTGCTCCTGTTTCCGTTGAGTTCGGCAGAATGGAATGGCTGTCCGTTGTATACATGTATTTGCGTGCGGCCCATCATTGTGTTCGCTTTTACTATGTTTCCGGACTGTAATGTTAACATAGATTCTGGCAGAATTTAAAATAGATGGACACGAATGTCTACCACAAGTAGTTGATGTATTTCACTCAACTACCTCAAAGTACCATATATCTGGACTAAACACACACTGTAAAATATGTTGTCTGTCATGGAATTCTCATAGCTCTAGAATTGTACTGAACATTAACTCTGTCCTAAATTGAGGTACATTTGCCATCTTTAATGACCCCGTGACTAGCTTTTATTTCAATAAATTGCCCTTGGCATTATAGTTTTATTAAAATTTTGTTCCGCTTTATTTATGTGTTCGTCGTAGTGACAAAATTCATTGACTTCATAGTATAAATCACATTTGAATGTCAAGCCTTTCACTTGCGAAGCGCAGGTCGTATATGAAACAGGTATTTGTGGGACTTTGTGGAATTTAAAACCTTGTTCATAATTGTTTCCCAAATGTATAATGATTTTGATGAATATTTGAATAAGTTTTCTATGGCGTGAATTTATACAAGTGGAATTGATTATGATATTTCGCGTTTCGTTTACATTTTTATTTTGTTAATTAAGTACCGACCATGGAATAGACTTATATAAACCAAAAAATTGTGCGTTGGTCATTTTTGCAGTTTTGTGCCTTTACATAAGTGTATGTGCCGTAAATCGTGATCCTATGTTTATATCGGGTACAGCTAAGTTTTTCATTCTCTGCAGAGAAGATAATGCATTATATTTCAAAATATACGTTTGAATGTAGTTCGTATTGTTAGTTTTCCATAGTATGACAATACGTATATTGAGTGAAGTATATACAATCTGAGTAAGATAACTAGGAATTGAAATATTTACGCCTTTTAGTGAAACAAATACGGAAAAATTGGTGTCCAAAATATGGTTGATGTTATTGTAATATTTTATCACATAATGTTTATAATGTTTGGACTGATTACTTTTAGATTTATAAAAATAGCACATAATTATATGCAGTACTAAACAAATTTTATCAATTACATTGTGTATATATTTACAAAATAAGGTGTTTGTATGTCCGAACAAGCATTTATATATTTTTAAATATATTACTTACTGCTTTCTGTTTTCAAAAAGTATCAAAATGTGCGTATCTGGCGAGGCACATATCTCAAAAATTAGTACGGATGAATATGATTTTACATATTTCTTTTCCATTTTATTAAAAGATTTATTTTTAAAAGCGAAGGCAAACATATGTCTGTACTTATATAGATCATGATATGTATCGCTTAATTAACTTTTATTTTCAGGGACGACACAATGAAGTGGTACACCATTTTGTTGTTAAGTGTAGTGAGTCTGTTGGCATTAGATACAGCACTCTGTAGCTATTATCAGTCCTACTATCCTTCATATGGAAACAGTAGAAACTCGCAAAATGGTGGCCGTTAGTATATGTTATTATTCCTTATTTTGATCTTACTATGTCGACTGTTTTATCATCATCACGTGCATGCTCGGCATATAAACAATTAATTTCAATATCATAATCACGTTCATTTATATTGTTTGTGGTATCAATTTCCAAAGACACCAATTTCATATATTTGCATCAAAAGTGAAATTTCATTTATAACTGTTTTAAAAAACTAATTTCATCTTACACTAACCAATAAATGTTATATTAGTTTTGCGGAAAATTCTGTGCTAACCGTTTTACAATTATCGGTCACCTAATCAGATTTTTTAGAAGTGCATATTTGTCTTTGCATTTAACACGTGTTTAAAATTAGAATATTAAGTTTATGTATTATTTCTGACTGGCAAGAAGGCGAAACACTATAAGATCTTGTTTTGTCTTTAAAAATGTAAAACAAAGAATTTCTTCTCAGAATGTTGCGTCGAAAAAATTGTAAAAATAAGATGTCAGCACATCAAAAGCAACATCTAGGTTTTTTTAATCGACTGCAGTCTTTATGTAATTATCCGAATGAGAAATTATCAACAGAGGTCAAATGACAGATTTTCTATTTGTTTCAGTGTTTGCGTTGATAGGACTATTGTTTATTGTGTTCGTGTTGTTTGGTTCCTCCAATCGAGGCACGATCACATTAGTTAACCAGACGGGTCTTGGAGACGATTAAAAGATTACATAGACTTACATGTTTTGTTGATATGATTTCATAATGGTAATTTAAATTCTTACTAATTCACTCAAATTAAATCTCATTGCATTACTCATGAATTAATTTTTGTATGAATAATTTTTGATATATTTAAGTATGACTGAAAATTGACAATATGCTTTGCTCTGTTTTGTCTGTCTTTTGTGATCATTTCGAATGAATGGAAGCATAATTATATCATTTTACTTTGTACAGTAAGTTGTTATTGAATTCGATGAGAGGATGTGGGAGTTGTTTAGTCAAAGAAGAAATTATTCAATTAGCTTGGTATGCAGAAGAAGCGCTTTCAATTAGAAATGTATTTTGATCTGTAGAATGTTGATAGTGTACACACTTCGTATTTGCTATTACCTATATAATATTATAATTACGATATTACGTACAGATCTATTTGTCAGGTTTATTTTTCACGTTGAACGATATTTGTAAATACTACATGTATTGTAGCCGATGCTATATGTGCAAGTGTTAATAATAAGTATCTGTTCTGTTCTGTTGAAAGAAGTAGTTGATATTACATATGTATACTTATATTAAAATGGTATATCTCTGTTCATTTCAGGTTCTTTCGTTTCAAGACAAGCTTGTTATTTATGCATATTATATTTGTATATTTCGTTTCCGAAAATTTTATTAAAAGGCTTAAACAGAAATAATTCATATTGTTATTTTCTTACATTTTATTCACCGGCCTACAACATTTGTTTTACATAATGAGAAAAACTATACTTTAGCGTGAGAGCGTCTTCTCGAGATATATTTTGAAAAAGGGCATTTTATCAAAATGACGATCACGAAGGATAAGAGTAAACAATGATCTAAACGCAGGAAAACTAATAAAGTCATGTACGACACATCGCAAGATCGTCTATTTCCAGTTCTTATCATTCGGTTTGAATTTGTATATGTTACGTGTTGTTTATAATCCTTTAGATACTGGTGAGTTTTCATAAGATATATTTATAACCAATATAAACCTAAATACAACTCACTCAAAGTACACACTAACACATTTGATCGGATCATAATGTAATTCACATGTAAGGCCTCATAGAAAGTGAAACATGCAGAGCAGAGAAATTCATATTCACAAATTAGTACTTCCCAAGACATATATAGAAATAAACACGGGTATATGCAGGGAGAGAACAAACAATACCAAACGGACCAGGAGGTACACGTAGGGATGGGACACCACAGCAAGGAAGAAATTATAAGGACACAGAAACAAAACAATCCCACATCAGCAACGAACTCAAACAAATGAATATAGAACGACACAGGACTACACGCCACAACAACAACATAATAAAGATGGCACAACGGCATAGAGCCTATGAAATGTCAGTAAAATGCTGGAGGCTTAAACTAGGCATTCCAACCTCGAACTTAAATGCTGAGGTACCGAGTAACCATAAAGTTAGAAACTGACATGCAACTCAATAACACTGCAAACGGAATACAATTGGATTACGCATCACTAAATACTTACTGATCAGTTCGCACTGCACTTTTCGGAACGTGAGGTTTGAATGGCAAGTAGCTGTCCCATTCGTTTCTAACTTTCCATTCTTCATAATCGCATAGCCTTTCTTGCATTCGTAGTTAAAAGTCTCGTTAATAGCATACTTTTTTTTATGTTGCGGTATTGTAATCGTGAAGTTCCATCCACTCGAAATATTCCAAACACAAACTGAAATATAGATAAGTTGTACTTAAAACATGATGCCATTGTTCTCTTAACTGTCAATAAATACACAATCTCCGGTTGTATTGTGTCATTGAAATCGTTGTGATAAAAATATTACTGATTCTCATTGTACATGATCGACTTGGCCAACCTACTAACATTATTATAGCAGTTGAACAGGGAATGCTGCATACAAAAACATTTTCTTTCCGAAAAAATATTAGCATATTGGCAAATAGTGATGATCAAATTTGTATATATAATATTGACTTATACACAACAAAACTGACTTAAATATTAGCTAATTGAATAACAACTAAATAAAAGTGTAGAAATGTAAGTAGAATTATCAATGCGACTACTAATGTAAACATCAGATTAACAAATACATGTAATACTAAATAAAAACGGGAAATATAGTGTTTTATTTTAAAGAAATGTTAACACCACATGTAAGTTTTCCACTGCTGCTAACTTTCATGAAAAGTTACCATATCGAAAACCACTAACGTGAATAACGCAAGAGTTTCCAGATTTAAAGCATATTGGTACATTATTTGGTCGTTCCGTTGAAGATCGAATTTATCGATTAATTAATATGTTGGTTATATTTGCCAGCTACATGGCGGAATGAATTTCAGCTATTACAAGCCATCAAAACCATGTAAATTATATTGTATACGATTGTGAATCGTATTTCGTCATGTTATACTATTCCTATCCGAATAAATGAGAATAAGAAATAAGTGCAATCAATTATTTAATGTAACAAACACTAAAGTATTTCAAGGAATAACAACATTTCACTACGAAGTTCTAACCAAGGTAGAAACTATTCAATATTCAAACTTCAAATCGAATCGTTATGACATATACCCAACGAAATTGAATGACTCTATTTACTTAATAAATGTATTGTAATTGCTCTAACTTTACTGGGTTACATTTAATCTCTGCTTATTCGAAAATGCGTGCGGAAGGTTGACAGAACATTCGAGTACCAAAAGTGCTATTCGTTGATATCACTAAGAGAAACATAAACGAACTACATGGAAAAAACTTTCGGCTATAACGGTTAAAAACATTGTTTAGGGGAGGGCCCTAGATAATGTTGTTAAAACTTTTGGCCCAACCCTTTTGTTCGTATGTATGTACAAGTTATTTGTATGTTTGTGCAAATATGAAAGTTATATGTATCAATTCAATGAAATATTATTAAACTAAAAAACATCAGCACAGTAGATGATATATTAAGTATAAGCAACTGATGTCCAAAACTTCAATACCTGAATTGGATAAACTCATTGTATTTATTAAATTATAGCTTACCACAAAACCACAGATACGATTGAAATCAATAGAAACAAAGAAAAAATACATGTTATCGTACTGTGTTTAAATGTGTTGTCTACACTCGTGCTATTTGTCCCGCTATATCAAATAACCCGTGGAAATATCAATACGAGTCTGTCACATGGAGGGGGCAATTTATCAACGTGTTTATGACGTTTTATGTATGCAATTTTGGCCGTTATTCCACACCACGGACCTATAAACGGTTCATATGTCCGTGTCCACTCTAACATATTTGTGTGCTCTTGTGTTTGCTTGCTCGTGTCCGTGAAGAACAATTCCATTCATCAGTGAATGTTCTTATCGTGTAGAATCGATAATATTTAACCGCTAGATTTCACGGACGAAATGTAACATGTCAAAAGACTTTTTAGTCGTTTCATACGTTCTCTGTGCTTATGATCATCAAGGAACGGAGTACAGAATCAAGATATTATTTTGATGCTGCTTAGTTGCATGGCATGTTGCAATGTTGATGTTAATCTGCACTATGTCCGTAAGCATGGCAAATCCCACATTATGCAAAACGCCATACACACGGAGATGATACACTAGTATGGAATAAACGCATACGCACAAGGACCACACACCACTCACTCGGTTTGACGTAATACTGACCGAAGGGTTTTACTGACATTTATCGTATCAACGACTCTCTATTAACGATATAGTAGATAAACACACAATATTTTCACTGGGGGAATCTTTGATTCGCTCCCAGTCCTGCAGTAACATACATCAATATTGTACAGATTACCTTTTTCTAACTTTTTAGGACGATTTGGCCAACGGATGTTTCGCCCCGGATGTTTCGTCCTAGGACCTTTTGACCTAGGACTTTTTGGTCAGCTATTCTTATCAAATAGGACTTTTTGGCCAGACAGGTTTAAAAGCCAGATATAGTAAGACAATTTTTATTTTATTTAATATTTTATTATCAATATATCTCTATATCTAAATAACGAAGTGTTTTCATGTGCAAAAAAAGTGTGGGAAAGATAAATTGTTTGTTACGAAATGTGTGAAAAAAGACAATATGTTTGCAATAAACTGTTAATTAGATAACAACATTGTAGTTTGGATTAAAAATGTGTGAAAGTACATTTATATTATAAACATTATTAATATAATGTTCTTATACTTAATAGTTTTCTTATACTAAATAAGTTTCTTATATAAATAGAGTTATAGCAAGGAAAATAGTGATTTGGCCAAAAAATCCTATTTGATAAGAATCGATGGCCAAAAGGTCAAAGGCAAAAAGTCCTAGGACGAAACGTCCGGGCCAAATCATCCGTTGGCCAAACATCCGTCCACCTATATAAACACAGCGTGCCATCGCCAAATTGACAATATACTCAGGAAATTATTACACGGCGATTATTTTTGGCGATTATCAATCGTTCCTAGAATTATGTGAGTTGTTATTATTGATAATAACGCAGTGACCATTCACTGATTATGACAAATTTTTCAATAAAAGTCATATTCAAAATTTTCGCATTGTCTATTAAGGAAAATACTGCTCTTACTTTTTTTCTGTTGTATTTATTCCTCTACTGCATTTAAAAACATAAATACTGTCGTAAAGTGGGATGTGACTTCATATTCTGACCGAGAACATTCGGACAAAATGGCGACATTTTTTGTTTTTCCGTAAATAGCGAGTCAAAACTTAAGTTATAACATGCTTGAAACGTATTATTAGCATCATGTTGGTGTCCTTTTACAGAAGACATATATATATATATATATATATATATATATGTCAAGTAATACTTTTTACAAGCATCTGTATGAAATAGTTTATTACAGTCTAATTACTGTAATTATTTTTTTGCATTTTTGACAAAATTACCATTTTGTAGCTCTGACATAGTGATTATTTAGTCGGGTTTAAACATTGTTATAGAGATATATTTACATTATAGTTTTTAAATATAACAATGCCTCTTTTGATTGATGACACTTGGTAAAGTGCCAATACATATTTGTGCAAGAAAAATATGCAATTATACTGGTAGAAAGTTATGAAGTTGTTTGAAAGTTTTCTGTCCTGGCGCTATGATTTAAGCATGTATGTGGACAGTTTAACTGCTAGACCGGATATTACATTATACGTTGATGATGAAGTCTTAGTTTTATCAACTAAGAAAGACTAGAAACAATGATAACATTAATACTTATTTAAAGTAAAAATATTATACTAAAACATATATAGCTATAATTATTTGCATAATCAAATTCTTTAAATTTCGGCAATATTAGTGAAATTATTACAAATACTGGTGATATCAACTGTAGAATACACTTCTCAATTGTACAGTATATAGATGTCAGATTGTGACAAAAAATATTGATTGACTGTATATTGGAGTCCCACTGGGCCATGCACTGTGAAATGCTGCTTAGGGGTCTTGACAAGATTGATATCAAGATAGTGCACACACGGTGCAATATTGTTTATTGCTTAACATTATTAAATGTGTTCAACCTGATTTTGGCCTTGTTTCCTGTTGAGTAATCCACACCAAGGCTGTCCTGAAAGGGGTGGTGTGTTTGTATATCAATTTGACCCTCTTCCCATTGTTGAAATGTCAACAAGGCATTGTCACCAAATGTTACATGTTACCATTACTAACATGTTTGCACTACTGTAAGATTGCACTATCATTTCCAACAAAGATAGCAGTGAAATAGTCGATTACGTCACAATGAAATCTTGGGTTCACATATTTTTTACAACATTACATAATTTTTTGTTCAACAAAGATCTTCTCTCAGTCTATCAAATCAATCGACCAATACCGACCTAGCAGCCACTATATATTCTGTTTATTTGTTTCGTAATTAGTCATTGTATAGTTTAGGTTCGAACAACTGGACATTATCACATAATATTGTAATGAGCATTGCATACCATCAATTGACCATGTAAAATTTCTGAAACAAAATGGTGTAAAAGAATCCTTGGACCAGTACTGTCCGAACAGCCATACTACCAATAGACCATTTTGTACCAATACCTGTAGAGTTTAAAATGATTATTTGTGTATGCTTCATTACATATTGCACATTAAAACGATGGCTACTACTCAAATTCATTTGAAGTTTGACCAGAACATTGGAGAACAAAAACCATCATACATTCTTCCAGAGAATTTGAATATTCTAATATATACTAGCGGACAAAAGAAACTGTGCATGTGTAAAATGTTCATATATCCTTCAATTTTATAAATTAAAGCTTGAAACTTTACACAGGTAAGTTGTGTATCCCTCTCGGTCATTTACACTGGCCAGTGCATGAGTTGCACCGGTAGTTTGCCTGTCAGGCTAACGTCTTCTTTTTCACGTTTTTTTCGTGCAGCAGTCAATTGCAAACACGTTTGTCGCCTAAACCTGTGTTAAAACATAGTGTTGTTACATGTAAGACACAAAACCAGGATAATTTTGAAAAACGTCGTTGATACGCCATGCCAAGGTTGAATGAAACTGACAGATGCCGCGCCGTAGGCATGATTTAAGCTGGTGTACGTCATACTGACGTTGCCAGACAATTTGGCGTTCACCGAAATACTGTAGACGCCTTGTGGAGACGATACCAGCAGTTTGGGGCAACCAGAGACCGGCCTCGATCAGGACGTCTACGCGTAACGTCTATTCGCCAGGATCCGGGTGGTTCATCTCCGTGACCGACTCAGAACTGCTTCTTTGACGGCTAGAAGTATTCCTGGCCTTAGAAGAATCAGTCCCCGAACGGTACGAAATCGATTGCGTGAACGAGGCATACGTCCACGACGTCCTGCCATACGTCCTGTTCTGCAGCAACGTCATCGTGTAGCACGTTTTGCCTGGTGTAGAAGACACATACACTTCACGCAACAGGACTGGGCACGTATTCTTTTCACGGATGAGTCCAGGTTCCATCTCGACAGCAGCGACGGCCGTTCTAGAGTGTACCGTCGTGTTGGTGAACGTTTCCATGACAGTTGTGTGATTGAACGACGTCCATCCGGCGGAGGTAGTGTCATGGTGTGGGGTGGCATCTCATCCCGTGGTAAAACAGCACTTGTGGTTGTAGACGGCACACTTACATGCATCAGATATCGTGACGAAACAATACGGCCTCACGTCCTTCCATTTGTGCAGCAACGTAACGCCACGCTGCAACAGGATAACGCTCGCCCGCACGTCGCGCGGGTCGTCACCGACTTTTTGACCCAGAACAATGTGAATGTGCTGCCCTGGCCTGCAATATCACCGGATTTGTCGCCTATAGAACTCGTGTGGGATGAGATGCAGCGACGGTTACGTGGCCTCCAAAATCAGCCGTTGACGTTACCTGACCTATCACGTGCGCTTGTCAGAATCTGGAATGGTATTCCCCAGGCATTTTTCAGAACACTTGTCACATCAATGCGGCGTCGTTGTCAAGCATGCATCGATTCCAATGGTGGACATACACGGTATTGATGAGCTGAACTTTGTTTAGAGAACGTCTCTGAAAACTGATCTCTATCTAAGACGCAGCTGATTCAATAACCATATCAATTGAGCTGGTGTTAAATAAAGGTAAGATAAAACCCTGTTGAAATTTTTATTGCGATTCCTTACATACCTCCTAAGTTATAGCATATTATACACATGCACAGTTTCTTTTTCGCGCTAGTATATATTTGTAATTCATCGAAATAGCATTTACAACGTTGAAAACAATTTGTTATAATATATAAATTAATAGAATAATATTTTTCTGTACGTAAACTCCGTGTAACAATGCGAACATCATTGTTTCTGTAGCCAGGTTATTAACCTTTCACAAAGTTTGTAAGTACATTGGCTGGGAATATATACAGGTGTAGATAGGAATTTACTTAGTACGCCTGAGGTTAATTCAACGCAAATACATGATCTTTTCCCTGAGTCAGGATCTCTGACACATTGGGTTATCTGTTAGAAACAGGATAGAATTACGCATCACGTCAGTTAATTAGTGAGTGACGTGTTTGGCGAATAAGGTTATGGCTTTCGGGATTGGTCAGAATCACCCGAAATACAGTAAGAAAGATACTGATAATATCCGCGCACGAAGGAATAATCGGAGTTGCATCAAGAAGTTATAGAAAAACAGTAAGATTAAAGTTTGAGATTGCAGTTGGGAACTTATTAATAGGTGTGGACTTGTACTTACCGTAGTTATCAATAGTATTAACTCTGTGGTACGTTGTAATTGGATTATACGTACGTATGTAATAAAAGTGTGTAAACCTATTGGACTTGGTCATTTACTATTAAGTGTGAACAACGCAAGATATACATATTACCTAAACTACGAATTTCGGAACCTTAATTCCCTACAGGTTGTCCTTACGGCACAACCACAACAGAGAACAATATCTAAGAATATACTCAAGGTAATATCTGTTGCAGAATCGGTATTCACAAGGTAATATCTCACCATTTACCTGATTTTACCTGTGTCGTGAAACTTCAAATTTTTGAGCTGATACATACTTTAACTCGTCGTAAATCTTACAAAAAAATTCAGTAACGCATAATTTTATAATCACAAAAATGTCAATTTTCATAGCTTTTCGTGGAAGTATTTTTTTGTGAAAATGACTGCAAAAATGTTTACATTATTGGTATTTATAAAACGTGCCGAGTTTATTTTTGCCAACTTTGCATTTCCTGAATCACATTAACTCGCCATAAAACTTACATAAACAATTAAGTTATGCACAACTTTATAATCAGAAAAAGGACAATTTTATTAGCTTTCTATCGACGCATATATTGTGAAAATTACTTAAATAGTCTTTAGATTATGGGTGTTTCGAAACCAAACGTCGGTTTTTATGCGATACCGCGCAACTTTAAATCCAATATCGATAGCTCTACCCTAAACGATGAACGACAACATTTTGGGGCAATATATGGATGTATCGCATCCGTTGTATATCCCTGCATATATTGGCCCCAGTATCAGTACTTTCGGTACTTTGATATTCATTTATAGTGAGGTCTTGAGTCACTGCGAAAACACTAATGGAAAAGGTCAATCAAATCAGTGTTTGCACTCGCCGTGATTGCTCCGGAATACTCATTAGGCTGAAGACTAAGTAATTATTATCATTATTATCTCCAACTCAAATGATATTTTATAGTTATCATTATATTGTGTCAAACATACACAATATGTATGTTGTCATTGATACCGTAAACCAGTTTCAACAGCAGGATTTAGTAGTGGCTATTCTTTCAAAATATGTAAGGTAATCATCGGTTTGTGACGCATTTTATGTCCCTTTAGCCATCCAATAGTGACCAACATTTGTAATATCTCAGCATTTTTTGTGTTGCAAAATATTAACCATCAGATTGCAACTAATTTGCTTGCTCAAGATTGCGCCGACCATATTTGTTCAAGATAGTTCTTGTTTAAACTCATCTTGATGCACCGGAATGTTTCGATCAACTGCAATTCAATTTAAACAATGCATAGACAATAGCACACTGTGAGAAACGCCATGCACATGAAGACGAACGCAGACAAGATATACGAGTATGGCCGGTATTCCGCTGACGGTATGGATCCGTTGACATATCCCTGGGGGTCTTCTGAAGTCCTTAATCAATACTCCATGTGGTCGAACGCGCAGTGTACATGGAATCCAATTTTGAGTAATTTCTGATACGAAATGTTTCCTTCGAAACAACTTTTTAACCAATTACTTACAATGGTAGCAACAATAAGAAAAACGTATGAATCAAGGTACAAATCTATCATTAAGAATGTCTTATCTTCACTCAGATCGCCACAGACAGAAATTTATATGACCTGCATGGTATTCAAACGTAAGATCTTTAGGTTGACTGATTGGCACGCTACTAACTTAGCTTACCAAGCAAACAGTAAAATAACAAAATATGAGACCAACAAAGAATGTATCGCATACAACAAATGTATATGTTACATGTCCTTAGACCTACCATTTATATAAATTCGTTAAATGTTGAAATATTTCGATCAATTGGTATATTAACGTGTGATTACATTAAACGTGCAGTAATTGCTCCGGAATGGTCCGTAATATAGAAGATACAAAACATTTTATCATTATTATAATTATCATCATTATGATTATATCAAGCGTGATTTAAAAATTCCCATTATATTTGTTTACACATAAATAAGTTGGCTTTGACATTGGTGTTGTTAAAGTAATTTCAACCCGTGTGTTGTAGTAACTGTCATATATGTTCTCAGATTTGGATGCAAAGCCATGGTTTGTGACGCATTGAATACTTATTCATGTGTTTAGCCATTTAATATATTATGTAACTGATGCCTGCAAAATGCATTACACTGATAAAACATGCTCATTTTACATTATAGAAAGGTAACAGTGTAATGGGGCTACAGGTTCAAGACAACAAACTACACAAGATGCATTTTCGAGACGTGTTATTGAACAATCAGTCCATTCGACCACTCGGACCATACTATATAAGTATATAACTTTTCATACTTTCAATTTCTGAAGAGTTACATGTAACAAGTAAATTTATAAATACAAATCATCAATTAAACACTTGTAGATGTACACAAACTAGTTAAGTATCATGAACCATACATACAGGCCCATACTCAAACACACGCACACACACGCACAAACACGCACGGACGCAAAACACCGCACGCACGCACACGCACGCACACATACACAAAACACACACGGACACATATGAATAAATACAGCAAGACATTTGAAACTGCCAAATGACTCAACACTTTGATATAAAACAACCAAGGATGCCTCCATCTATCCTAGACGGTCGAATTCTATACGAATAACTATTTTATATGAACTTTAGAAATTCATCTTGATGCAACAGTATGTTTCGATAAACTGCAATATGCAATTTAAACAATGCACAAACATGTCGTTATTGATCTTTGATATGCATTAGAAATACATCAAAATCAGCGTCACCACCAGTCAACAAGTCAAGAAAGCTAGCATCAATAGGCCGAAAGGTGGAGAAAATAACATGAAAACTACATCAAGTGAAAGAATTCCACATGTAGAAAGCGACATTTAACACACATGTAATATATAAATAGAAATAATAACCTTACAGCGATTTACGGCCTTGGAACTGTCAGTAAAAATACTGGGAAGGTTAATCAAATTAACAGCTAACGTCACACTAAATCGTTATATGGTCAGTGATTTCCAACACAAACACGCGCACGCGAATGCGCATGCAAACGCACGCACAAAAATTGTCTACGTAGGCAGAAACTTAACATTAATACAAGATTAAAAGACCATTGTTGTTGTCCACACATGTGTAATCCCGATCAGAACGCAATTTGATAAGCAAGACCTCGTGTACATTTGGTGCATTCCTTTTCGAAAAATCTACTTTTAGGCAATTTATATTTTAATCAGCCACCATTCGATGTCGCAAAACGCAATCATAACGTTGATGCCTTGAGGCCTAGATGGTAGTGTTGGTGTCGGTGTAGTAGTAGTAGTGGTAGTAGTGGTAGTAGTGGTAGTAGTGGTAGTAGTGGTAGTAGTGGTAGTAGCGGTAGTAGCGGTAGTAGTGGTAGTTATAGTAGTAGTAGTAAAAGAAGTAGTAGTAGTAGTACAAGAATATCAAACGTTATTAAGGACTATTTTTGTTGTCCACTCATCTGTAAATCCAGAACAGAAGGCACACAATGAATAAAGCACCGATATTACTACAATCAAAAGAACAAACAGAAAAATCATTGTGAAATATTTACCTGGACAAAGAAAGTCGTTACATTCCTGGGTATCTGTAGCATTGCCATCACAACTGCGTCCACCATTAACATTTTCACAAATTCGGTGTCTGGCTCGTGCTCCGTTTCCGCATGTTTGCGAACATTTATTCCACACTGACCAGCCGGACCATACTGCAAGTAAGTAATTAGTTAAACAAATATTGTGAATAAAAGACATAACATTACGACACTTTTCAGGTTAATAGCAATTTGATAAGAAAGACCTCGTGTACATTTGGGGTATTCCTTCTCGAAAAATCTACTTTTTGGCAATTTATATTATAATCAGCCGCCTTTCGATGTCCCATAATGCATTTAAAACGTTGATGCCAAGATAATGGTGATGTTTGTGGTGGTGATGGTGGCGGCGGCAGTGGTGGCAGCATCAGCAGCAGCAGAAGAAGAAGAAGTAGTAGTAGTACAAGAAAAACAAACTTTATTTATAAATTACCATTTCACATATCTACGGTATATTTTATCACTGGTTTCGTTAAACCAATTTCAAATTGTGTGTCAAAAAAGTGACAGTTCCTTTTCAAATGTGCATCCAATCGTGGGTTTGTAACGCATAACGGACAAATTGATCTTTGCATTTAGCCATCAAATACTTTTGTATTTGAGAACATTGATAAAACATTTAGTAAATCTGACCAACCGGACTATTTTTGAAATTAGTAACCAATAAATTGATTAATATCCATTGAATCACAAGAAACTCATCATTCGAATTCGTCGAAACTCGATTGCACTTTATGGCGCAACACACAGCCAGTTTATGATCATCAAGGAACGTAGTACAGAATCAAGACATTTTATAAAAACAAAATGAATGAACACAACATAGATGGATCCTTGGGATGTCAAACACAGGCGCTCTCAGTCGAAAGATTTCTTCAGGTGATTTATTCTGTAGAGCAAGGACAATCGCACACTGTGAGAAACGCCACGCACGCAAAGACGGACGCGGACACAATACACTAGTATGGCCTGTATTCAATAAGTCCGTGAACCGCTGTCGGTATGGAACCGTGTACATATCTGTGTGAGTCCGTTAATCAATAATCCACGTGGTCGAACGCGCAGTGTACATGTACATGGATTGATTGCAAGTAATTTCTGATACGAAATGTTTCGGATACAATCTACTTCAAACAACTTAAAAGTTTTTCAGCCAATTACTTACAATGGCAGCAATAATTTAAAAATCTATGATACATATATAGTTTATCATTACTATAATTATTATCATTATGATTAAATCAAGCGTGACTTTAAAATTCAATTCCCATTATATTTCTTTACACATATACAAGGTGGCTTTGTCATTGGTGTCGTTAAAGCAATTTCAACCCGTGTGTTGTAGTAACTTATATAAAATTCTCTTAAATTTGGATGCAAAGCCAGGGTTTGTAACGCATTAAATACTTATTGATGTGTTTCAGCCATTTAATATATTCTGTAACTGATGCCTGCAAAATGCATTACTTCCAATAAAATCTTAAGTTAACCACTAAACCAACTTCTCTTCGAACCGGAAAACGTGTGTAACCTTGACGCGGATTGGTTAAACTTTCGATTAGGGGTAAGTTACCTTATCGAAATCCACTGAATTACGTTGAAGTTTGGATCTGGAGTGACCAGCAATCATAACTTCTCGGCAATTTTTTCTGCTGCACAACAAATCTTAACATTCAAATCTTTCATCAAGACATTTTTTGTTTATCATTATTATGACAATTAGCAAATTCAACCCGTATGATATAATAGTGTTTATATTTTCGTAAAATGGTGTCATTCTCTTAGGTTTTTTGACAGAAATGGTATATCTGGGAGAAATTATGAACATTTTTTAATACTGGGATTTTTGTAGGTCACTACAAAACAACAATTATTGCAAAACGACATTTTTAGGGAATAACTATAATTTGGATGCCAATCCAGTGTTTGTGACGCATTAAAGATTTACGTATGTATATTAGCCATTCAATATAATCTGGAAGGGCCTGTAAAATGCATTACACTAATAATATATCCTAATGTTTGCAGTATAGAAAGGTTACGGTGTAATTGGTATACAGGTTCACGACAACAATCTACACTAGATGCAATTTACGAGACTTTCCTCACGTTATTGAACGTTCAGTCCAATTCGACAAACTACACTACAAGTAAGTAATCAGTTAAATAAATATGATGAAACGAAGATACATCATGAGGTAAATAATGTTTATGACCAAATATTGATTTATTTGCAGTATATCCGCATGCTGTACAGATAAGCCAGCAGAAGAACCACCGTAAAATACAAGACCATCCGATACGGATGCTGTACTATAGTCCGCGTCATCATTGGTTGGATCGAATGAGCAGAACACTCACAACACAACTTCGTTACAGTTTGTGTTTCTGTATCAACTCGTTCAAGTTTTTACGCTGATAATTTGAATGAAAATATAGAAATTATAGAAGTTTTGTAATCAAATGTGTCATATTAGTACGACGTTGACTTAAAATATATTTTTAACTTTTTATGGATTCGAAATAAAAGAGCTAACCTGCTGGTTTTGGCGTTGGTGGTGCTGGTGTTTCACCAGGTCGTGACGTGTCTGGTGCTGGTGATCCTGCATGTATTGACGTGTCTGGTTTTGGTGTTCCTGCATGTGTTGACGTGTCTGGTTTTGGTGTTCCTGCACGTGTTGACGTTTCTGGTTTTGGTGTTCCTGCATGTGTTGACGTTTCTGGTCCTGGTGTTCCTGCATGTGTTGACGTTTCTGGTTTTGGTGTTCCGGCATGTGTTGACGTTTCTGGTTTTGGTGATCCTGCATGTGTTGACGTTTCTGGTTTTGGTGATCCTGCATGTGTTGACGTTTCTGGTCCTGGTGTTCCTGCATGTGTTGACGTTTCTGGTCCTGGTGTTCCTGCATGTGTTGACGTTTCTGGTTTTGGTGTTCCGGCATGTGTTGACGTTTCTGGTTTTGGTGATCCTGCATGTGTTGACGTTTCTGGTTTTGGTGATCCTGCATGTGTTGACATTTCTGGTTTTGGTGTTCCTGCATGTGTTGACGTTTCTGGTTTTGGTGTTCCGGCATGTGTTGACATTTCTGGTTTTGGTGTTCCTGCATGTGTTGACGTTTCTGGTTTTGGTGTTCCTGCATGTGTTGACGTTTCTGGTTTTGGTGATCCTGCATGTGTTGACGTGTCTGGTTTTGGTGTTCCGGCATGTGTTGACGTTTCTGGTTTTGGTGTTCCTGCATGTGTTGACGTTTCTGGTTTTGGTGTTCCTGCAGGTATTGACGTGTCTGGTTTTGGTGTTCCTGCATGTGTTGACATTTCTGGTTTTTGTGTTCCTGCAGGTATTGACGTTTCTTGTTTTGGTGTTCCTGCATGTGTTGACGTGTCTGGTGCTGGTGATCCTGCATGTATTGACGTGTCTGGTTTTGGTGTTCCTGCATGTGTTGACGTGTCTGGTGCTGGTGATCCTGCAGGTATTGACGTGTCTGGTTTTGGTGTTCCTGCATGTGTTGACATTTCTGGTTTTTGTGTTCCTGCAGGTATTGACGTGTCTGGTTTTGGTGTTCCTGCTTGTGTTGACGTTTCTGGCTTTAGTGTTCCTGCATGTGTTGACGTGTCTGGTGCTGGCGATCCTGCAGGTATTGACGTGTCTGGTGCTGGTGATCCTGCATGTTTTGACGTGTCTGGTGCCGGCGTTCCTGCATGTGTTGACGTCTTGTGTGCTGGCGTTTCACCAGGTTTTTGCGTTGTTGATGCTGACGATCCTGCAGGTATTGACGTTTCTGGTTTTGGTGTTCCTGCATGTGTTGACGTTTCTGGTCCTGGTGTTCCTGCATGTGTTGACGTTTCTGGTTTTGGTGTTCCGGCATGTGTTGACGTTTCTGGTTTTGGTGATCCTGCTTGTGTTGACGTTTCTGGTTTTGGTGATCCTGCATGTGTTGACATTTCTGGTTTTGGTGTTCCTGCATGTGTTGACGTTTCTGGTTTTGGTGTTCCGGCATGTGTTGACATTTCTGGTTTTGGTGTTCCTGCATGTGTTGACGTTTCTGGTTTTGGTGATCCTGCATGTGTTGACGTGTCAGGTTTTGGTGTTCCGGCATGTGTTGACGTTTCTGGTTTTGGTGTTCCTGCATGTGTTGACGTTTCTGGTTTTGGTGTTCCTGCAGGTATTGACGTGTCTGGTTTTGGTGTTCCTGCATGTGTTGACATTTCTGGTTTTTGTGTTCCTGCAGGTATTGACGTTTCTTGTTTTGGTGTTCCTGCATGTGTTGACGTGTCTGGTGCTGGTGATCCTGCATGTATTGACGTGTCTGGTTTTGGTGTTCCTGCATGTGTTGACGTGTCTGGTGCTGGTGATCCTGCAGGTATTGACGTGTCTGGTTTTGGTGTTCCTGCATGTGTTGACATTTCTGGTTTTTGTGTTCCTGCAGGTATTGACGTGTCTGGTGCTGGTGATCCTGCATGTATTGACGTGTCTGGTTTTGGTGTTCCTGCATGTGTTGACGTTTCTGGCTTTAGTGTTCCTGCATGTGTTGACGTGTCTGGTGCTGGCGATCCTGCAGGTATTGACGTGTCTGGTGCTGGTGATCCTGCATGTTTTGACGTGTCAGGTGCCGGCGTTCCTGCATGTGTTGACGTCTTGTGTGCTGGCGTTTCACCAGGTTTTTGCGTTGTTGATGCTGACGATCCTGCAGGTATTGACGTTTCTGGTTTTGGTGTTCCTGCATGTGTTGACGTTTCTGGTTTTGGTGTTCCGGCATGTGTTGACGTTTCTGGTTTTGGTGTTCCTGCATGTGTTGACGTTTCTGGTTTTGGTGTTCCGGCATGTGTTGACGTTTCTGGTTTTGGTGATCCTGCATGTGTTGACGTTTCTGGTTTTGGTGATCCTGCATGTGTTGACATTTCTGGTTTTGGTGTTCCTGCATGTGTTGACGTTTCTGGTTTTGGTGTTCCGGCATGTGTTGACATTTCTGGTTTTGGTGTTCCTGCATGTGTTGACGTTTCTGGTTTTGGTGATCCTGCATGTGTTGACGTTTCTGGTTTTGGTGTTCCGGCATGTGTTGACGTTTCTGGTTTTGGTGTTCCTGCATGTGTTGACGTTTCTGGTTTTGGTGTTCCTGCAGGTATTGACGTGTCTGGTTTTGGTGTTCCTGCATGTGTTGACATTTCTGGTTTTTCTGTTCCTGCAGGTATTGACGTTTCTTGTTTTGGTGTTCCTGCATGTGTTGACGTGTCTGGTGCTGGTGATCCTGCATGTATTGACGTGTCTGGTTTTGGTGTTCCTGCATGTGTTGACGTGTCTGGTGCTGGTGATCCTGCAGGTATTGACGTGTCTGGTTTTGGTGTTCCTGCATGTGTTGACATTTCTGGTTTTTGTGTTCCTGCAGGTATTGACGTGTCTGGTGCTGGTGATCCTGCATGTATTGACGTGTCTGGTTTTGGTGTTCCTGCATGTGTTGACGTTTCTGGCTTTAGTGTTCCTGCATGTGTTGACGTGTCTGGTGCTGGCGATCCTGCAGGTATTGACGTGTCTGGTGCTGGTGATCCTGCATGTTTTGACGTGTCTGGTGCCGGCGTTCCTGCATGTGTTGACGTCTTGTGTGCTGGCGTTTCACCAGGTTTTTGCGTTGTTGATGCTGACGATCCTGCAGGTATTGACGTTTCTGGTTTTGGTGTTCCTGCATGTGTTGACGTTTCTGGTCCTGGTGTTCCTGCATGTGTTGACGTTTCTGGTTTTGGTGTTCCGGCATGTGTTGACGTTTCTGGTTTTGGTGATCCTGCATGTGTTGACGTTTCTGGTTTTGGTGATCCTGCATGTGTTGACATTTCTGGTTTTGGTGTTCCTGCATGTGTTGACGTTTCTGGTTTTGGTGTTCCGGCATGTGTTGACATTTCTGGTTTTGGTGTTCCTGCATGTGTTGACGTTTCTGGTTTTGGTGATCCTGCATGTGTTGACGTGTCTGGTTTTGGTGTTCCGGCATGTGTTGACGTTTCTGGTTTTGGTGTTCCTGAACGTGTTGACGTTTCTGGTTTTGGTGTTCCTGCAGGTATTGACGTTTCTGGTTTTGGTGTTCCTGCATGTGTTGACGTTTCTGGTCCTGGTGTTCCTGCATGTGTTGACGTTTCTGGTTTTGGTGTTCCGGCATGTGTTGACGTTTCTGGTTTTGGTGATCCTGCATGTGTTGACGTTTCTGGTTTTGGTGATCCTGCATGTGTTGACATTTCTGGTTTTGGTGTTCCTGCATGTGTTGACGTTTCTGGTTTTGGTGTTCCGGCATGTGTTGACATTTCTGGTTTTGGTGTTCCTGCATGTGTTGACGTTTCTGGTTTTGGTGATCCTGCATGTGTTGACGTGTCAGGTTTTGGTGTTCCGGCATGTGTTGACGTTTCTGGTTTTGGTGTTCCTGCATGTGTTGACGTTTCTGGTTTTGGTGTTCCTGCAGGTATTGACGTGTCTGGTTTTGGTGTTCCTGCAGGTATTGACGTTTCTTGTTTTGGTGTTCCTGCATGTGTTGACGTGTCTGGTGCTGGTGATCCTGCATGTATTGACGTGTCTGGTTTTGGTGTTCCTGCATGTGTTGACGTGTCTGGTGCTGGTGATCCTGCAGGTATTGACGTGTCTGGTTTTGGTGTTCCTGCATGTGTTGACATTTCTGGTTTTTGTGTTCCTGCAGGTATTGACGTGTCTGGTGCTGGTGATCCTGCATGTATTGACGTGTCTGGTTTTGGTGTTCCTGCATGTGTTGACGTTTCTGGCTTTAGTGTTCCTGCATGTGTTGACGTGTCTGGTGCTGGCGATCCTGCAGGTATTGACGTGTCTGGTGCTGGTGATCCTGCATGTTTTGACGTGTCTGGTGCCGGCGTTCCTGCATGTGTTGACGTCTTGTGTGCTGGCGTTTCACCAGGTTTTTGCGTTGTTGATGCTGACGATCCTGCAGGTATTGACGTTTCTGGTTTTGGTGTTCCTGCATGTGTTGACGTTTCTGGTCCTGGTGTTCCTGCATGTGTTGACGTTTCTGGTTTTGGTGTTCCGGCATGTGTTGACGTTTCTGGTTTTGGTGATCCTGCATGTGTTGACGTTTCTGGTTTTGGTGATCCTGCATGTGTTGACATTTCTGGTTTTGGTGTTCCTGCATGTGTTGACGTTTCTGGTTTTGGTGTTCCGGCATGTGTTGACATTTCTGGTTTTGGTGTTCCTGCATGTGTTGACGTTTCTGGTTTTGGTGATCCTGCATGTGTTGACGTGTCTGGTTTTGGTGTTCCGGCATGTGTTGACGTTTCTGGTTTTGGTGTTCCTGCATGTGTTGACGTTTCTGGTTTTGGTGTTCCTGCAGGTATTGACGTGTCTGGTTTTGGTGTTCCTGCATGTGTTGACATTTCTGGTTTTTGTGTTCCTGCAGGTATTGACGTTTCTTGTTTTGGTGTTCCTGCATGTGTTGACGTGTCTGGTGCTGGTGATCCTGCATGTATTGACGTGTCTGGTTTTGGTGTTCCTGCATGTGTTGACGTGTCTGGTGCTGGTGATCCTGCAGGTATTGACGTGTCTGGTTTTGGTGTTCCTGCATGTGTTGACATTTCTGGTTTTTGTGTTCCTGCAGGTATTGACGTGTCTGGTGCTGGTGATCCTGCATGTATTGACGTGTCTGGTTTTGGTGTTCCTGCATGTGTTGACGTTTCTGGCTTTAGTGTTCCTGCATGTGTTGACGTGTCTGGTGCTGGCGATCCTGCAGGTATTGACGTGTCTGGTGCTGGTGATCCTGCATGTTTTGACGTGTCTGGTGCCGGCGTTCCTGCATGTGTTGACGTCTTGTGTGCTGGCGTTTCACCAGGTTTTTGCGTTGTTGATGCTGACGATCCTGCAGGTATTGACGTTTCTGGTTTTGGTGTTCCTGCATGTGTTGACGTTTCTGGTCCTGGTGTTCCTGCATGTGTTGACGTTTCTGGTTTTGGTGTTCCGGCATGTGTTGACGTTTCTGGTTTTGGTGATCCTGCATGTGTTGACGTTTCTGGTTTTGGTGATCCTGCATGTGTTGACATTTCTGGTTTTGGTGTTCCTGCATGTGTTGACGTTTCTGGTTTTGGTGTTCCGGCATGTGTTGACATTTCTGGTTTTGGTGTTCCTGCATGTGTTGACGTTTCTGGTTTTGGTGATCCTGCATGTGTTGACGTGTCTGGTTTTGGTGTTCCGGCATGTGTTGACGTTTCTGGTTTTGGTGTTCCTGCACGTGTTGACGTTTCTGGTTTTGGTGTTCCTGCAGGTATTGACGTTTCTGGTTTTGGTGTTCCTGCATGTGTTGACGTTTCTGGTCCTGGTGTTCCTGCATGTGTTGACGTTTCTGGTTTTGGTGTTCCGGCATGTGTTGACGTTTCTGGTTTTGGTGATCCTGCATGTGTTGACGTTTCTTGTTTTGGTGATCCTGCATGTGTTGACATTTCTGGTTTTGGTGTTCCTGCATGTGTTGACGTTTCTGGTTTTGGTGTTCCGGCATGTGTTGACATTTCTGGTTTTGGTGTTCCTGCATGTGTTGACGTTTCTGGTTTTGGTGATCCTGCATGTGTTGACGTGTCTGGTTTTGGTGTTCCGGCATGTGTTGACGTTTCTGGTTTTGGTGTTCCTGCATGTGTTGACGTTTCTGGTTTTGGTGTTCCTGCAGGTATTGACGTGTCTGGTTTTGGTGTTCCTGCATGTGTTGACATTTCTGGTTTTTGTGTTCCTGCAGGTATTGACGTTTCTTGTTTTGGTGTTCCTGCATGTGTTGACGTGTCTGGTGCTGGTGATCCTGCATGTATTGACGTGTCTGGTTTTGGTGTTCCTGCATGTGTTGACGTGTCTGGTGCTGGTGATCCTGCAGGTATTGACGTGTCTGGTTTTGGTGTTCCTGCATGTGTTGACATTTCTGGTTTTTGTGTTCCTGCAGGTATTGACGTGTCTGGTTTTGGTGTTCCTGCTTGTGTTGACGTTTCTGGCTTTAGTGTTCCTGCATGTGTTGACGTGTCTGGTGCTGGCGATCCTGCAGGTATTAACGTGTCTGGTGCTGCTGATCCTGCATGTTTTGACGTGTCTGGTGCCGGCGTTCCTGCATGTGTTGACGTCTTGTGTGCTGGCGTTTCACCAGGTTTTTGCGTTGTTGATGCTGACGATCCTGCAGGTATTGACGTTTCTGGTTTTGGTGTTCCTGCATGTGTTGACGTTTCTGGTCCTGGTGTTCCTGCATGTGTTGACGTTTCTGGTTTTGGTGTTCCGGCATGTGTTGACGTTTCTGGTTTTGGTGATCCTGCATGTGTTGACGTTTCTGGTTTTGGTGATCCTGCATGTGTTGACATTTCTGGTTTTGGTGTTCCTGCATGTGTTGACGTTTCTGGTTTTGGTGTTCCGGCATGTGTTGACATTTCTGGTTTTGGTGATCCTGCATGTGTTGACGTGTCTGGTTTTGGTGTTCCTGCATGTGTTGACGTTTCTGGTTTTGGTGTTCCTGCATGTGTTGACGTTTCTGGTTTTGGTGATCCTGCATGTGTTGACGTGTCTGGTTTTGGTGTTCCGGCATGTGTTGACGTTTCTGGTTTTGGTGTTCCCGCATGTGTTGACGATTCTGGTTTTGGTGTTCCTGCAGGTATTGACGTGTTTGGTTTTGGTGTTCCTGCATGTGTTGACATTTCTGGTTTTTGTGTTCCTGCAGGTATTGACGTTTCTTGTTTTGGTGTTCCTGCATGTGTTGACGTGTCTGGTGCTGGTGATCCTGCATGTATTGACGTGTCTGGTTTTGGTGTTCCTGCATGTGTTGACGTGTCTGGTGCTGGTGATCCTGCAGGTATTGACGTGTCTGGTTTTGGTGTTCCTGCATGTGTTGACATTTCTGGTTTTTGTGTTCCTGCAGGTATTGACGTGTCTGGTGCTGGTGATCCTGCATGTATTGACGTGTCTGGTTTTGGTGTTCCTGCATGTGTTGACGTTTCTGGCTTTAGTGTTCCTGCATGTGTTGACGTGTCTGGTGCTGGCGATCCTGCAGGTATTGACGTGTCTGGTGCTGGTGATCCTGCATGTTTTGACGTGTCTGGTGCCGGCGTTCCTGCATGTGTTGACGTCTTGTGTGCTGGCGTTTCACCAGGTTTTTGCGTTGTTGATGCTGACGATCCTGCAGGTATTGACGTTTCTGGTTTTGGTGTTCCTGCATGTGTTGACGTTTCTGGTCCTGGTGTTCCTGCATGTGTTGACGTTTCTGGTTTTGGTGTTCCGGCATGTGTTGACGTTTCTGGTTTTGGTGATCCTGCATGTGTTGACGTTTCTGGTTTTGGTGATCCTGCATGTGTTGACATTTCTGGTTTTGGTGTTCCTGCATGTGTTGACGTTTCTGGTTTTGGTGTTCCGGCATGTGTTGACATTTCTGGTTTTGGTGTTCCTGCATGTGTTGACGTTTCTGGTTTTGGTGATCCTGCATGTGTTGACGTGTCTGGTTTTGGTGTTCCGGCATGTGTTGACGTTTCTGGTTTTGGTGTTCCTGCATGTGTTGACGTTTCTGGTTTTGGTGTTCCTGCAGGTATTGACGTGTCTTGTTTTGGTGTTCCTGCATGTGTTGACATTTCTGGTTTTTGTGTTCCTGCATGTATTGACGTGTCTGGTTTTGGTGTTCCTGCATGTGTTGACGTGTCTGGTGCTGGTGATCCTGCATGTATTGACGTGTCTGGTTTTGGTGTTCCTGCATGTGTTGACGTGTCTGGTGCTGGTGATCCTGCAGGTATTGACGTGTCTGGTTTTGGTGTTGCTGCATGTGTTGACATTTCTGGTTTTAGTGTTCCTGCATGTGTTGACGTGTCTGGTGCTGGCGATCCTGCAGGTATTGACGTGTCTGGTGCTGCTGATCCTGCATGTTTTGACGTGTCTGGTGCCGGCGTTCCTGCATGTGTTGACGTCTTGTGTGCTGGCGTTTCACCAGGTTTTTGCGTTGTTGATGCTGACGATCCTGCAGGTATTGACGTTTCTGGTTTTGGTGTTCCTGCATGTGTTGACGTTTCTGGTCCTGGTGTTCCTGCATGTGTTGACGTTTCTGGTTTTGGTGTTCCGGCATGTGTTGACGTTTCTGGTTTTGGTGATCCTGCATGTGTTGACGTTTCTGGTTTTGGTGATCCTGCATGTGTTGACATTTCTGGTTTTGGTGTTCCTGCATGTGTTGACGTTTCTGGTTTTGGTGTTCCGGCATGTGTTGACATTTCTGGTTTTGGTGATCCTGCATGTGTTGACGTGTCTGGTTTTGGTGTTCCTGCATGTGTTGACGTTTCTGGTTTTGGTGTTCCTGCATGTGTTGACGTTTCTGGTTTTGGTGATCCTGCATGTGTTGACGTGTCTGGTTTTGGTGTTCCGGCATGTGTTGACGTTTCTGGTTTTGGTGTTCCTGCATGTGCTGACGTTTCTGGTTTTGGTGTTCCTGCAGGTATTGACGTGTTTGGTTTTGGTGTTCCTGCATGTGTTGACATTTCTGGTTTTTGTGTTCCTGCAGGTATTGACGTTTCTTGTTTTGGTGTTCCTGCATGTGTTGACGTGTCTGGTGCTGGTGATCCTGCATGTATTGACGTGTCTGGTTTTGGTGTTCCTGCATGTGTTGACGTGTCTGGTGCTGGTGATCCTGCAGGTATTGACGTGTCTGGTTTTGGTGTTCCTGCATGTGTTGACATTTCTGGTTTTTGTGTTCCTGCAGGTATTGACGTGTCTGGTGCTGGTGATCCTGCATGTATTGACGTGTCTGGTTTTGGTGTTCCTGCATGTGTTGACGTTTCTGGCTTTAGTGTTCCTGCATGTGTTGACGTGTCTGGTGCTGGCGATCCTGCAGGTATTGACGTGTCTGGTGCTGGTGATCCTGCATGTTTTGACGTGTCTGGTGCCGGCGTTCCTGCATGTGTTGACGTCTTGTGTGCTGGCGTTTCACCAGGTTTTTGCGTTGTTGATGCTGACGATCCTGCAGGTGTTGGCGCATTTGTTTCAAATGCTCCTCCCGGACTACTCGACGGAACATCGTCGTTCCCTGCAATAAAGATACGAAAACTTAGGTTGTCACCAGCCAATAGTTTACTTGAAAATAAGTAGATAAATGAACAGATCATTTTTGCACACATGGTAAAGTGCAAAACTGTAATTTGCGCTTAAGATACTCGAATCAATATAATTGCTAAATTTGCAGATGATTCAAATCTACGTAGCAGCATTGTATCTAACGAAAATGTGAAATTGATTTGTACGTTTCGCCATACATCTACTTTTGTTCTTGTTCTTGGTAAAACAACTTGTCCCTTGTTCACAAAGGATCAACTTGATACATAAAAATATTTGCCTTTTTCATGAAACAAGTGAACACTTTTTCCAGTACTTCTATTAAACCTACACAAACATACCTAAACATCTTCTCATTAACATCGTGAAAATATACTAAACTTCACCATGGTGTTGAGAAATTAATTTATTATACTTACGACTGTAACTGATCAAATCAGGATCTTTTTTCCAAAATCGTTCATAAATTATTAATTTCCATTTTTTTCTTAATAAGCATGATATTTGAATTAATAGTCTCAGACGTTTTGAAGGATGTTCATATCTGTCACAGTAGGTAAAAAAATTAATCTTTGCATGACATTTTTTACAAGGTTTGAAAGATCCTATATTTGATCTTGATCCTGATCCCGAAAACTGATTATTTGTGAACAAGGGGCTAGAGTTATTAAAATAATAAGCTATACTATTACAAACAACTTCGAAAGATATCTACGAGCCATAACATTATTTTTTCGTACCATCTCAATGCATCAAGATACACTATTGAATGATAAAGTAACAACTTATTATAACTTTTTGAGTGTATCTATAATCCCACGAATTCTTCATCTCACGAATAACATCGGAATCAGACTTTTCACGCCGCTAAAATGAGGTGTTTTACAGTATCATAATTATTGCATAAGTCTAAAAAAGTGAAATTGTGGGGAGATAATCAGTATTTGTAATATATGACTACAGGCATATAGGACGTTCATACTGTATAGCAAACAGAACATCAAGTTTGTTCTTGCATACTGTTTTAGGACATACAGAGGAGCGTTTTTTAGAGGTAGGGGAAGTAAGCGAGAAAGTTAGCCAATGTAGAAAAGGTAGCTGTCTAACAAACGCTTGAACGCTTCGCTAGCTACAAAATGGCGAGCGGCAGATAAGACGACACTGTTCTGCATGGATGCCATTTTGTTTAGCAAAGCTAGCACTGTCAGATCACGCTACCTAACTAAAGATAGGGGCTACTTTTCCTACGTTTAAGAAACGACATCGCTACTATCCCTACGAATTCTATTTTTCCTACCTCTAAAAAACGCACCTCTGGACGAGATTAAATGACACGACTAACTTTTGAGGACATGTTTGTAATAGTAACGTATGATTTGAAAAGTTAATTCAAGTTATTATTCGATGTTATGCGAAGCCATCATATGTGACGTCATCAGCACGAGACTCATCCTACTCGGGTAGAGGGGTGTAAAATGCGGGAAATACTGGTATGGTATGCAAGAAATAAATCATATGATTCGGCGTCATGTTTCCATATCCACGCTAATACAGTTCTCATAACAACTGTACCACTGTTAAGTAAATCAGGAATAATTAAAATTGCAATAAGCAATGTAAAACATTGATTTTCTTTCAAAAATAATGTGTTCCGGAGTTGGAGGACAGTCTCTCTATCAAGGGATAAGGTGTCTTGGTCTCATTGGTAACCAGATGGTCGCCCCTCGATTCCCTGATCTCACGATAAGTTATCTCATAATCTTCATAACACTGATTTTAAAATGCGGCAAAAATAATGAAGCATAGGACGGAATTCATAGTTACATAACATGGCTTCACTACAAATACCCATAATGTATAAAACCTTGTACACATTTATAGATGTAAAGTTAAAAATATAATACATGAGCTTATACTACAATTCAAACATGCCGGTGGTAAGAAAAGAAATATGGAAAGTAATGGCTTGTACTGAGAGATTGTTAATCCAAATATACTTCGCCTATAGGGAAAGACACTTCTACATGACATTTTCATGGTTTGTATTTCTAATTTTAGTATTAATACAAGATGTTATTATCATTTAATTGCAAGTATTGTGAGTGAAAGTACATGAAAGTAAGAATAACAGTAATACTTTCATCGACCTTAACTATGTAGGTACTAAATATTGTTTGCTCGTCTCATGACTGACCATTTTCATATTCTCTCCCTGAATTGTCAGGGACTTAGAGACAAACAAAAAATAGCACGCTTCAAACAGTACATCTCAGGGCAAAAAGCACACATAGTTTTCATTCAAGAATCACATTTTACTCCTGACATGTCCCCAATGTTAGATGTTGAATTACATGAATGGCATATATATAATGCCTACGGAAATAATTTAAGCAGAGGTTGTTCTATTTTAATAAACAAAGCACTATCTTGAGAAACTATTAGCTTCAAACTAGATACAAATGGTCGCTATATTTTAATAAACATTATCGTTGAAAATAATACCTACACATTAGTTAATGTCTACGCGAACAATGATTACAGAAATAGAAACTCCTACTTCAACATGTTACAAACAATTATTGAACATGACGCACAGGGGATGATTCTGTTAGGGGGCGACATAAATGACACCCTATATAAGAAAGACAGATTAAATGGAGACAACACCAGTACAAATAGCCAAACATGTAAAAAATCAAAATTCAAAACAGTTAAAAATCTGTCCAAATTGATAAAACTATTTAAACTCAGCGACATATGGAGGATAAATAATGCAAACAAAACTCAATACACGTTGAGAAGAAAAAATAATATAGAAAAAAGTCGAATAGATATATGGCTGATAGACTCAAACTTAATAGCTCTCGTTTACACTACGGATATATACGGTGGCACAGAGGAGACATGTGTATGTTTTTATTTATCTCGTGCGCACGAGATAAATAAAAACATACACATGTCACCTCTGTGCCACCGTAGATATACGTCCAGCGTGTATAAAATATAAAGTATACAAACATGTAACATTTTAAAGCAAACTAAATGGGAATTATTAAAAATTTAAATCAAAGGAAAAACAATTATGTACGCTAAACAAAAAGAATAGTAGAATATTGCCAAATCAAATCATTAGAACAAAAACTAGTCAATATATAAAAGAACATAACCCAGAAAACTTAAACGATGTTGAAAATATTGAAACTAAACTAAACTCACTGTATGAGATAAAAGCTAAAGGTGCACAAATCCGTTCAAGAACTGATTTCATCGAACAAGGAGAAAGGAACACAAAATATTTCTTAAGCATGCAAACAAGAAAATTATTAGGTAAAATTTACAAGAATGGAAAAGTGTACTGCACAATTGAAGATATTCTAAAAAATGAAGTTGACTTTTTCACTGAACTATACACACCAGAAAAGACAGATACATCAGAAATCCAAACCTATCTTACACAGACAAAACCTGAACAAACACTTGCATAAACAGAGGCAAAGTTATGCGAAGGTCCATTTACAATCGATTAATGCGAGTTAGCAATCAATATTATGAAATATAATAAAAGTCCCGGTCTAGATGATCTTACAGCAGAATTCTATCAAATATTTTGGAATATAATTGGAACCTTATTAACTGATGTTTTAAACGAAGGTTTTGTACAATCTCAATATTTAACATAGTCTCAACGTACTGGAGTATTATCCTTACTATACAAAAAAGGTGATCATACAAACTTAGAAAATTGGAGACCCATCACACTGCTTAATGTCGACTATAAAATTGCCGCAAAATTGCTAATAAATTGACTTCAAAAAGTTATTCACAAATTAATAAACTCAGATCAGCAAGTCTACATAAAAAATAGATTCATCGGATGCAACTTAAGGCAAATACAAGATATTATAGATTACGCAGATCGCTTACAAATCGATGGCGCAATAGTTTTTCTAGATTTTCGTAAAGCTTTCGATACTGTGGAACGTTCATTTTTATTTCAAAAATTGAAATTCTTTGGATTTAAAATTGAATTTTTATTCAATGGATAAAAACTCTCTATTGTAACTCTCAAACATACATATTAAACAATGGTTGGATGTCAAAACCGTTTAAACCGGAACGTGACGTGAGACAAGGATGTCCTATCTCTGCCCTCCTTTTCATAATAGTTGCGGAAGTTATGGCTCTTAATATTCGAAACTCCACTGACATACATGGTATATCAGTAAAAAACGAAACTGGTTATAAAGATATAAGAATATCGCAGGTCTGTGAAGTTGGCTGTTAGTTGTTAATTCAGATGTTCATTCCCGAATACGAGGGTCATGCAAAAAGTTCTGTCATTGGGTTCGGATTTATCAAAATTATTTTTATTACAAACCTTCAAAGTATTCCCCCTTTACCGAAACACATTTTTGTAACCTTTTTACCCAATCGCGAAAAGCAGATAAATAGTCTTCGTTTGGTATCTGTTGGAGACACTGATAAAACTAATGGCGCTGCCAAGAGAACTTCTGGACTTATATTTCTTTCCAGAAAGCATTTTCTTAAGCCTTGGAAATAAAAAAAGTCACAGGGACTCAGGTCAGGTGACTAAGGCGGATGGTTTACAACTTCCACCTTTTCAGAAGCCAAAAAAGACTTAACAACCTCGCACTTGTGAGAGGTGGCGTTGTCGTGTATAAGATGGTCTCCTGACCATCCTTTGCTTGGTCGTTTCTTATTGTAAACCTCCTTCACCTTTTCAGTACAGAGTTCTTGTAGAATCGTCCAGTGACTGTATGACCAGATGGACAAGGCTATATATTTCACCGACAATCGCGCATCCTGTTCGACCACAACTTTTACAGCAGCGATGTTTGCCTTGGTAACATAGGTTTAAGGCCTACCAGAACGGGTATCATCTTCGACAGATAATTTCCCAGCCTTTAAAAGCTTTAACCCACCCCATATATACCACACAATTCATCAAATATCTATATTAAGCCTAATGCGGCATTTAATATAGCTACGAAATTCAGTCTTTTCGTCAAGTTTACAATGTGAAAAGTAAATTGGTCAGTGTATATGACTGCGTGTATTTCAGTTTCGGTCATTTGAAAATCAATTTGCACGAAGTTAACGGATATAGTTGGACACATCATTCAAGTGCAAATACCTGGGATAAAACTACGGAAGCCCATTAGTGACAGAACGTTTTGCATGACCCTCGTACACAGCTATTAGGTGTTAGTTCAGATGTTTATTCATTCCATCATATCCAAACTCACATCTAATATCTGGCTACGTTTTTTCGAATAAACATCTGAAGTAACAACTTCTAGCTGTATCATATGCGAATAAACATCTGAATTAACAACTAGTAGCTGTGTATTAGCTCCATCATATCCAAACTCACATCTAACTTCTGGCTATGTCTTTTCGAATAAACATCTGAACTAACAACTACTAGCTGTGTATTAGCTGCATCATATGCGAATAAACATCTGAATTAACAACTAGTAGCTGTGTATTCGCTCCATCATATCCGAACTCACATCTAACTTATGGCAATGGTTTTTTCGAATAAACATCTTAACTAACAACTACTAGCTGTGTATTGGCTACATCATATGCGAATAAACATCTGAACTCACAACTAATAGCTGTGTATTTATTCCATCATATCCGAACTCAAATATAACTTCTGGCTATGTTTTTTCGAGTAAACATCTGAACTAACAACTACTAGCTGTGTATTCGCCGCATCATATGCGAATAAACATTTGACTAATAGCTGTGTATTCGCTTCATCATATCCGAACTCACATCTAACTTATGGCAATGTTTTTTCGAATAAACATCTGAACTAACAACTACTAGCTACATCATATGGGAATAAACATTTGAACTAAGAACTAATAGCTGTGTATTTATTCCATCATATCCGAACTCAAATCTAACTTCTGGCTATGTTTTTTCGAATAAACATCTGAACTAACAACTACTAGCTGTGTATTCGCCGCATCACATGCGAATAAACATTTGAACTAACAACTAGTAGCTGTGTATTGGCTACATTATATGCGAATAAACATTTGAACTAACAACTAATAGCTGTGTATTCGCTTCATCATATCCGAACTCACATCTAACTTCTGGCTATGTTTTTTCGAATAAACATCTGAACTAACGACTACTAGCTGTGTATTCGGGAACGAACATCTGAATTAACAACTAACAACTAACAGCCAACTTCACAGACCTGAATTTTGCAACTAGCAGACGATACAACACTATTTCTTCAATCAAAAACAGACATACTAAATGCTTTGAAAATAATTGAACATTTCGGATCACTTTCTGGCCTGGAATTAAATAAAAACAAAACAGAAGCAATGTGGATTGGTAACAAAAAATCAGTCACAAAAAGAGTCGGAAATATTAAATGGCCATTAAAACCAATAAAAGCCCTTGGTATATATTTTGGACATGACAAAAAAGAATGCGAAGAATTAAACTGGCAAAGCAAATTGGAAACTTGTAAATCCGTTATTAACAACTGGTCAAAAAGAAAATTGACAATGTACGGAAAAGTTCTCATAATCAAAACCCTACTTATTCCAAAATTTACTTACGCCTTTCATTCCTTAGCTGTACCCAAAACTATAGTGCAAGCAATTAACAAACTTATTTACGAATTCCTCTGGAACATTCGAGAATAAAAAATAAAGACGTTAACACTCATTGGTAACAAACTCGATGGTGGTATCGATATGATCGATCAAGAATCATTTATTATATCTTTGAAAATAAAATGGATTAAATCACTCACAGACAATAATATAGCAAATTGGAAACTAATACCAACATACTTCTATAACAAATATGGACCAGACCTTCTTGTTTTTAAGGCAAACATAGACAACCTAAAAAGTTTAGACACATCGTTGTTATCCGACTTTCACAAAACATTCTCGAATTATGGATATCCACGAAAAATAAAAAACAAACTAAAAATCCCACTTCTTATATAGAGATAAGAAAAGAAATAATTTGGGGCAGTAAATTTATCAAAAACGAAGGTAAATCTCTGTTTTACCACAATTGGATTAAGTCGAATATTTTTTTCATGAATGATATAATAGACACCGTAGATGTACTGCGTGAAGAACATATTCTCAATAAACTTCGCAACAAATCAAATTGGATCGCTGAAATAAATCTTTTGAAAAATGCATTCCCAAAACATGGTTACGTATACTAAAATCAGAACAATCACTCCAAACACCAGTTAGAACAAACCCACAGATCCACATTTTCAATAAAACAATAAATATACTTATAAGTCTACGGTAAACGTGAAATTTGCCGAATCGTACATGCACAGATACTGGAACGTGTAATTTAGAGAGAAACTCAATTGGTCGACTTTATACAAATGCATGCACTGTTTACATGATAACAGACTAAAATAATTCAAATACAAACTACTACATAGAATTTTTCCCTGTAAAGAACTACGTTTTAGATGGAAAATGGTTGATTCACCTCATTGTACCATATGCAACGTTATCGAAAATTGTGAACATGTATTTCTAGATTGTATAGTAGTTAAAGACATTTGGAAAAAAATATAATGTTCATTACGAAATTGTGGCATCGAGGCAAACATTAAAACTCTACGAATTATTGTCATAGGAAATAAACTTGTATACCCAGAGTACTTCTATTTTAAATCCGTTCTAACACTAATAGGGTTTTTCCTTTACAAAACGTTTTTTATGAGCGACGATAAAACCAAAACGTTTACAACTTGTTCAAATATGAATTTTCAATTTTCTTAAAATATTGTGAAATCGGAAATGAAATTGTTTTGTCAGTTCTATCCAGCTGTAATTGTTTTGTCGTTTTTTGTCCAGATGTAATTGTTTTGTAAGTCATACCCAGATGTTATTATTGTGTTAGTTTTGTCAGTTCTATCCAGATGTAATTGTTTTGTCGTTCTTGTCCAGATGTAATTGTTTTGTAAGTCATACCCAGATGTAATTATTTTGTCAGTTCTTTCCAGATGTTATTGTTATGTCAGTTATACGCAGATTAAATTGTTTTGTCGGTTCTTTCCAGATGTAATTGTTATGTTAGTTATACCCAGATGTAAATGTTTGTCAGTTATACCCATGTGTTATAGTTTTGTCAGTAAAATCCAGATGTAATTTTTTGTTATAACAAGATGTAATTGTTTTGATGTTATTGTTTTGTCAGTTCTATCCAGATGTTATTATTTTATTAGTTATACAGGTTGTTGACAGGGTATATGGGGGAATATAACCGGTTTGTGTGCCATGTAACCCGAGGCGTTAGCCGAGTGTTATATGAATCGCAGACTGGTTATATTCCCCCATATACCCTGTCAACAACCTGTATAACGAATTTATAATACTGCAATTCCGTGTTTTCATACGAATTTAGTTAAACAAGCAATGTTTCGATACCTAGCTCTCTAGATCTAATAATTAGATCTGTGTATTTTTGGTGTTTTTGGTTCATAAAATTGTTTAGATTGTTTTAGTTTTGTAAAATATTAGTTATTAAAACGTATTCCTTTAAAAATATATCGGGAATTACTTGTTGTAGATCAAATTTCTTTTATTTCACTCACACGTTATAATGCCTGATAATTAATTGCATTACCCCGTAATGTACCTCAATACACATGGTTAAGCGCGCGCTTGCACTCTAATTTTTATTTTCAAGCGTCTGATCTCATGGACTTTATCGAACTGAATTTGGCTCAAACCTTAAAAAATCTATCGTTTTGAATATTAATACTAGCACACATGTACTCTGTTCAATATTTATTGAATCATGTGGGAAGATCAATTGTCAATTTCTAGTAACTTGCGGATATCAAGAGATAAAAGTTTTCGAGTCGAGCCGTCAGCGAAAATTGTCACGAGGCGCATGAAGGGAAAAACGTCATATACCCTGTCAGCGCCGTGTATATTATTAGTTATACAGGTTGTTGACAGGGTATATGGGGGAATATAACCAGTTTGTGTGCCATATAACCCGAGGCGTCAGCCGAGTGTTATATGAATCGCAGACTGGTTATATTCCCCCATATACCCTGTCAACAACCTGTATAACGAATTTATAATACTGCAATTCCATGTTTTCATACGAATTTAGTTAAACAAGCAATGTTTCGATGCCTAGCTCTCTAGATCTAATAATTAGATCTGTGTATTTTTGGTGTTTGTGGTTCATAAAATTGTTTAGAGTGTTTTAGTTTTGTAAAATATCAGTTATTAAAACGTATTCCTTTAAAAATATATCGGGAATTACTTGTTGTAAGTCAAATTTCTTTTCTTTCACTCACACGTTATAATGCCTGAAAATTAATTGCATTACCCCGTAAGGTACCTCAATACACATGGTTAAGCGCGCGCTTGCACTCTAATTTTTATTTTCAAGCGTCTGATCTCATGGACTATCGAACTGAATTTGGCTCAAACCTTAAAAAATCTATCGTTTTGAATATTAATACTAGCACACATGTAATCTGTTCGATATTTATTGAATCATGTGTGAAGATCAATTGTCAATTTCTAGTAACTTGCCGATATCAAGAGATAAACGTTTTCGAGTCGAGCCGTCAGCGAAAATTGTCACGAGGCGCATGAAGGGAAAAACGTCATATACCCTGTCAGCGCCGTGTATATAGAATCATATACGCGAGCCTTTAACCAATGAAATTACTGGATTTTTCTTTGCAGTATTATAAAGAATCCTATACGCGAGCCTTTAACCAATGAAATTACTGGATTTTTCTTTGCAGTATTATAATGTGAGTTATATCTAAATGTTATTATTTTGTCAGTTATATTCAGATGTGATTGTGTTGTCAGTTATATCTAAATGTTATTATTTTGTCAGTTATATTCAGATGTGATTGTGTTGTCAGTTATATCTAAATGTTATTATTTTGTCAGTTATATTCAGATGTGATTGTGTTGTCAGTTATATCTAAATGTTATTATTTAGTCAGTTATATTCATATGTGATTGTGTTGTCAGTTATATCCATATGTAATTGTTTTGTCAGTTATATATAAATGTTATTATTTAGTCAGTTATATTCAGATGTGATTGTGTTGTCAGTTATATCTAAATGTTATTATTTTGTCAGTTATATTCAGATGTGATTGTGTTGTCAGTTATATCTAAATGTTATTATTTTGTCAGTTATATTCAGATGTGATTGTTTTGTCAGTTATATCTAAATGTTATTATTTAGTCAGTTATATTCATATGTGATTGTGTTGTCAGTTATATCCATATGTAATTGTTTTGTCAGTTATATCTAAATGTTATTATTTAGTCAGTTATATTCAGATGTGATTGTGATATCAGTTATATCCATATGTTATTGTTTTGTCAGTTCTATCCAGATGTTAGTATTTTGTCAGTTGCATGTATATCAAAACGTTATTTTTTTGTCAGTAATATCTAGATATGATTGTTTTGTCAGTTATATCTGGATTTAATTGTTATGTCATGTCTGTCCAGATGTAAACGTTTCGTTAGTTTTATCTGGTTATATTTATTTTGTCTGTTTTGTCCATTCTATTCTATGTACATTAAAAAAAAAGTATTGTGAGTGTGATGTTTGCATTTTTTCCAAGGTACTGACAAGCTTCTAGCACAATATGACAGTTATAAGAAATGGTATCATATAAGTTATCTAATAAATACTCGACAATGATTTTAAGACGTAGAACTGTTTTGTACCCATACTGAACTATCGTTCTATAAATAAACATACTTTCCAAGGTCAGCGCTAACTAATGCTTACTTCTAATCAGGCGGATGGCTTACCTGTTGATTGATTGGTTGTTGTGTTTGTTGTTGCTGCTAGTGGTGCTGCTGTTGCTGCCGCTTTCACCACAAGACTGTCTCCAGAAAGACATTGTATACACACGAAACATACGGCTAGAACCACAAGCTTGTGTTCACTGTGGTTCATTTTATAATACATTGTAACACTATCAAACTATAGCATAATATCACATCCACGTAAGTTTCATTATACTCCTATCCAATGTCAGATTGACAATGTCAGATTTAGTCCTCTAAAATAATTCCGTCACCGATCAAAATGGATTGTAATCCAAATGAGAGATATAGACGGCGTAAACTCTTTATATACGGGTATATACAATTCCTTATCACGTGAATGTCACAAACGTTTGTTCTGCGATAAGATAATGACGAAACGTGACAGATCAAAATGTCAAACTTTGAAGTTGACAGAAAATACTTCTGACACAACCATGTTTTATTTCATTATTTAACTTGGCAAACGTATTTACTTTTCTTATTTATGGACTGTGCACTTATAGATAGTTTGTGTGTGAAATTGTGGTTTTAATACTCAAAGAAGAATCATGAATGGCGTCTATTAAAACTAATGCTTGATAATAGCACGACACTTAATACGTCTCGCTTAATGTGCGATACTAAACAATGAAAGAACGCAAGGAAAATATCACAAAACGAGAGCGCATGAAACTCGCTTTCATATGTATGTTTTCAGCATTTTGCAGATATTTAATACAATTTACAGGCGTAATGCGTTGGACATGGATTATAACAGCAATATCCCATGCCCACACGTGTTGAGCATTGTTCGGCATTTCACAGGTTGTACAGCGCCATATTTACGATACCTTTCCAGTACTATATCGATGTTTCGAATGTTTCGGCATTTTGTTAAATGTAAATGCAATATTCACTAGTATCGATCATCCAATATAACTATGTTTCAATTTAAGTACGTATGTTTGAATATAGTTCGATCTTTTTCAAGGTTATGTTGCAGTTATTGGTTTATGCGCATTTTCGAGGTGACTTTGATTATGTCTGTCTGTAGATGGTGATGTGTGGGTTTCAAAGTAAAATTGCTGACATTTTACCAAATGGTGAAGTACCGCCGTGCAAATTAAAAATAAAACAGTTTGGGAGCATTTATTGTCTTTATTTGTATGTAGAACTGTGCATACCACAGGTGCTTGTCACGAGTTATCTCCCTTTATCCCTTCAATAGTTCTCTCCCTTTATCCCTTCTATATGAAAAGCGGAGATAATTCGTGACAATTTCATGTGACTCTCATACTAAATGTATTTGCGGTATAAAAGACAGAACCGTCAATAAGTTTAGATAATTTCCGTGTATTTTTCAAGTAATCCACACAGAAGTCTCATAAACATATTATTGGGACATGTCAGTATGACGACACAGTATTTATAAGTATCGTGTTAACGCAAAACTAAACGTATATTACTTTAATTGCGCGTTTGAAACCATTATTATATGACTATCTGCTATGACATCTTAAAACATAAAGAACTTACACAATGTATACTTTATATTTTGCATATTTCATGAACTTACCTAGGGATACAAGATAAGAACATAACATGATATTATTCAATTTTACGCAAGGATGAACGCTACATTTTCTTTAAATCAACGAGTAGCCGATTTTCATATCAAAATGAGTTTAAAAACACAATTAAAAGACATTTATAACACTTATCACAGGTACAAAAATGTGCGTGTTTATATGTCACGACGGAGTATATATTATATAGCCACGTGCGAATTTGCTTTTATTTGTTCTTTTTTATAGATAAAATGATTTAATTTTCAAAATCGATTATTAGAAATTAACATGGGTGTTGACATCAAACGACATTCATTTTCAATATAGAGTGTCTGATGTCGGTGTCTATTGCCTAACAACGATCTCAGTCACGTAATGACAGCCAGGGGACTTGAGTTCACTGTAATATTACATAAGGGACCGGACTCTTCAGATTTATTTAAATGCAAAACAGACGTGTCGTGTTACAAACAGATTATTTCATATAATAATAATAATATCTTTTTTTCATGAAGATATCACAATAAGCTACAGGTGTAACTTGTTTACAATGTGACCTCAACAATATAAGAAATCAACATTAAAACATATCAGCACATCTACACATGTAAATACATACAACATCATCAAAATCTACAAAAGATACGATGATCTGAAAATAAAACAACCACAGACACCTCACATAAGACACATGTATGCAAGAATGAAATATTATTGATTCCTATAATTATTTTTGAATGTATCTGTATTAGATATATAACGTATACCTACAGGAATAGAGTTCCATACCTCACGAGTATAAAAAGAGAATGTTAGTTTACCATAATTTGATTTAAAGGAAAAGGGTGTTATGTCATTGTGGTACATTATTTATTCGTTTGGTTGAATTTTATGTAATATGTACATGTATATGAAATAAATATAATCGGCACTTCAATAAGGTCTACTAAATATGGTTGATGTAAAAACCGACCATAAAGCTAGTGCTGTCACAGAATAAGGTATTAATCTAAATGTTCAAATTAAACATGTTTTCCATGTGCGTCTTAATCAGGCTAATAAACCAAAAAACTATAGCTGGGGTGAGAAATATGTTAAACACAGCGCAAGATGAAATATACTACTTGTATAAGTTAAGATTTATTTAACCAAGCTTTTTTCTCGCTTGAGTCGCCCTTGTATTTACGAGGAATCTACCCCATTTTCATGACAAAATATATCGGTTATCGACCTCGCCGGTTGCCAAAATTTATATCATGAACAACAAACGTGTCTGATATGAAAGTTAGACATTGTAAACCGTATAATACATGTGTGTACGTTTATGAAAACATTACTGAATGTCATGGGATACACGTAGATCCAGATGTAGAAAATCATTGCTCACTTGTTGACATAAAGTACAGAAGTTAGCTATTTGCCTCAAATCTGATAAATTCAATTATACTTGAAAACATTTCTTGAGCTTATACAGTTCGCACATTGTATGACAGTTAGCTAAATCGAGTAATCAATACAAAACGCGCTTAGCTAGTTCAGTCGGTATAGCTCTTGATTGTCAATATTGAGGTCGTATGTTCGAAACTCGGACAAGGGCGTATGTTCTTCCTGACAATTTGACCGAAGATAATTCGAAGTCATTCGTTCACCACCTCTGATTCTTGTGATAAAGTTATCATTTGCTGTAGAATATCGGGGTATAGCATTGGCTGGTAACCCCGGAACACTGGTTAGGTCAACTGGCTGTCGTACATAAATGAAATACTGTTGAAAAATGGTGTAAACTTCAGCACAAACAATCTCTCGGTCATGTCTGCTTATTTATACATGGAAGACAAGAGCAAATTCAGGGCTAAGATAACATATGTAACTGACTGTTGATGACAACTATTGCACTGCTAATTTCATCAGCAGTAATATCACCATTTGCATTCGAGTATAATTATGAAATTGGCCATTCAGTGTTATGTATGCGAAGATTGACATGTGGACCAAATATGTGCTATTTGTAATGGGACTTTAAGTCATATAAACAGCCATGGCAAAGAAGTGTTGTTTTCCAGATTTTAGTGTGCAGAAAGACCCTAGCCGGAGACCTTGGTAATACCACTGACCTTCTGTCAGCACGCTGGATAACTGGATACATACTATTAAGATAATAACATATATCAAAAGTATATATTCGACCGAAACAAATGCAGTCCCAACATTAAAATTGAGCATTGAGGCTGATCTTGACAGTATTTATCATCAGACACTGGGTAGGACAATATTAGTTTGAGAAACATAAACCATCAGAGCAGGGCTCGAGAAATCCACTAGCCCGACGTCCCGGAAAAGCCTAATTGCCGATTTGGGCTATCAACAGTTGCGTTGGACTTAGTCTCTTCGTTGTCGGACAAGTCAAAATTAACATGTACACTAGTCTTGAACAACTGTATTTGAAGAAAATTTCTAGAGACCTGCAGAGTCGACATTGAATTATATAAACATTGATAACATACATGTTCGTGGTCGTGCGTTCACATAGACTAATAAAGGTTATATGAGACACATTTATAGTGATGCATAAAGTTTTGTTTCATTTATTGCAGATAGCAATTCCCACCACACGTGAAAATGAAGGCTTCAATTCTGTCTCTGCTCGCTTTATGCTGTGTTGTAACTATCACAGTGGCCCAGTATGATTACAGTTACGCCCCATACTACAGGGGTGTTTCATCAGGATTTGGCGACAATCAATGTAAGTAACCTCAATCTTATAATTGAGGTTTTACTGTATTGAATTAGGTTTTACAGTAATTACTGAGGTTTTACTGTAATCAATATTGCATATTCGTATGTTTTTGCAATGGATAAGTTAGTACCAAGGCAGGTTTACAGTAAACTGGGACAATAATAATGAAATTAAAATTGCCAAGCCCACATTTGAAAGACACTGTTCAGGTCTAAATTGGTCAAAATCAGTCGAATATTGACGAAATGGTGGGATTATTGAGTGTACTACATAGTGCGTATGTGGCATTTCCTGTTGCGGTATTTGACAAATGTTCATGAAACATTGCGCTTTTATCTAATAAATAAACTTCTAATTACGGCCGTATTTATTTGTCTTCAGAATGGCAACTGTTCTATTAGTTATAGCAAGACGACGTTATTCTGGAACTCCTCTCGTTTATTCTGCCTATAATTTATGATATTAAAATAAATCGCCTTTTTAAATTGCGTAAATATACAGATAAGTACTTGTATTGCATACCACCGAACATTTGGTTAGTCTTCGTTTTTTAAGATAACTGTTTCTTCTTGCAGTACTCATGTTCATTGGTCTCTTGGTGATCCACAGTGCTTTGTTCTTGACTGTCAACAGAAACAACACAGTTGAGACCAACCTGACAGCCACCAGCGGATAAATGATAAGCGGTAAACGTTTTGTTCATGTTGTAGTGATATTCATGCAGTCATTTTGTGCGTTTGATCCTCGAATTTGAACTTTTCTTGTGAGCTCACAACTACCATTCTGGAGATTAAAGCCTGCTGTGTTAGCCCATACGGTATAGCACAACCTACCATTCTGGAGACTTAAGCCTACTGGGTTAGCCCATACGGTATAGCACAAGCTACCATTTTGGAGACTTAAGTCTACTGGGTTAGCCCATACGCTATAGCATAAACTATCATTTTGGAGACTTAAGCCTACTGGGTTTGTTCAGACAGTATAGCACAAACTATCATTTTGGAGACTTAAGTCTACTAGGTTAGCCCATACGGTATAGCACAAACTATCATTCTGGAGACTTAAGCCTACTGGGTTTGCCCGGACAGTATAGCACAAACTATCGTTCTGGATACTTAATACTACTGGGTTTGCCCATACGGTATAGCACAAACTATCATTTTGGATACTTAAAGCATATTGACAGGTGGAACAACCCTCCGATTGTCTATAATATTATGGGCAACAAAGAAAACAGCGAGTTTTTATTTATTTACAACTTTTTACTTTCATTATATTATGTTTTATTTCAGAGTTCGCTTCAGACATTCGTGTGAGACGAGATCTTGTGATTCTATCATCTTGCATCTTGTCATTTACATTTTATCAATCAAAACAATCGTCATGAAATTAATGTATTTATTGTGGGTATGTTATTGCTGTAAACAGATAAAAAATTGATTTATTCCAACAGCCAGTTTTTGCCCTCTTTTCATATTAAATTAATCAATGGAAGTTCTTGCATGGAGTAAAGTACGTGTACCAGATATTACCAAGTAGGTTTGACGAAAACTGACACTTCAACACAACTGAATAAAGGTTTTGTGTGGACGTCTCAAAATACATATACAATTATAAATATAAAGTCATGTTTGAGAAACACGAAAAATCGGTCAATGGCGCTACAAGTCGAGTTAAAGGTAAATAGTCTTGAATCTTTTGTTAAATAGTTGTAAATATGAGATAATTGGTGGTAAATGCCTTCATACAGATATACTCTACACATCTGCATTGTCACTTTTCTTACATGTTTCCCAAAGAACACAAATACAAGCATGCGATATGGGTATTTTCTATCCTGACCTATGCGCTGAGTAACCTGTAATACCTGTATCAGACTCGTGTTTTGCAGTTTCTGGAAACGTTTAAGAAAAGTTATAGTGCAATGTGTATGACAGCATTAACATGCCATTGTTTTCACAAAATTATAACTTACAAGGCTTTAGAAATCCACTAGCCCGACATCCCGGGTTAGTCTAATGCTGAATCGGGCTACCAACAGTTGAGTTGAAATTAGTCCCGGACAATTCTGGTTTTAATGCTAACCAACATCAGCAATTGTTCAGTTGTAAATCAAACCTCCAATCCCACAGACACATACATTTGATTATTAATTTTAGATTGTGGAGCTTTCATTGTGTATGATTATTTGTCACTAAATTGGCCGATATTCTCGGCCAACTAGCTTCCTGTGCCGTACAAGTCAAATTTTACATTTCCATTAGTCTGGGACAAATGACCTTGAAAAACATTTCTAGAGTCCTGACTTAGCATATTTTGAGAGAATATAAACCTATGTACCTGTATACCTCATACAGTCTTGACCAGTATACTGTGTACAATGCTGATAATAACACACAGAAATTGAAGAACTTCTAACGGCCTTTTCCTTCATCAGATAAAATACTCACAATCAAACATTGAAGACTAAACACATTTTTCTGATATCTAAGTCCCATATTGCGAAGTACAACAAAGCCTGTAATTGAGCATTTCTCTTGACTTTCTCAAATATGGAAAAGGTGAGCAAATGAAGGTCTTATTTCATCACCAAAAGTGAGTTGAACTACAGAGAGTAGACATACATAAAATTATCAAACAAGTACTCTGTGAGACCAATTCCTCTGGCTGCATCTACTATATTCAACAAGCTATCCTAAGATGAAAACAAAACACAGATAGAATGGTTTAATGTGAGAGAGTTTCACATCTATATGAACAGATTTCAACTTAACGACGTATCAATATGGTTACATACACAAAAGAAACATAGCAATAATAACATTACTAAAGCAATTTTACATTATTAATTTAGTCAAACTGATCTTCAATCTAATCTAACAAACACAACCAAACAGATGTTGCTTCATATGATTTGATTTTTGTCATGGCAAGAACAGAAACAAATATAAGAATGAAACTACAGTTTTTGTACTATAACATCAATACTGTATAAGAGGATAATATCGCGCGTCGAAAAGTTTGCGAATTGCTGTTTCGCATGCCGAAATTTTTGCGAATCGCTGTCATCAGTGTGTTTATAATATCTACATTTCGTAAAATTATCAATTTCTTAATTTTATTTAATTCTCCAAAAGTTATAGTAGGACTCCAAATATTTTCTGCCACGAAGTGCTTTAGATGTGACTCCATGGAGAACTGGACTCCAAGTTGTGGCTATGCGGTGCGTAGGAAAAATATACTTCAGTGGAAGAGGAAATGTACGCTGTGGACATTGTTTGCAAATTTTATGCATGCGCGAAAGTCGCAAACTTTACCACCTCGCAAACTTTACTGCTTATACAGTATATCAAACAAGGTTGAATAAAAAGTTTGACATGAACGTGGGTAACAGATGTTACAGAAACGTTTTCAAAAATGTTAAAATTACTTTTCATCAGCTTTAATCAGTTTTTAATAATTTTAACAGTGCTACGGAATAAACGTCTCACTTTTTATCCTGTAAACCTCAGACAAAATGATAAATACATTTCATGGTAGTTTACTGGCCTACGTAAACATCATTTAATAAATAACCAGAAATTATGTAAACACATTGATTAGTTTTAACACATTGAAACGAACATTTGACTGCAAAATGTTTAATGTGGCTGACTCAGATTATTGAACTGTTTAAGACCACACATGAGTATAGCACCATTCATATGGAGAAAATTACTAGGCTAATCCAAGATAAGAAACAAGCAAATAGATGGTATATTCCCAAATAATCTGTGAAAATTCGACAACAGAAATTCACTTATCAAATCAAGCAAACATTGATTTTTGGTAATAAATCATTGAACAAAATTAGCAAAAATACAAAGATTAATTAGGTACCACTATACCAAAAATTAAAGAGGTCACTCGATCAAGGTTTGAAATTAAGATGTTGGGAACTCACAATCAAAAACAAACTTGATGATAAGCTTTTAGCAACACCACGACAAAATATCAAAATTCAGAAAAGTTTGTTTTAATAAATGTAGAATAATTTATAACAGTGAACAGTGAAGTTTTAGATTTGTGAGAACGGTAGACAAACAGCGTTTAGCTCTTGATGTTAAACAAAATTGATCCTGTGAAAAAACGATACTTTAAAGTAAATATGATACACATCAAATCTGTCACTTCAAGGAAACTTAATCTGCACTTTAATGATTACTTAACGCATGCAGCCGCACACATTGTACTCGTTGTGTCCAATACAAACAGTAACCTTCATAAAGTTGTAAGTATAGTCAACATCTAAAAGCACCAGGGGTTCAAATAAATACAAATATATCTCAAAATGACAGATAAAGATTACTGCAGTCTAGCCAAAACCAAACTAACCTGTTTGTAAGACATGAAAGTCGGTAAGTGGTATCATAAAAGAGGACGTTTTTCCCTGATAAAAAAGTATAACACTTTTTAAATATGTCCGATATCTGGGCGAGTTAGTACATGCAGACTGTGTCCTCTCCAAAAACGACAGCATACTGGATCAACAATACCATTTAAAGCAAATGTTTCAATATGTTTAAAAAATGTCGCTAAAATGTTTGCATACTATAAACCATACACATATCTCATCCGCATTTATAGAAAGAAAAATTATTCCACAATTACGAAAATTAAAAAAGTTGTCTTAAATATTAAGGAAAGCAAGTACTATTATAACATTTAAAGGATCAGGGTCAACAATATTTAATTTTAAATGCACTTAAATCCCTTGTAATGTTATTTTGAAGGAAAGTTTGTTTTCATATCCGTTTTGTGCCTACAAGATTAGAATTATGGCTTATTAGTTAGTCTGTATTGGAAACTGCTTAAATTAAACAACAGCAAAAAAACTTGCCAATGTAAGCTGTGAACTGGATCACGGATATAATACAAGTCATCAATAAAAAACATTACACATGATAATATTGCAACAAAAACAATTCACTACAAGGATACAAAATGTTCCTATAAATATATGTAGATATAAAGTAGTTCAATCTCCCATTGACTGGACCTTTAAACCAGACATGTCCAAAACACTTAACACACATGTTTGGCTATCTAAACCTAGAGGTTGTAACACAAGAATCTGTCAATGGTTCCAGATACAGATAGAAATATCCGGCGTGAGAGCTACTAATTTTGCATTGCCTCGTTCCCAACATAAACAGTTACCCGAGAGCAGAATAATTCAATCTGCACATGAAGCCAGTGATATATTCTTTTTCTTGCTTACCTTTTTTAAGAATATGTAATTTAATAAAACGACAGACGTTCTAAGGGTTGTTTTGTTATAGTAATTTGCGATTTCTCAAATACATTCAAGTTATTACTCGCAGTTAATATGACGTCATTATGTGACATCATCTGCAAAAGGCTCAGCCTACACGGTGAGAGTAAGAGTTTCCAGTACCAGTGTAAACGTGGTATTCTGGTCTGGTATGCAAGAAATACTAATCTATATACCAGTCAACATGTAAAAATATTATTTTTGAAATAACAGGAAAACAAACATGTATATGCCATGATATTATAACATATATGGCACATATGTGAACAACGCAGGTGTACAAGACAGTGGAACTGCAACATTATTTCATATATATGATGCATATACAATTACATGAAGTCACCTAGATAACATTATACATGTTTATAAAGGCAATAATTGTGAAGATGGAATTAAGTACTCAATTATTAATGGTTGTTTAATTTAGTGATGAACAAATATCGAGTAGAATCGCATGGTCTTTGCTTACAGTTTCTTGTCAACAAAAGTTATGCTAAAGATTTTGGCTTGATCTCGGTGATGATACTTTCTTTGCGTTACCGTGGGTGCAATATTAAAATCAGTTCTGTACTATCAGAGTAAATTGTCATAATGTTTGAACGTTATACACTTTAAGTGCTAGTAAAAAGTACTGTCCTTTAAATGTTTCAATGTATTGTTCAACGTTTGCTGCAATGAAATTATACTGGAAGTATATTATGAAGAAAATGAAAACATTTCGATTATTTTATGATTGTGAATCCAAATTCACGAATGGTGATTTCGTAAGGTCAAATATCAAAATATACTGGGTAATACAGCAGCGTGTGAATGTAAAGGTAGTCGAGTCAAAGTTCTGTGTGGGAGCGTACTACGCATTGATCTCGGGGTTTCTGTAGTATAGCTCAATTGAATGACCGGCAGTCGTAATATTAAGCATTTTTATGTTGTACAGCAAATGTTAAACTTCAGATTGCAACAAATTTTCAAACTTTAAGTTGCGCCGACCATCTTTTTTAAAGATTTTTCTTGTTAACCTTTATTAACGTCCCGCTCTCTCAAAATGTAACGCCCCCGGGGCATTTATTAGGGACTATTCGGTAGGCAACAAAGCAATGGCCCCTGTTTTTTTACCGAGGATCACTAGACAATGCTACTCACCAAATACCAAAATTCTAGGCCATATTACGGAGCACCTAAAGTGAGATTCTATATTTATTTTTTTTGAGAAACACTTCTATTTTTATTTCGTTTAAACGAAATGCATGTCGTAAAAACGAATTATTATATCGTAAAAACGAATAATATTAAAATGATAATAAAAATTCGTATTTATAAAAAAGAATTCGTTTTTATGAAACAATAGGTCGATTTTCAAAGTTTACACTTGTAAAATCTATTTTTATTTCCTGTGACCTACTAATTCAACAAACCCAAAACCATTTATATAACTTTGAAAGAGGACCACCTAAGGATCATTCCTGTGAAGTGTTGTAAAAATACATGAACTGGTTTAGTAGGAGATGTCGTTAATAGTTTCCACAATGTACATATAGGTGCATATAGTCGGGACAAAGGCTCAGTTGTATTATGTTGTAAAAGCCGACTTCTAAATCAAGTTTACTTGACTTGACTTACTTGAACATGGCCCGCCACCTGGCGGCCATGTTTTTGACGGAACTGAATAATGTATACACTCTTCTAAGAGGACCACTAGACGATGCTACACACCAAATATCAATGATGTAGGCCATAAACGTTTTGGACAAAAAGATGTTCAATGTTTACACTTTTAAAATCTATTTTAGCTCCTGTGACCAACTTAATTCAACACACCGAAACCATTTAAATAACTTTGAAAGAGGCCAACCCAAGGATCACTCCAGTGAAATTATGTCAACATATATTCAGTGGTATAGGAAGAGATGTTGTTTAAAGAAAATGTTGACGCACGACGCACGACGCACGACGCACGACGCATGACGCATGACGCACGACGACGGACATCCAAGGATCCTATTATATGATATTATATTTATTCAAATTTTACAGTTATATAGAATCGTTTTCGATGTTTTCAGTCAAATACAAATATGCAAAGTAAACATACAAAAACAATATTTATTGAATGATAAAATGATCTTATGATATAAGAGTAATGTAAAACAACAATGAGTGTTGTTTAGTATTGAATTTATTGAACTCGTTCAATAAAAAGAATATGAAGCTCGCCAGAGGCTCGCTTCATATCATTTTATTCAACTCGTTCAATAAATTCAATACTAAACAACACTCATTCAATATCCTCTATATATTGCTATAAATCTGTAAAAGGGTATCAAATCAGTCTAAATCTAATTTTATAATTCTATTTTCATATTTTAGCAAATACTTATTTGCTATGGTTACAATGGTTTCGAAGACTTTCAATCGTAATCACTTCATTGTATTCCAGAACTACGTAAAAAAACATACTGTACCCATACTCATGGATTAAGTTCATTACAAGACACGAAATCGAGTAAACATCTTAGGTGAAAGTAACAATACAATCAGTTCAGATAACATGTATAAAATAATATGAATTTTTATAATTTAGGTCAATTACACATTAGGCCATACCTGAATATGGATCTTTGTTTAGCATCCTCAGGCAAGTAGGTTTCTGGAAGTCTGACCGAAAAAAACAAATCTCCAAATGTCAAGAATCCCCAGCAATTATGTCATTTGAAACATAACTACATAGGCACATTTTGCCAAGTCATTAAATCTAGTAATTTTCTCTGTACAGTGTACACTGGTTGTTTTGATAACAAACTTGTAGATTGTATTTTATGTCTTGATGTATACTGCATACTGTGTTTGTTTGTAAGAAGAAAGACGTTGTAGATAAAAAATATAAATTTTGTTTTGTTTATCGAAATTTGTTTTCCTTCCTGGTAAAAACGAACCTTACGCTAAACATAAATAAAGGAGAACGCGTCAATGTCAAATCGTATAAGCACATATGTAACATTTCCTGCAAGGCTTAATCATTGTATTATTGGTCATCCCCAGGGAACAACGACCAACCAAAAGTTTAACATGATGTCCTAAAATCAAATGTCCTATATAAATGTCAACTATAATATCAAGAGGCAAGAGCAAGTCTATTTCAGCTTAAACCTTCAGCCCTAATTTCAAAACAAATATAGTACTGAGTACAGAATGCTTTAAATTATTATTGATTAATATATAAATGTCTAAAATGGGTCGCAAATAGAAACACGATATGTTAACTTATTCAAATTCATGTAGAATAAATTTAATAATGCATATTGTCAGTAGACAAAACTTATATTGACCCATAAATATATACTCAGCGTCACTGAAAAGTTACCACCCTATTGACCCATATATTTTAAAATCGCATTGCACTGTGTTTAAAGCATAACACGACGATGTTTTTGACCCAACTGAGTAGTCACTGGTGTAAAGCTTTGTCCAATTCGATGAACTCCATTTAAGTCACGGGCTGCACGTGCAAAATGACTTTTGTCGACATGTACGCAACTTTTGTCACAAATCGTTCGTCTCACTTGAAAGTTAGTGGACAGACTAAGAGAAAAACGTTAAAAAAAAGAATTTATTTGCTAAGAATGCCACGTTAAGTGGGACGCTCAACGTCATCAGGCAAATCGGCATGAATGACGCCGGACTTTCATTTCGTGAAATTGCACGTCGTATGGGCTGTTCTCACAAGACAATCATGAAACGGGTCAGGAGACATGATCAGACAGGGTCTGTGAGTGATAGACCGCGCCCAGGCCGTGAGAAGGTGACGTCGATACGTACATACCGTCACATTACCCTCACCCATCTGCGCGACAGGTTCAGACCAGCGACAAAATCGGCAAGAGAAACACCATCGGTCCGTGACAGTACGCCGGCGCTTGAAGCACGTCGATTTGCGGGCCCGTTACGCTTACCGAGGTAACGTATTTTACACCTGAACGGCGGCAAAACCGCGTATATTGGTGTACCCTACATCAAAGATGGACACAGCGACAATGGCAGGGTGTTTTATTCACTGATGAGTCGAGATTTTGTTCTCGATATGTTTGACTGGCGGAAGAAGGTGTGGAGACGTCGTGGAGAACGCTATGCAGATTGTTGCGTTCGGCAAGCCATGTGCTGGGTTGGGTGAGTGTAATGGTGTGGGGAGGCATCTCGTGGAGGCATAGAACACCTCCCATCGTCGTGGATGGGACGCTGACTGCCCAGCGCTACGTGGACAATGTGCTAAGGCCAGTGGTTCTTCCGTTCTTACAGAATCACGATGACGTTAACGTTCTCCAGCAAGACAACGCGCGGCCTCACTCTGCCAGGGTCACACAGGATCTCCTACGGGAGAACAATGTCAATACTATACCCTGGCCTGCTTTCTCACCTGATCTGAGCCCCATAGAGCATTTTTGGGACCAGCCTGGACGTAATGTCTACGACGGCAGACGTCACATCGGTAACCGTCTACAGCTGGTACAGGCACTCATGGAGGAGTGGGAGGCCATTCCCCAGTACAGAATCCAGCGTCTGATTGAGAGTATGAGACGCAGATGCCACGCTGTACTCAATGCAGAGGGAGGTCATACCCGCTACTATAAAGGTCTATGACTTTTGTTTTTTCGACTGACCTTCATTAACGAAAGATTTCAGACGTTTATGCGTGAACTCTTTTCTAAACATCAGCTATCCCATTTCACACTACTCAAATGTACACACTATAAAGAATTTGTACCGATAGGTCATATTGTATAAAAATACAGAGGTATAAATAAGTGGTAACTTTTCAGTGACGCCCAGTATATATAAACTGTCGACAGTGATGGCATTTAGCTCTCACATCTCTGACCGTTCCGTCAGGAATCTCGAAGTGTTTCAACCCAGTTGATTTTGACATGACTGATACATTCAAGTACAGGTTTGCAAATGAAAGTGGCTACAATCCTGAGCAGGTTAATATATTAGCTTGCTTTAAACACCATTTAAAGTATGACTTCTATTCACCAATTTGTGAAAATGAGAGCTGCCTGTTTGTAAAGGTGATAATACCATAATTGCTATATGTGTATTGTTTACAGGTATATTAATGTGATATCACCTCTGTTTTGTGGATTGTTGTTTTCCCGGAGGCACTATCTTGTGTATGTGGCGTTCCTTGTAGTTACGTATTCTCTCTCTTCCATCAATACAAAATGCATTGGATATTGTTGTTTATAAGCTACATGTAGTTGAATATACTGTAGATTACAGTTAGATATTTCTACCATAGCTTTAACAACATTGACTTTGATCATGATTTATTTATAATGCATTATATAATTAACTGTTGTAATGCAACATTACAGAAGTAGGCATATTTCTTTTAATTAGCCTGTCCAATTTGTTGATATACTGAATTATTTTTACCATTCACTTTTTAATATATAGTTTTACTTCATTATGTTACTTTAATATGTATTTCACGTATACGTGTGGAAGTACTCATAGAGTACTCGCAAAGTACTCATAAGTACTGACCATTTTGCTTCAGTACTCATAATTTCAGACGAGTACTGAGTACTGCTGAGTACTTGAAAATTGGTACTCGAGTAAGTACGAGTACAAGTACGAGTATCACATTATCCCTGCCACCAACTACTCAGACCGAATTGATAAATTAACCGAAATTCAGTCTACTTCTATTTAATATTCTCCTTTCTGTCATGTGTTCTCTTTATCTGACACGAGTTTATAGCACGTATAGAGAGTGTATTGGCCTCTACAGTGATGTGTTATATTCACTTGGTTCGCTGTACAGTAAAACTTCGAAACCTCGAACTGCCGTTGGACCTAGCAATGAGTTCGAGTCATCTTTTATTCGAGGCATCTATAGTATACGTGTATATGTACGAACTGACTGTCGCTTGTACAAGTGTACTAAGCATGTTGAACCCATGTCATTTGTGTGTTGTTTGTGTTTTCATACTGAATGCACGTCGATCAATAGTCGCAGCATTATTCATAATAATAATAATAAAAACAATGATTCGTTTATTCGTATACACATGAATTGTTTTGTTACATACTACATGTTTAAGATATTAATACTTAGTAGTCAAGATTAATGCCAGCCTCTCAACTTTTAATTTATATATTTGTATTGTAATGTAACTCTATTCAGATTGTAAATAGAATGTCTATAATAACTGTGCCATAGTCTCTTATAATTCTCATAGAATGGTATTGCATGAATATATATGTATACTTTTTAATGAAATGTTGTGTTATATGCAAGAATGAGACTTTAATAAAGATATATTCTCATGTCGTTCAGAGACGTATAATATACACCTGTACACAAACTCAGACATATATCTCTGGTGTAGAGTGTCATAAAGGTAGAATAAAATTACTTTAGTAAATTAGCATACGCTATTCATGCACGTGTCGACGAAAATACACGTCTACACGTACATAATGTGTATTGTATATCTCTCATACGAACACTCCCCCTCAGCACATAAAATAATGTGCTCGTGATGCATCATGAAGTCGTCATTCGGCTTATAACGATACATCATGAGTACGGTAAACTCGTGTAATGTATATGCACTTTAAAATAGTCGTTATGATTATACAGTAAAGCTTCGAAACCTCGAACAGTTTTGGCTCGAACACAGTAGATACCTCGAACAGGTTATTAAGTCCTGACAAAATCCCTTCTCATTTCATATTATCTAACAGTAGATCACTCGAACAGTGATAGGTCGAACTCTCGAACATGTTAAGCGGTCACTAGCTACCATTTCATTAATTTTCCCCCATAAATGAGTCGACCATTACAGTACATATCAACTTTGATTGATCAGTTGATATTCTTTTGTTTGTTAAGGTAGCTCACTCCTGACGTTTATGCGTCATCTGCGCATATTTTCGCGCAGTCCGTTTGCAGATGTTGTAAAATGTTAGAGGATGTTAAAGTCGCCCCAATAAACTATTAAATGGTATTAAACAACGAACTGTAGCGTTACTGTAATGATTCGCTTCCAATTTGTTAATAATAAACTATATTCCGCTATTATTTACTCTTATTTCGGTATTATTTACTTTTGCGACATCAAGATTTACCTCCCTTCGACATAGACCGCTTTTCGCGTTGTTGACATCCTCCGTAAAACAGCACGGTTTCGAAAGCGTAAAACAAATAAAATTGACTCAAAAGCATCGTTCAGACACAGAGGACGAGTTGGCGGAACAGAGGGGATACTGCAGCAATATAGATGCAATCGGAGATCATGGTTAGTGAACATATACTAACTTTGAATGAATGACGTACTCATTTTTTCCAATAATCAACAGATCAATCATCAACTTGATCATGACCATCATTTTCGTTCTTTGGTAAAATCGAAAGCAGCATTGTGAAGCGTATTTTTGCCAGAAAATAATTAGTCGCAATAAAAATACAGCGATGTTATTATAGGTCTAGATAAACATGATATTTCGTCATGATATTACGTCATATTTTTTACGTCATCAAGTGTTTATAAACCAGAACGATGCAGATTCCCCAGTGTGTGAATTTAATGAGAAAGTTTACTGAAAAATCAGATTATTAAATATATGTTTCATAGCAAAACATACACAAATGTTGATTTAGACATTGTAATTGTTTAAATTAATGTTGTTTTTAGTTAATAAAAATTGTAAGTAAACGGTGTAGTGAATGAACGTACCACGACTTTAAGAATGCTTGGGGCATGAATCTATGGCATATACAGCATATATATATATAAATATTTTCTGCTTATAAACTATATATCTATCTGCTTTAAAAAAATCAAAATCAAACAACCAATGCCGGATAAGGGAATTGAACCCAGAATTTTGCATCATGTGAAGCTCCAAGCAGTCATAATGGAATATTAAAACTGCTGAGTTGATGTAGTGTAAAACATCACTCTAAAATATCCTGGAAGTATGATCAATTAATACTACCTGAGTAATATATATGACAGTTGTTTTTATTTTCCTTCTATATTTCAACTTGATAATCAGACTGCCAGACAGAACAAAAAGCAACTTTCTCTGGAGCCAATGATGTCTTATTGTTGAGGTTTCACATGTATGCTTATAATGCTTAACTAAATCGAACAGATCCGTATTTTATAAAGAAAAAAATCATTTTGGTTTCCAAACATTCCTTAATACTCTAGACATTCCTAAATTTAGAATTGCTATGACTAGACTTGTTGTATCCTCTCATAACCTAAGAATAGAATCCGGCAGATGGCAAAGACCAAAATTAGAAAGAGAAAAATAGAAAAAGTTGGAAGACGAATATCATTTCATTCTCGAATGTGAACTTTATAATGAACTCCGTAAACTGTATATAAAGAGTTATTACTGGAAAAGACCAAGTTAAAATTGAGGTTATTATTTGAAAATCAAAACGAAACTGTCATGAAGAAATTAAGCGTATTCATCTTCAAAGCGCTGGAAATACGAAAAGATATTTAATTAAAATTGTAATATGAATATATCAAACAAAACATATTGTCCACTTTGTTTTTTCATCGACTTCACAAATGTATGTAAACTATTGCACGTCGCAATGTTATACGGATATAGATAAGAAGTTTACAATAAATACACATATAACATTGTAGTATATTTACATACAGTATAACAATATTGATCTTACACATTCATTACGATAATATGGTAATGACTATTAACATAGTATATATACGCGTATTTACATGTATTATTATTTCATACACATGTTTTTTCGCTATCGCATGTATGTTTTATTACATAGTCATTTTCAGTTTGTTCTTCAACTATAACGTTATATGTTCGTATATGTGTTATAGTGTTCCTTCTCCGTCTCATAGATATATGTTTGTATATATGTATATATTTGTTTGTCCTCATGGGCCATATGGCTTACTGGACTTAAATGAAAATAAACTCACTTATTAATTTCCTTCTATTTCAGAGTATTTCAAGGAATAACTGAAGTCTAGAAACAAACAGATGTCAATCCAATCTGGTGTTAAAAATTGACATTTAGTTCTGTACTTTTCCAGTCAGCAAAAGAATACATTCACTTTATACTGATGTCAATCCAATTTGATGGTAAAATTGACATGAATGAATATGTTGCGCATAACATGTATGTGAGCTTCATATTAATTACATATTAATTGTGTTGTTTCCATGTCTACAGTGTTAAATCTCCAGGGAAGTGAAAATGAATACAAATGTATATGTTTTGAAGTATTGAGGAAACAATATTGGTTTTGTTGTCAATATTTACTCCACTAACATTATTTTTAATGCAGATTTTGTATTCATTTACTACAAGTAAACCAGGAATCATTAATATGGAAATAAAGGTGCACCTGGAATAGAAATATAACTGTCTAATCTATTGTGGCCGAGTGGACGCAGGAAGTGGAAGGTTGGAATCATGGAAGGGGTCCATTCTGATATGACCAGTTGATGAGCCTAGAGCCAGTTAAATAATGGTTACCATGTGCCTATCTGCCTGGTAACTGTCATTAAGGATAGGAATCAGGAAGATAATGTGCTCAGAAAGTAGTTAACTTAAATGTATGATACTTTGTAACAATATTTTGAGTTACTATGGAAACAAAAATAAATCTTGTCACAGAAGATAGTCTTGTCATGTAATTTTAAGGTCATCATTCAGTTGAAACTGTTTTATTAACACTTTGTACAAAAAAAATGTATTCATTAATTTCTAAAATATGTTTCTTTTCCATATTCTTGCAAAACGATATTTTTGTTGCCATGGTTACAGTTTCTTTCCTACAGCTTAAATTTGTGAAATTCATCAAAGGATTTTATCACAGCACATTTCATTCAAATGGCAACTTTTGATGTTCCCTTATTATTGTAAAAAAGTGGGTGGGGTAACTTGACATGGTTTAAGTATATTTTGGCATTTTTTATTCACAGTAAATTATTGAATTTTGGTTTGTGTTTGTACAAAAATCTATTGAACTTACTGTGACATATATGATATATGTTACAAAAGCACTTAATTAAAAGTTAAAATATGTTAAAAAGCTGACATGTTAGACATTTTAAATGATTATATGAACACAAGCATATACTTTTTATGTTTTTTAATTGAAATTAACATAACTATTTATAAGATTATCAGTGGTACACAAAATCCTTGTTATTATCTATGCAAGTTTATTATATAAAAAGGTTGGATAAAAATGTACATTTTGCCCCCTTTCTTGTTATATTTGTTTGATAAAAATTATCATAGAAATTAAAATCTGAAGAGATTGTTCATACCTTTTGATATTTTTGTTTTATATTTGTACCACAGTGATAACTCCTTGGCTACACAAGTGTATTTTACTTGTTTGGACTCATTTTATTAATGTGTATGATGATTTCTTAAGCCATACCCCATTTTCAACAGATGTTGGGTCAGAAACGGCCGTTTTGAGGTGTGTTGATAAAATATAATTTTACAAAAAAATTAATGGTGTATTATAGTTATACCGATTAAAAGTGTGCTTACTTGTGCCAATACTAATGGCAAATGAATGTGTTAATTACAAGCTACGAAAAACAGAAAATATCCGTACACTGCTTTCTGGAAGCTTATATTTTCTTATAAATAAATAAATGAGTATTTTCTGAATGTCTGGGTTGTTTCAGAATTGTTAAAAGTGAACAAGATGTTGCATATTGAAAGAAGAATCAATAATTGAAAACAATTCGTTGTAAACAAAATTGAAGCGAAAGTGCACATACATCATGTCTGACCAAATCAACATGATATTTAGTGGACACGGTGGTATATTGATGTCTACGTCGCCTGCTCTTAGCGAATTCCATGACATGCTGTTTATAAATACATGTATGGCCAAAGTGTTGTTGAAATCGTCAGATGTGGGTTTTTGACAACACACATAGGCCTAGTCATATTGGTCTGGTTTACGAGTGCCATTTTCATTAATGATTCTTTACTCGGGATCTTGACCGGTATACGGACAAAATCATTTTGAAGGCGGACACCCTCATGTTTGCACATTTGCTCAGACGGACAAAATCCTCCTACTTAAATGACAGATTGTGACAGTATAAATTTGACTCTTCTTCACCATATCGCCAAGCAGTCAGGTGATTCAGACAAGGTGAACGTCAGTCAGTCTTGGCTCAACTCATAGTAAATGTGTGGTGACCAATGCACAAACTGGCTAACTGATAAGCCCAGATATTTACTCCTATGTCCAAATAAACAATTAGCACCATAGTAGATAATTTAGATAATAGGTTTACCGCATCTATTATACTCTTAGATTAATCACGTGTCCAGCTTCTCGCAGGGAATCTCTGTTCCCCTAATTCGTCTCATGACCCCGTTCGTTGATACGGTGATGCCATATTGTGCCCGGAGAATAAATTATGAGTTTATGTTCGTAAACATTAATTGTCTTACCATGATCATTGACACTATTTGAGAAATTATATTGTAATGCTTTATGAATTATGAATTATCAATGATCGAGTTGTTTCTGTACTAATATTAAAATCTTAATTTAACTAACTATTATGAAAGCGTTAAAATATAAATTCTCTGATAGTGAATAAGACCACGTTTGGGACCATTGGAAACTGATCTGATTATTGACTTGGTCTTAATATGGAGGTTGAATAAAAATAACACAATAAGTAAAACACAAATTATAACTTTTCCAACACCAGAAAGGAGGGAGGAAACATTTTCCGTGATACATGTATATTTTCCATAATCATGTCAGTTCTCGACTGTAAAACCAGCTTCAGCCAATACAAACATTTTCTAAAACGAGAGTGCTTTAAAACGCCCTGGTCGAATTTCTCCTTGGCTAAAAATTCTTAACAAAATCCAGACGGGGTTATAATATCAATGGCAGAAATGACAGGTTTGTTAAAATCCCATTATTGAATGGCGAATGTTAGTCAAAATCCCCATAATGGTTCAGTATGGAGGGTCATAATATGTTTTACTCAAATTTCAAAGTGCCAATTCTCCCATTCAAGTTGTCAAACGGTTGTTATTTTATTGATAGATTCACGATGATTTTGATTTCGATCTTTGTCACCGTGTGACTGTTAGCATGTTCAGTAGTGGATAAGAATTTGTGTACAAAGTCAAGACAACAAAGAGAATATGCTAAATATGCTAGTGAACAATGTAAATCGTTTTAATGTTTCAGTGAAATTACTTTCTTATCTTCACATGGGGGCATTCTCAAAACGATAAGTTAATACCCTTCACAATCAACAATAAATCAATTCATCGGTCACTACGTATATAAGTATTATATATTACCTCTAAACGCCAATGGAAATAACAGCTTCGAAGAGTTAGATATATCACGTAAAACATAAATGGTCTCCCTTGTACCAAACTCAAAACCTCTGCGCAGAAATTACCACGAAGGGAAGTAACTGCTGCGTTGAGTTGCCAAGCTCCTTGCAGCAGTTACTTCCCTTGGTATTTTGTGCTCGCGACGGTCAAGTTGAATTTGTACCGGAGGAGACCGGATACTGGAATTTAGTACTCATCGATGACGCTTCCGCAAAATACGCGTATTGTAATCAGACACGAAAACGAAAGTTAGAGATATAGTGTTAACATATTGGTAATATATATCTTTGCCCTTGGTAACTGTTCAGTAGCTGCAACATCCGTGGCAAAACGATTTTAATATTATTTTGAAACCAACAAATAGTCGAATATGTGATATCTGAAAGACGTTCGTTGTGAATGGTAGGTGATATCGCTTTGTTTTTTTAGATTTTGTTTTTTTCTGGCAAAGCAACGTTTGACTATGAATGAAAAATACGAAATAACAGATGATAAATATTGAAAATATATCGACAGGTATCAGGACATTTCTACCCCTTGACACTTCGACCCTAGTAATTTCGACCCCAGATTTCAAGACACTTCGACCCCTACTTTATAACAATGTATTATGTCACTGAAATTACTAATGGAAGCTGACATCATATGTAAATAGGAATTATTTTGTTAGATATATTATGGAATTGATATTATTTTTGCTTTTACAAAATTGAAAGAATAACAAATTTGCATACACTTTTATAGATGATACCCACCTATCTTACATTTTTTGAGTGCTTCAGTGAAACCATAAGAATGTTGATTCATCTTACTTATTTTATCTAAACCATATTTTTCATTACAGTTTGAAGTTGAAGTTGTTGACATTCTTATATAATGAAGATGAGTTGCAAAATGACAATTAATGGAGTGTGTGGGTTTCTGTTGATGACGAGTCTGAATGTGGTGGTGACTCAGAGACCTAACATTATACTGATTGTTGCCGATGATTTGGTAATATAAGGACAGTTGCTTTGTTTCTTTAAACTGTGTTTGTTACTCTGTAAGTTGGTTGCGATTTGCAGTATTTAATGTAATTAGCGCATTCAGATATTATACAATTGTTTGCATTGTCATTATTTATTATTTCTTCATTCAGACAAAAGAGCATACTCAAGAAATATTATGTTGAAAATGTGATTCTCTTGAAGTTTGTTTCTGTAGGAAAGTAAGTTATAGAACAATGACTTTGTTAAGTGTAAATCCAGGGTTGCCTTTTGGCACCGCCCAGTGACTGTTGTTTTTGTATACCAAATAAGATATTTTTGATTTACATATTGTTGTTTTTTTTAGATGGGAGAAGAAATGTTTTCTTTTTATTGTAGATTTGTTGTCTGGATATTTTTTCAGGGATATGTGGGTTTCCATGGCTCTGACATTAAGACTCACAATATTGATAAGCTGGCTTATGATGGTGTGATACTGAATAATTACTCTGTTTCACCGATCTGTACTCCGACACGAGGTAGCTTAATGGCAGAACGTCACCCTATACATCTAGGTATATTGTGCTTTTTGCATATGATATTGATGTTTGGCTGATTGACAGAATGCTTGATATGCTTTTGTTGTTTGAGTCAAAAGTTACACATAGAAAATGTGGTATATTTGTTTGCTCGGCTACAATCCATACTTGGACAGGCTTCCCTCTAGGCCTGGTAAAGTGGTAAAGTAGCATAGAAGTTATGATTGAGAGTTAAAATCATACAAATATATAAAGTGTATCACACACACCTAAGTTTGCATACAGAATTTCCTAGTACGAAATTGTTAACGTGAGTATTAGTAAAAGTGGGTCATTGTAGCATTAATTTTACTGAACCTAAACAACTTTGTTATGGTTGTTGGGAACTTGAAGTTCAGAAAGCCTTATTCTGTTATTGGGACTGAAGGTTATAATCATTTTTTTGTATATATCTGTGAATGTCAGTATACTGTCAAAAGTACAATAGAACTTTGAAACCTCAAACTGCTGGCGAATCTAGCGATTAGTTTGAGCCATTTATGGTTTGAGGCATTTATGGTATACATGTATATGTACAAATTGACTGTCACCGGTACAAGTGTACTACACATGCTTATAGCATGGCATGTTTGTGTTTGAATGCTCATCAATTAATAGCCGTATCATTATACATAATAATAATCATTAAAAAGAAATGAAAAGAAAAAAAACAGAATAACAAATAATAGAAGTTTGTGGCTGAAAATGGTGGAGATTTCAAAAAGACACTGCTGGGTGGTCACTAAATATTTTGTGTCTTGAAATGCTTTTATAATTTCTTCAATGCAATACTTAGGTTGATTGTAATAATTTTACAATTGATTTTGAACCAGATACATTGTTAAGAGTTTCCTGGTTAGGAACATGAAACAAATCCATGAAAGTAGGAAATTCCGTATGAAAATGGTAAACATTGTCACTTCTTGTCAGATCATTTTTAACTCACAGAAAACATTTTTGGACTGATTGTTATCATTGTCGTTTAGAGTAACTGTTTATCCATCTTATTTGGGAAAAACGAATTTTTTGCCATGGACATATGCTGGTATAACAGATGTACTGATAGATAAAACATTGCTTTTTAAGGATCAATTTTTGTTTTCACCATTGACGTTGTGACAAAGTTTTTACTGTTAAAATGAAGAAATCTCCTAGTCTATCATCCTTATAATGTACCAATAAGTTAGAAGATGCACAGCAAGTCGTCTAATTTATCAAAACATTTTTTACAGAGTAACGACCCTTTGATTATTATTGGAAATTGTCTGTTCATTTAAAACTGACATACATTTACTATACACATTGAGCAGAACCTATTTGTTTGCTCACTTAACAAGGTAGACTGTAATTCCTGTGTTTATTTATTTGGTTTATTCTTCCTTATTTCCAGCCATTGTTTTTGTAATTGGCTCACCAAGCAGTCCACGTTGGCAATGGAAATGCTCCTTTTCAAGCACCTGAAGAGTATGTCAACAGATGTCTATACATAGACAACTCTCGCAGAAGAACATTTGCTGGTAAGACCTTTAGAAGAAAATGTTTGTGTCCTACCCTAATAGGAGATTGTGTAGTCTCAATGAAGTAACGTAACTGAAGAAAACGTTACTTCGATTTTCGTTTGTGTTCAGTTTTTTCTTTCAAATCTTTAACAGTTAATTAATTCTGACAATATCATTCCTTTTCCGTAGTTTTCCTATTATTTCAAATTGTTTTAATGTATGTTTTGTTGTAAAAATACCAAAATACCGCAAAACAGAACTGACGCGAGTAGCAGCAAGCACTATATGTATGTTTATTTACTGTTTCAGGGGTACAAAGAACACTTTATGGGAGGGTGGAGTGCATGGTGTTGGATTTGTACACAGTCGCTTATTTAAGAAACGTCATTTAAATACCGACAACATGGTTCATGTCAGTGATTGGTTATCAACATTGTATAGTGCTTCTGGCGGTAACGTTGGTGACCTTGGACAAATTGATGGCAAGGACATGTGGGATGATCATTGGTATCCGTGTTCTTATCCATTTGAGCTTCAATGTCATGATGAAGTTGATGGTTACTATGGTGATGATGATTGGTACATGAATGATGATAAAAACAGAGTCTATACCATTGGAAGGAAGGGAATGGGATTGGTGTCTATAATAAAACAGTAAGATATTTGTATGAAAAGGAAATATCGTATCGTCCGAAAAAGAGAAATACATTCGACCGACATGTGCCAAATACTCCTTTCAATATAGCATTTGGTTATCCACCAGTGAATTATACCACAAACTGTATACCTAAACAATCAGCTTATTTATTCCATATACCCACAGATACTTGTGAATATAACAACATAGCTGATGCTTATCCTGCAATCGTTGAAAACTTACAAGCTTACAAGCTCGTATAAAGGAATACGCTCAAGGAGCTGTTAAACCTGTGAATAAACTAGTCGATAAAATGGCCAACCCCGCCACTTTCACGGTGGGGTATGGGTTACATGACAGGGTTCAGAGTTATAGACTTCAAGTGCAATTTTATTATAATTGTGTGTCATACATTAACATTTAAAATGGTAGTGCACAAAATGTATAATTTATGCATTATGGTAAAATTAGCATTCCATGATTTGTATAAATGACTGAGAAAAGTGGCATGTGTTTGTTTACTACCTTAGCTATTTGTCGTCGGTTTTATCGTTTTTTACCATATTTTCAAATGAATTATTCTCCTCAGCTATATCAAGAAGTCATAGTGTTCTTTTTAATGTTATATTACTTAGATTGAACTTTGCCTTTTTCTAAATATTATACTTATGCTGGTAGTTGGTAATGATATGATACTATATGTCTAGATCTTTTATTGAGAGTAAGTGCTCATAAGTTGTGAATGATATTACCCGTAGAGCTGTCTTCGACCATATCGATATATTAGATAAGAAATAGCGAGGATAATATTTTTACTAAAATGCCATTTACATGCTTGCACTTCATAATTTCATATATTTTCTCTTCTATTTATGTCTTTTACATGCTTATGTGTCACTTTGACCATCTTATTTCCTCACTATTATCAAGTATGTGTGAAATTTGCAAAAAAAATAAGGAAAATATAAATAAACTTCAGTTATTTTTCCTTCAAAATATTTGATAGTTTTAGAATAGCCTTTTGACTGTGCACCAGCTTCCATTTTTGTTTTGGATGAACGTTCATCATGTTCAGGCATATATTAATTATTCATAAGTATCAATTTCCTTAAATATGTATCGATAATGTGATACATTGATATCTTGTCTTTCAATGACAGCTCTAACTACCCATATTTCATGGGTTGCAATTTGAGACAGAGTTTTTCACCAGACTGTTTAACTATGGAGGGTACCATGGGCTGTATCTGCTTAAATAACATTCATGTAATCAATCCATCTTTAGTGTAGATCCTTTTTATTTTTGTTGGTATTAAGGAATTATAATTGAGTGGATTTGGTAGTTTGTGAGGATCATTAAAATGTTGTTAAACTGATATACTGTCATGTATTGTTGTTTATTTGACACATTATACTGGTAAGATGTGATTTTAGAAGTTTTCCTTATATTTATCGACTTTGTGTTATTGTATATTCAACTTTGCAAATATATACAAGATTTGTGATACATTCATGAGATTATGGATATTTTATCAATGAATCATGCACAATGTTGTTTGATCATTTTAAATTTAGTATTGATATGTGTACACTACAATTTATATGACATAGTGTTTAGCTATCAACTGGAAGGTATAAGAATTTGCATGACAGATTGGTGAAATTGTTAAATATCTTGTATGAATGTATTATTTTGGTGGTAGTTATATTTTTACAAATGCATTGTTTGGTGGCCTAAATATTATGAATGCATTGTCTCGGTGACAATAATATTACAAATGCTTTGTTTGATGGAGTGAATATTAGGGATTGCATTGCCAGGTAGAATAAATAGCATTTATTGCATTGTTTCCATGGAAGGATCTTAACAATACATTATTAATATTATACATACTGTACATTGTTTGGGACTTACGATGGTTGATGTATTCTTTCGATATACACTTGTTTTGATGATTAAATGTTGTTTAATCATAACAGTTTTACTGTGTATTAATCATAGCCCATTCATGAACGAGGGAACATACTGCTTTGCTCTTGTAGTTGACGCTCAGTTTATGTCTTCTTTGAATGACTGTCTGTGATCAGTAGGTAACCCCTAATTAAAATTTAATTTAGTATGTCAAAGGTTATTTTTTAAATTCTGTCTTCATAATCAAGTGATTTTTTGTATATTGACTCTTAATCGCACACGTTTATGTCATGTGCAATTGCATAGTCAGTGCAATACCGACAGATAATCATGAGGGCATGGTTGTATATGAAAATATACCAATAATACTGTGAATCTGTGATTAATGCGTTTTTAGCAAAAATAAAAGGGCATTTCTCTGTGTACCTAAAAACATACTTCTATAGATAATTATATACCAAGTATTTCCAATAATCATAAGCTACCCAGTGATCACAATATCAAAATGAATAAGTAAAACCAACACGATGATAAAGCATAGTGTACAGCTATACATATTGTAAATACAATTACAAGCAATTAACTAACAAATTACACTGAACTTCAATATGACTTATTTTCATGTTAGCATAAATATACATGGAACTCATACTGAATTATGTAGTACTTTGATGTACTGCAGAATTAGAAGTGGTGAAACCATAGGAAGTAACATAATGTGTTTTAGTTACTATACATTTATGATTATTAAAACATGACTTACTCTACATTGAAAAGACACTCTAAGCTGCATTACATTTTCTTTCTTCTCAGATGGCTATATGGCTTCAAACCAACCTAGTTGCATTTAATCTTATAAAAATACCATTTGTAAGTGTGATACTGATACGTGTCTAAACCGAAAGTGACTGATTTTCGTCATCAAAATGGACAAATCTGAGAGGATTTCCTTGATTTGTCGTTTGGATGACAAACATGGAATGACATTAGGTTTAAATTATTTTAATAATAAGTTCTACAATTATACCTCTTACTTATAAGCTAAACACAAAATTGAAAACAAATGAAACAATATTGATTTCCTAGCAAGTTTGCAAAGTTGTAAGTTTCTTGTATCACCCTGAATTTAAACACTACAACAACCGTGCAATATGATAAATCACTGAACAATGTTCCAACCACATATTGTCTAATAAGATTATTAGTAAGAACATATGTCCAAATAAGTATCAGCATATTCTGTCATCAGAACAATAATACAGTAACTGCATTATTCCAACTGATTTAGTTAACATGCTATTGTTCTGAAATCTCTGAATATTTGTCAACACATATTTTCACAAAAATACATTGCTTAAAAAATGGCTTAAAATAATTATATATAAATGGAATGCTGTTTAATCAGTTATGCTTATCTCCCATAACAGAAACAACACATACTGACAAAAGATGAGTATATGAAATAGGCACCATATAAAAACATTGTAGGAATTCAAAACTCTAATTATTTGTATACACAGTGTTGTCCATGTAATAAAGTTTTTCTGAATTGCATATAATCACAAACACACAATTCAGTTAGATTGATGATACACAATATGTACTAGTATCAGTAATATGTTCAATAGAATAGACGTTGTTTTCGAAACATGCGCTGACCATGCGCCATTTCCCCCAAACGGCAGGTAAGACATGACTGAACGCTTAACTCTTTGAATAGGCGCTTCATCGTCTGGCGTCCATCTACTGCAGTCATCAGGTGGTACGACATCATAATATAAATCACAAAGATGTCTGTCGCCAAAGCAGCACAAGTGGTAAGAGCCTGAAATGTTGTAAGGATCGGGAACGAAAATAGCGGTTCCTCCTCCATTGACGCCTCGTTTCAGTAATGCTCCTAACCTGATACAGAAGAATTACATTTATTGCAAAATTTAAGTCAAAATAACAAGGAGATTAGCTTCAACCTCTCACATTGGGGAATTAAATGTTAATGAATCTAAAATCGATTGGCATTATATCGAGGTGTTAGTGCCAGAATCCGGTATTTCTATATAAATTTATTAGGGAGATAGCCTGATTGATGAAACAATTACACTGAAAATATAGAGGAAGATACTTTTATTTTAAAAAAATATATATTTCCAGAAAAACAACACACCAACATGAACCTTACCTTAGGTATAATATTCCATATCTTATAAATGATTTGTTGCTGTATTAAAACTAAACTCCATAATTATTTTAGTTGTTGTCTAATAAAGAGGTGGTATTCATTTCAATGTGGAATTTTAAGTGAGGTTTGTATTTATCTGTTTTATAAGGCACTGTCTTGTGTATGTGGCGTTCCCTGTAGCTACGTATTCTCTCTCTTTTATGACGTCATTACCATTTTATGACGTCATAGATATTTTATTATTCACTACCAAGAAAACTGTTGTCTCTACAATGCGGTTTTATAACACATCTTAATATTCATTGGGTACAGTCGTATTTTGTGTTTTCGTTTTAGTTTTCTTAATAGACATATATCTTTTAGTTTTAAATTCCATTTCCCTATCACTAATATCTAAAAATTGTTTAATTATTAACTACATTATCGAGTTGATCTTACTTTAAATTGCATTATTAATTTGACATTTTAGGGTTATTTCACATTTTATGCTACTAGTTTAGTTACAGGGAGCAAGGTTAGAATGAGGCTGCTTGTTCCTACGTGCTGGACTTGTTACAGCATGTCTGTTATTATGTGCGTGATGGTTGGTTGCTTTTAATGATTAGTTACTGCCTACTTAGTTAACTTATGTATATATGTTGGAAATCAAGGACATATAGCGATTAAGTGTGAGGTTAGCTAGCTGTTAAATCGATTTAAACCCCCAGTGTTTTGTTGACAGTTCCGGGGCTGTAATTCGCTGTATGGTTGTTGTTTCTGTTTGTGTTTTGAATGTGTTTTGTATTTCCCTTTCCCCTGTGCAATTCTGTCGCTTTATATAGCGTTCATGTTGTTTCCTGCCCAGTTTCGGCCTACTGTGGCCAAGTGTCTTGACTTGTCCTGTGATCTTTTCCACCCATTAATCCCCCCTCCCCCTTCCTTCACTATCCACTTTGATTCTCCTAGTTATTCCTTGTGGTCTGCTTGTATTGTATATGTATGTAATTTAAGCCTATGGTTGTAACTTGAACTGACCCTTGGTGTCTTAATGTAAGGAAATGACCCCATTTGATATGTCAATGGTCACTTGTATGATAAATTCTGGACCAAAGTGCAACCTTTCAGAAGCAGCCCTCTTTTGAAAACACTTTCTCGATGTTCTCATAGTATACTTAAAGCCATTAAAAATCGTCTGCTTCAAAACATGACATAAAGAAGACATAATTCTGTATTAATTCACTAACATAATTTCCTAAACGTATTCAATCATGAAATAGAAATTATATGTCCATAGTTTCAAAACTTTTTGAAAAATATTTTAAACATTAGCAACAGTTGGTAGCTTTTAACACCATGTACAAAATAAACCTAAATAAAACAGTTGCGTTTTTAATGACGTTAAGTATATTAATTTTCTACCTGTCGAAATTAACCTCTCTAGAGCAAGAACCTCTAAACAACAGCAAGGGTGTTGCTCTGTAGAGGTTGCACTGTATATAGCTTATGTTCATGTAATAATGAGTTACCTGTAACAACACGTCTGTTTTATCCCAGCACTATTCTGAAACCATGCTTCATAGCAAATAGTTTCATACTGACTGCCGTAATGGTCATAGATCGGAGGTACTGTCCTGTAGGTGTAGTCTAACTTCATAATGAATTCATCGCATGGACATGCGTAGGACAGGACCATCTGATCTCGTACCCATTTTCGAATGGTTTGATTCTCATTGAATTCCAGACATGCAGCTTCTTCTTTGAAAGTGTGGCTTGTCTTTGCATCATCTTTGGTTACATTGAAAACCCATCTTCCATTTAGTTCTGATGAAAAGACAAACACAGATAACATATTTGTATGTTTGTCATTTAAGTCATAAGATGGACTTACTAAAGTAGTTAGTGCACATGCCTACAACTGATGAAGTCTTACTAAAAATTCAGAAAATTTATATGTCTATGCATCTAGTTCAGATATGATTTGACAAAGGATAATACAAATTGAATGGTTTTCATCCTCCTCTGCTATGGCATACAGAGATACACCAGACATATAATAAGGACAAGCAACGTCAATACATAACTGAAATAAGGCTGGAAAATAAAATTATTCCAAAACAAAACCATACTAATGCCAAAACCAAGGGAAGGGAGACAATTCAAAAAGTGTTACATTAAAAGGGATTACACTCTTGTCTTATATGGCGAACAAGAGTAATTAAACAAGTCAAAAGGTCATTCAAAATACATTACCACAATTTGTTCCTTTATTAAGCAAAGTGTAATTAGAACTGTCCGCTATAATGTATCCAGTTTTATCCTCCAAACTGAATCCAGCAGCATTCAAGGAATAGGAATGGTTTTTCAAAGACCACTGTGCCCTGTCGTAGTTGAACATCACATAAGAGTAGACACCATCTGATATAATTATCCCTTGCATTGTTGCATTCTGAAGTTGGCCAAAAGAAGAATATGTACGAGCGTACTTCGTGTATTTTCTATTATATCTGGACAAGAGCTACCACTTACAGTGTATAGTACAAGGGCGGTTCAAGGATTTTGGCATGTAACTTTTTTGTTTTGCTCAAGCTTTATAAAACAGTAATGACTATGTTTATTCCTTGTTTATGTATATCATCACGGAATATAATGCTACAATAAATTAGAATCGCATATTTGAAAATCTTATAAACAAAGGTCTCTGTATATTTTCGTATGTATACTCAGACATACATGTACATATAAGGTTTGGGGAATTTCAGGGGGTGGGGTGCATGCCAGTTGCACCCCCTCCTGGGTTCACTAGCGTCATATACTCACAAACCAGAGTCATCAGTCAAACCTAGGGTTCTTACTTCAGCAATGCTCAGACTGACCATGAATTGTTTTTATGCCATACACATCTTGAAGGTGACATAATGGAGAAGATGGAGAAGTTCCATGATTATTTCAAACCACAAACAACTGATGTATAAACTGATGTATAAATCATTGAATAAACAGTATCAGCTCTTTACATTTAGCATTTACTCTACATGGAATACATTATCAATTTATCAATATTTTCGGTCTGGAACATTTATTTTCCATTGTTTTGTTTTGATAACATTATAATACTTGCCTCCCTCCAGATCATGATTGAAGGTGGCAATGATCCCCACTGGGTTACATTCGTCCATGTGGCAACAATGGCAACTCGGGGTTTGAAATCGGTAAGATTGTAACAGTGCGCAATTGCATTTCCAAGTTTATCTAAGTCTCTATGCTCAGTGTCGTTTCGACCATACCCAGTGTATTTTTGGAACAAGTTGACATAGAGACCCCCAGAGATGTTTCGTGTATCGAGATTTGTCCACATAGGAGCAACAACTGACAAACCAAAGGTCCGATTCTTCCAACCTTCTGGTGTTTGTTCACCATGTCGGTCATACAGTTGCTGGTATCCAAGACTTATAAATCCGTTCAGATATGGCTGCAACATCAATATAAACAGTATTCAAAAGAAATGGACACTTGATTGTATAAATCATTGAAATGTGCACAGATACCGTTTTTACCGAATGAATATTTGGAATTCCTATAAAAGAGGACCACCAATAGATCTTTTTCACATAAATTATCAGGTGAAAACCCCAACATTATGTATCATACATATATATTATTTTAGTGTTGAAAATATACAGAGTGGTTGTTCTAACATACAGAGTTAGCAAGCTGCGTGAATTAGAAGACATTTTGAAACTGTGCATTGATGACCATAATGTTGTGTGGAAACAGGTGTTCTGTTTTCTTTTGTAGTTCATTTACATATATAATAATAAAATTACAGTTTAATAATGTTCATATGGCTGAGCAGTATTTAACATTTAAATGTACAAACGCTGTGGCGCAATTGGATGATATAGTTGCACCTATTTAAAGAAACTATTCATCTGAACTTTATTTAGGCCTGTATTCTAAAAAATCTAAATTCTAAATATAATTACAAAGGATCTTACCGGGGTGACATTTCATATTTACCAAATTTAACGATGGTAACCGAGGAACATGCTATGCAGCAAGTTTACTCAAACAAATTAAACTAATTCTGCCGACCATTGTATTAATTATAGAAAGAACCAACAATGTACCATTCACTGAGGGAAGTTGATATATTTGGTGAAATCTCTGTAAAACATATTCATGCATTAAGATCAAACTGGCATAAAAATGTGACAATAATGAATAATATATCCTGAGAAACAAGTATATGTTAGGTAATAACTTTCATTTACTAGCTGGGTTCACAAAGAATGTTATTTTATATCTAGATATATCCATCCCATACTTACCCTGAAGTATTGGTACTCAACTCCAAAGTATGGAAGCTTGTTATGGATTCGTATGGAGTCAAGAATTTGATTGTTACCTTGGTGGAACTGTCCTTTTGTTTCCAACTCAATGATGATGTTCTCTGATAACAAGATATAACAGTATTAATTCTCATTGAAAAAATCAAAGCAGCTTTCGATCTATTTCATGTAATGTTGAACACCTTTATGCATATTATAAACGAAATAACATTACAATACTGTGCTTTTCATAACTAATAGTAGTTGAAAAATGAATCACATGAAGTGCACTACGATCTGACACAAACCATATTTTACGTTACAATATTATTTGGACTTATACTATTTCAAAAACTGAGCTAGTTCGATGACAATGACGATGATCAAGCCATGGCAATAGCACCTAGCTTAATCAAAGCAGACAAGCTAACAACTTAAGGTTGAACGGCAAACTTCACAATCCCTGAATTGGGCACAAGTACTTAGTTAGTTACCCAAAAAGTAGTGATCAAGTGTGATAATATAAGTCGTAATTATTTGTTTCTAGTTCGATATAAAATAAATAAGTTTAAACTTATCAAATGATAAATACCGTATGCTTTGAATCAGCTTGATCAGATTCTATAGGTTACAAAAGTAACATTTCTATAAAAATGTATTACCATAGCAATGGCGACGAGGATCTCCTGATGGGTAACCTTTATTGCAAGTACAGTTGTATCCACCACGATAGTTTGTACAGAATGCGTTCTCACCACAAGTGACATTGTTTTTACACTCATCTATATCTGAAATAAATAATATAGAGTATAAGTCAAACTGATTTTACAACTGCTAATCTCATACATTGTTAAATCCTTGATATATAGTCATTAAACCAAACTGGCAAGACACACTCAAACTGAAACAGGACTATCAGGAATAAGACTAAACAAGCAATTTGCCTTTCAGCATAACAGTCAAGACGAAACGTTGATATGACATATATGACACTAGACTAAACTAGAAAATGGACATACATGACACTAGACTAAACCAGATATTAGACACACAGGACCCTAGACTAAACCGGAAATTGGACGTATATGACGCTAGACTATACCGGAAATTGGACATTCAGGACACTAGACTAAACCATAAATTGGACATACATGTCACTAGACTAAACCAGAATTGGACATATATGACACTAGACTCAACCAGAAATTGGACATATATGACACTAGACTAAACCAGAAATTGGACATATATGACACTAGACTAAACCAGAAATTGGACATACTTGACACTAGACTAAACCATAAATTGGACATACATGACACTAGACTAAACCATAAATTGGACATACATGACACTATACTAAACCAGAAATTGGACATACATGACACTAGACTAAACCAGAAATTGGACATATATGACACTAGACTAAACCAGAAATTGGACATATATGAAACTAGACTAAACCAGAAATTGGACATACATGACACTAGACTAAACCAGAAATTGGGCATATATGACACTAGCCTAAACCAGAAATTGGACATATAAGACACTAGACTTAACCAGAAATTGGACATATATGACACTAGTCTAAACCAGATATTGGACATATATGACACTAGACTATACCAGAAATTGTGCATATATGACACTAGACTAAACCAGAAATTGGACATATATGACACTAGACTATACCATAAATTGGACATACATGACACTAGACTAAACCAGAAATTGGACATACATGACACTAGACTAAACCATAAATTGGACATACATGACACTAGACTAAACCAGAAATTGGACGTATATTACACTAGACAAAACCAGAAATTGGACATATATGACACTAGACTAAACCAGAAATTGGACATACATGACACTAGACTATACCTTAAATTGGACATACATGACACTAGACTAAACCAGAAATTGGACGTATATTACAATAGACTAAACCAGAAATTGGACATATATGACACTAGACTAAACCAGAAATTGGACATACAGGTCATTAGACTAAACCAGAAATTGAACATATATGACACTAGACTATACCAGATATTGGACATATAGGACCCAAGACTAAACCAGAAATTGGACATATATGACACTAGACTAAACCAGAAATTGGATATATATGACACTAGACTAAACCAGAAATTGGATATATATGACACTATAAGTAACCAGACATTGGACATATATGACACTAGAATTAACCAGACACTGGCCAAATATGACACTGTAATTAACCAGAAATTGGACATATATGACACTAGACTAAACCAGAAATTGAACATATATGACGCTAAACTAAACCAGAAATGGGACATATATGACGCTAGACTATACCAGAAATTGGACATACATGACACTAGACTAAACCAGAAATTGGACATACATGACACTAGACTAAACCAGATATTGGACATACAGGACACTATACTATACCATAAATTGGGCATATATGACACTAGACTATACCAGAAATTGGGCATATATGACACTAGACTAAACCAGAAATTGGACATATATGACACCAGACTATACCATAAATTGGACATACATGACACTAAACTAAACCAGAAATTGGACATATATGACACTAGACTATACCTTAAATTGGACATATAGGACCCTAGACTAAACCAGAAATTGGACATATATGACACTAGACTAAACCATAAGTTGGACATACATGACACTAGACTATACCAGAAATTGGACATATATGACACTAGACTAAACCATAAATTGGACATACATGACACTAGACTAAACCATAAATTGGACATACATGACACTAGACTAAACCATAAATTGGGCATACATGACACTAGACTAAACCATAAATTGGACATACATGACACTAGACTAAACCATAAATTGGGCATACATGACACTAGACTAAACCATAAATTGGACATACATGTCACTACACTAAACCAGAAAATGGACATATATGACACTAGACTAAACCATAAATTGGACATACATGACACTAGACTAAACCAGAAATTGAACATATAGGACCCTAGACTAAACCAGAAATTGGACATATATGACACTAGACTAAACCAGAAATTGGATATATATGACACTAGACTAAACCAGAAATTGGATATATATGACACTATAAGTAACCAGACATTGGACATATATGACACTAGAATTAACCAGACACCGGCCAAATATGACACTGTAATTAACCAGAAATTGGACATATATGACACTAGACTAAACCAGAAATTGAACATATATGACGCTAAACTAAACCAGAAATGGGACATATATGACGCTAGACTATACCAGAAATGGGACATATATGACGCTAGACTAAACCAGAAATTGGACATATATGACACTAGACTAAACCAGAAATTGGACATACATGACACTAGACTAAACCAGAAATTGGACATATATGACACTAGACTAAACCATAAATTGGACATATATGACACTAGACTAAACCAGAAATTGGACATACATGACACTAGACTAAACCAGAAATTGGACATATATGACACTAGACAAACCAGAAAATGGACATACATGACACTAGACTAAACCAGAAATTGGACATATATGACACTAGACTAAACCAGAAATTGGACATACATGACACTAGACTAAACCAGAAATTGGACATATATTACAATAGACTAAACCAGAAATTGTGCATATATGACACTAGACTAAACCAGAAATTGGACATATATGACACTAGACTAAACCAGAAATTGGACATATATGACACTAGACTAAACCATAAGTTGTGCATACATGACACTAGACTAAACCAGAAATTGGGCATATATGACACTAGACTAAACCAGAAATTGGACATATATGACACTAGACTAAACCAGAAATTGGACATACATGACACTAGACTAAACCAGAAATTGGGCATATATGACACTAGACTAAACCATAAGTTGGACATACATGACACTAGACTAAACCAGAAATTGGACATATATGACACTAGACTAAACCATAAATTGGACATACATGACACTAGACTAAACCAGAAAATGGACATATATGACACTAGACTAAACCATAAATTGGACATACATGACACAAGACTAAACTAGAAATTGAACATATATAACGCTAAACTAAACCAGAAATTGGACATACATGACACTAGACTAAACCAGAAATTGGACATACATGACACTAGACTAAACCAGATATTGGACATACAGGACACTAGACTATACCATAAATTGGGCATATATGACACTAGACTATACCAGAAATTGGGCATATATGACACTAGACTAAACCAGAAATTGGACATATATGACACCAGACTATACCATAAATTGGACATACATGACACTAGACTAAACCAGAAATTGGACATATATGACACTAGACTATACCTTAAATTGGACATATAGGACCCTAGACTAAACCAGAAATTGGACATATATGACACTAGACTAAACCATAAGTTGGACATACATGACACTATACTATACCAGAAATTGGACATATATGACACTAGACTAAACCATAAATTGGACATACATGACACTAGACTAAACCATAAATTGGACATACATGACACTAGACTAAACCATAAATTGGACATATATGACACTAGACTAAACCATAAATTGGACATACATGACACTAGACTAAACCATAAATTGGGCATACATGACACTAGACTAAACCATAAATTGGACATACATGTCACTAGACTAAACCAGAAAATGGACATATATGACACTAGAATCAACCATAAATTGGACATACTTGACACTAGACTAAACCAGAAATTGAACATATAGGACCCTAGACTAAACCAGAAATTGGACATATATGACACTAGACTAAACCAGAAATTGGACATATATGACACTAGTCTAAACCAGAAATTGGACATATATGACACTAGACTAAACCAGAAATTGGACATACATGACACTAGACTAAACCAGAAATTGAACATATATGACACTAGACTAAACCAGAAATTGGACATATATGACACTAGACTAAACCAGAAATTGGACATACATGACACTAGACTAAACCAGAAATTGAACATATATGACACTAGACTAAACCAGAAATTGGACATACATGACACTAGACTAAACCAGAAATTGGACATATATGACACTAGACTAAACCAGAAATTGAACATATATGACACTAGACTAAACCATAAATTGTACATACATGACACTAGACTAAACCAGAAATTGGACATATATGACACTAGACTAAACCAGAAATTGGACATATATGACACTAGACTAAACCAGAAATTGAACATATATGACACTAGACTAAACCATAAATTGTACATACATGACACTAGACTAAACCAGAAATTGGACATATATGACACTAGACTAAACCAGAAATTGGACATATATGACACTAGACTAAACCAGAAATTGGACATACAGGTCACTAGACTAAACCAGAAATTGAACATATATGACACTAGACTATACCAGATATTGGACATATAGGACCCAAGACTAAACCAGAAATTGGACATATATGACACTAGACTAAACCAGAAATTGGATATATATGACACCAGACTAAACCAGAAATTGGATATATATGACACTATAAGTAACCAGACATTGGACATATATGACACTAGAATTAACCAGACACTGGCCAAATATGACACTGTAATTACCAGAAATTGGACATATATGACACTAGACTAAACCAGAAATTGGACATATATGACTCTAGAATTAACCAGAAATTTGATATACAGGACACTAGGCTGTACCAGAAATTTGATATACAGGACACTAGACTGTACCAGAAATTGGACATATATGACACTATACTAAACCAGAAATTGGACACATATATATACTAGTAGGACCCTTGCATGATACCAGATTAATTTCGAAACAGCAGATTAATTTAATCAATTCTTGATATTTTCTTGTTACGTTAGAGAACGAATTAAATCTTACCATTTTCACAGTATGTCCCTGTCCATCCCTGATTACAAAAACAATAATAGCCACCCATTTCATTGAAACAGGCACGGGTCTGTGATTCAGTTCTAGAACAATTATCTGTTTTATTTGCACATTCGTCATAATCTGAAAAATAAATAGAAGACCTTGTGATTGTAGTTACCGAGTTTATCACTATTGAAGGAAATACATTTCTGAGTGGTTTGGTAGCTGAGGCCAAACCATGTGTTTCTCACAAATCTCGCTATTATATGCACTAGGAGTAGAATTCTATCACGGGTGATGGTTACCCAGATGACTTGCAGAGAGTCAATAGTTTTGACCAAAGCACCATGGCATGATGTTGTATAACAAAGTTTTGGAACATGATGAAAGAGGAGGAATAAGTTGCTACAGGGAATGCCACATACATAAGACAGTGCCTTCCCACACAGACCTCAGGGAAAACAACAATCCATAAAACATAAGGCACTTGATGAGGTTAAAGGGTAAATGCGTTAGGGAACAGAGGCGCAAGGAATGGCCTGGCAGACCATAAGGAATAACTAGGAGAATCAAAGAGGACAAACCTTGCTTGATTTGTCAATTTATTTTAGTCTTCAGACTAAATTTCATAACCTTGGGACCATATGTACTCTCTCTCTCCCCCTCTCTCTCCCTCCCTTTCTCTCTCTCTCTCTCTCTCTCTCTCTCCCTCTCCCTCTCTCTCTTCCTCTCTCTCTCCAAAGTATAACTGAATGGACACCTCTCATTTTGAATGTTTTTAAGATTTAAATCAAATCCATCATAAAAAAGAAGACCATTATTTACTCCGACAGTATCTTGAGAGTACAATTTCTATTATATGAGTATCAAAAACTATAAATTTGTCATATGCTTTTGATAGAACAAACATTAATGCCCTTTATATTGTTTTATATCATTTGACTTCTGAAATGAAATCTATTTATACATAATCTACATATACAGTAAATATGTTTGTAGTTAACAGTAAATATGTTTCATACAATCTGAATTCATTTTTCTTTTGAGAATGTCGTAATTTACCCACGTGAATGATAACATTTTGACAGCGCAAAAAATCCACTTAAAAAGCTGATTCTGAGGAATAACCGAAATATTAGCAGTCAGATAGAATGACTAATTTAATTGTATTGTATAATATAAGAAGACAATTTATAACAGTGGCCTTGCGGTTGAATACAATAGGTGCGAAGTTAGCAGTATTAACAGTAACAGAAATAACAGCAGTAACAGCAGTATTTCTGCTACTACTGGTTGCAGTAAGAACAGTCGTATCTCAACCAATACTGTTAATACTGTTACTGCTACTAAAACCAACTATACACAAACATACAGAATTTCAAGAAGACTGGTTCATGCTTTACAAGTCTTTCCACTTACCATCACAAATAAACCCATGGTTTCTCGGCGTATATCCTTCATTACATGTGCAATTGTATGAACCAATAGTGTTATTGCAAGTTGCGTCCCAGTGACATTGTGGATATCCTTTCCGTGTACACTCGTCGATGTCTGAATAAAAAATCAAATGACGTTAAAAGTGCAAGTTACTTATAAAACATTCTGAAATAATTAAATCCATTTGTTTTCAAAATTTTATTTTAAACAGCTGTTAAGTGGTTGATGTGTTAAATATCTAGTAAAGTACACACTTACTCTTGTTAGTTATGCGGGTACGATGAAGTAGTTATATATACAGAAATAACATAACTGTTTAGTTAATTATCATGTTAACTAGATATTTAACACATCATAGTTACAATGTATTTCTTGGTGAAATTATCTTGACAACTAGGTATTTATCCCATTAACCCCTTAACAGTGATATAAAATAGATTGTTTGTTCGGAATATCTAAGGGATTAATTGGGCAGGTTTTGGGACATGTGGGTACTATCAGACAATTTTTGTGTTAAGATATTTATCTGGGACGAAAAGTTATCACCATACATAACTAGTTAACAACATAATTAACATGAAAATAATGTAGTTAACTAGTCACTTTAACATGATAATCGCATGATTTCTAGCTAATTGTGTACATTGTAGTTAACAGGTGGCCGCCATACATTTAAACAATGTAACCAATGTAACCAGTTTCATTTATTTTCATTTGTTGCATCACAAGATTTCGACCTATAATTGGTAAGATTTTCATGCTTTCATATTTTTATCAGCGAAGACACGCCTATACTGTTTTGCAAGAAGGTTTTACAAGCACATACGAAACATTGAAAAAAAGCAAATAAACACATCAGTCATGGAACAGCTGTGTATCGCAATTAATGAATGTAAAAAGTAATATACGAAAAAGAACTTACCAACACATGTAGGTGCATCATCACTCCAAATGCCGTGTTCTGTGCATCTTAAGATTGTATTACCTTTAGCAACCTCATATCCCTGGTTACAGTCATATGTGACAGTGTGATTGAAGGTTAGAAGAGGACGGAGATATTCTAGATGGTGATTCCCGTTTGGAATGTCCACTGGTTCAGGACAGACTACATAAATATATGAAAAGATATTGATAGTTCCAGTTAATTTTATTTAACTTATAGATGTTATTTTGCTGACTAAAGAGTGCTAGATGGCTGCTTCAAATGGTGTAATCTCCCTCATTTTAAAATACAGTTCTAAGTGCTCAAGCTAGTTTCTGGGTTGATGTAAATTGATTGTTTTGTCCTGTTAGTTTTTGTTTTCAATTTTTGATCACAGGTAGTGCATGATATTTTTCAGTTATCCATTAAATCATAAATTATCTCATATAAATAATCAATAATGTATAATTGCTGGTGTGTAATGGTTAGGACACGGAACTTCCATCAACTACATTATAAGGACACATGGTAATTAACTATGCAAATTAAGTAACACTGCCACATAACTAACTGTTAATCTTTACCCCATTCTATTCTCGGACAACTAGCCTCCTATGTTCTACAAATCAAATTTAATATGTACACTAGTCCATGTGTATTTGAAAATTCTGGACTCTAAGGGCCCTATATAGTGCAAACCCTATGGTACATGTAAAACAACACAATTTTTAAGAAATCAGTACTGTAGTATCATATAAATTCGCGGGGGTGAAATTTCGCACAAACAGCAAAAAAGGCAGTTTCGCGCGGGCCTAAATTCGCGCATTTTAAATTTTTGAAGAAAAAAAATCGGACAAAAATGACGATATCGCAGCGCGCGTTATTATTTCGTACATCCGTATCATAAGCTGTAAATAGCAATATTCTGCGTATTAACTCGTAAGTTGGGGGTTATCTCTGTAATAGAGTCGCCAATTAACAATTTTATTGCCAATTGTCATATCTGAATACAATAGAAACGTGTGAAACTTGAATAAACAACATGACTAGCGAGGTTTGCGTCATATTTTTATCAGTGTCACCAAGCGCTTGATTCCCTGGTTATTTCGGGAACGAATTAAAACATACCCCATAACAATACCACAAACAATATGACACGTCCAACGATTAATTAGCGTTAATTGACACGACTGTACGAATTGTTCAAGAATTAAAGTATGAAGAAAAAAGTTGCAGTGCGTGCACTCCGGATGACAACGATTTTATGCAGTCCTGTATTCTTTATATAAACATCGTAAACGAAGAAAAATCAATTTATGAATTAATGTTCCATTTAAACCACTCTTACGTACTAGTAATCAAACTGTGTCAAAATATTCCATGATCCTAATTATTCCACACAGATTATCAGAAAAAAACAGCGACATATTATGAAAAGAAAAAACGTAAGTGCATATACACACATTTTCGGACAATCAAAAATTCGGATAGCCATGTTAGTTTCGGAAGTTTAATAATCGCGCGGACTTAAATTCGCTCTTCGTCTCTAGCGCGAAATACGCGAAAATTAGACCTGCGCGAATTCAAATGATACTACCTAGAACGCTCGAAAATTGAACGATTAAACATTCTTAGAACGTTCATAGAACGCTGACCAGAACGTTATGGTGTGACGGATCCATTAAGGCCCTGTCCCACACTCCCGTCTACGATTCCGTCTGCCTCCGTCTAAATATTTACCTCATGCGGTGTTCAGACGGCAGCAAATTCAATTTTGTTGGCCATGGACGGAAGAAAGAACAGCAGGAGTAACGTCTAAAAACGTCTGAGAAACGTCTGCTTAAGTATGAGTAGCGCCTTCATATAGTCCAGCTTACGGAACATTGAACGCCTGAATAACGTCTGCTTAAGTATGAGTAACGAACGAAACGGTTGAAAAACGTCAACATTACGTGTATCAACTTCCTGTTTGCGTCTTATAAAAGGTCAAACTCCGTATGGTGCGTGCCGTGACTGGAGGTGGACGAGCTGTCCGCCTGCCCAACAGCCATAAAATTATAAAAACCGGTAAACTTTGAACATGTCCAAAGTTTGAAACGGCTATCGCCGTCTGTCAACGTCTAAATACGTCTGTAAACCAGCTGAGAAACGAATAAAAACGTCTAATAAACGTACGCATTCGTTTCTCAGACGGAATCGTTAAACGTCGCAGTGGGACAGTAGCTTTAGAGAGTGGAGGAAGACTTCAGGTGGTCACCATGATTAGACCACCAACTTCCATAAGCCAGAAGCTAGATGGCTTCCTCACTTACAAAATATATATCTTAGGTGAGATTCAAACCCACAACAGTGAGGGGCAAGTGATTTGAATAATCATAACCACTTGATCATGGAGGTCCCTAAGACTAAATATACTTATGTACATGAATACTTTCCATCAGTGATTACAAACATTTGTTTCACAAGCCACACAAGATATCTAGATTTCTATATGAACATCAATACACTAAAACTACCAATTACTGATCATTTGAAAATGTTTTAACAGGTGCTCTTGTGTTTTGGCTGGGACCAATCCCAGTTTATTAGGATTGAATATCGAAACTGATAAAAACAAACTGTAAAGAAAACAATAATATTTAATGATCATATACATGTAGTTTCCTTATTTGCTAAGAAACATTTAAAGTTTATTTTAGATTATGGTTGCAGGGACAAGTATGATTCCTGGATGAGTAAAACAAATTGTGTATCTCTTTTCCTGGTAACTAAAATCATACACTGACAAATGTTCCAAAACCGAATAATTTAATGTTGCATCATTCTGTTGAAGACATACCCTGGGAATAACGTTTTTATGTATTTTATGACCGTTCATTTACAAAAGAATTTATAGACCAGAACCAAACTAAGTTGATTCTTTACAAACTAATCAAAAGAGCTTATACAACACAGATTTCATTAAGTTACTAGTACATTGTGAACAAAGCACATGTAATGCTGGAACCAGTCATGGAGAGTGATTAATATAAGTTGTAAACTTATTCTACCATGATGTAGCATAGTGACATAATGTTTCAACTAAAAATAATCATATTGCCATAGAAAAAGGAACAATGTAAAACATAGTAGAAATACTAGTAATATAACACCTTAATGTAATACATATACAACTGACAATGACTTTTTTGTATCATACACTTGCATGAATTCTACAGTCACATAATTGCTGATACATTATTATCACACCATCAATGCAAACCTTAAGCAAACATGTACTAGTAAACACTCACCTATGAGGACACATTTAGGCTGGGTCCCACTCCAATGTATGTTGGCTTGGCATGTACGAGAGCTTGTACCATTTAAACTATATCCAACATTGCAGTTATATAATGCATTTGCTTGATATGTAGTTTCATTGTATGTAACGTTTCCATGATTTATTTCACCAAGTTTTCCACAATCTAATGATGAGAAACAAATGTTAGCAGACAATATTTGCTAAGAGGGCTGACAACTTCAGGTGAAACGTCATCAATGCTTGTTAATTTATCAAATAAAAATGGAATTCTTGCCACAGTGTTGGTGATTTGGAACGATGTTACAAGGTATTAATGGCAAATACTGTGCTAGTACGTGAACGACAGCACAATTGATGCTTGTAACACAGATGCCCCGCTTTTCTGTCATAGCCATTCTCTCTGTCTCTCTGTCTCTCTGTCTCTCTGTCTCTCTGTCTCTCTGTCTCTGTATCTCTGTCTGTCTCTCTGTCTGTCTCTCTGTCTGTCTCTCTGACTGTCTGTCTCTCTGTCTGTCTCTCTGTCTGTCTCTCTGTCTGTCTCTCTGTCTGTCTCTCTGTCTGTCTCTATGTCTGTCTCTCTGTCTGTCTGTCTGCCTCTCTCTCTCTCTCTGTCTGTCTCACAGAGTAATCTTCAGTTTTTCTATATATTAATCTTTTTTCTAGAAACTGATTTTATATCTTAATGCGGTGAACCCAAATAAAATTAGTCAATGGGAAAGCGTGCGATGAAAGATATGATTATACCCGCCAATAACTTGACAACAATGTAAAAATGACTTACCGACTATAACACATGGTTTAATATGTGCGAACATTCCATTTTCAGTACATATGTCAGTATTATGTTCGTAATTAGATCTGTTCTTGCTATGCCCATAACCAGTTTTACATCTGTACAGCAAAGTTTCATTAAACACAAATCTTGATTTCGAAGTGTTCAACACAATGAAGTTGCTTTCAGCTTTTGGAATACCGCATTCTACAAATTGTAAGAGAACAATATTTCAATAACAGTAAAAACATTATGCATTGCTCTATATAAATTGCTGTAAGAAAAAATATCTATCACTTGAACATAATTCCTTAGTCTCAAACTAGTCGATCTCATTCTCACTCACAAAGGAATATATATAAAGTTATAAACACAGACATAAACACACAGACAAACAGAGTCACTCTCTCTCTCTCTCTCTCTGTCTCTGTCTGCCTCTCTCTCTGTCTCTCTCGCGAGATTTCCGTCTCTCAGAGTAATCTTTAATTTTTCTCAATATTAATATTTTCTCTAGAAACTGATTTTATATCTTAATGCGGTGAACCCAAATAAAATTAGTCAATGGGAAAGCGTGCGATGAAAGATATGATTATACCCGCCAATAACTTGACAACAATATGAAAAAACGACTTACCGACTATAACACATGGTTTAATATGTGCGAACGTTCCATTTTCAGTACATATGTCAGTATTATGTTCGTAATTAGATCTGTTCTTGCTATGCCCATAACCAGTTTTACATTTGTACAACAATGTTTCATTAAACACAAGTCTTGATTTCGAAGTGTTCAACACAATGATGTTGCTTTCGGCTTTTGGAATACCGCATTCTACAAATTGTAAGAGAACAATATTTCAATAACAGTAAAAACATTATGCATTGCTCTATACAAATTGCTGTAAGAAAAAATATCTATCACTTGAACATAATTCCTTAGTCTCATACTAGTCGATCTCATTCTCACTCACAAAGGAATATATATAAACAAAGACACAAACACACAGACAAACAGAGACACACTCTCTCTCTCTGTCTCTGAATGTCTCTCTCTCTCTGTCTCTCTCGCGAGATTTCCGTCTCTCAGAGTAATCTTTAGTTTTTCTCTGTATTAATATTTTCTCTAGAAACTGATTTTATATCTTAATGCGGTGAACCCAAATGAAAATTAGTCAATGGGAAAGCGTGCGATGAAAGACATGATTATACCCGCCAATAACTTGACAACAATGTAAAAACGACTTACCGACTATAACACATGGTTTAATATGTGCAAACGTTCCATTTTCAGTACATATGTCAGTATTATGTTCGTAATTAGATCTGTTCTTGCTTTGCCCATAACCAGTTTTACATTTGTACAACAATGTTTCATTAAACACAAGTCTTGATTTCGAAGTGTTCAACACAATGATGTTGCTTTCGGCTTTTGGAATACCGCATTCTACAAATTGTAAGAGAACAATATTTCAATAACAATAAAAACATTATGCATTGCTCTATATAAATTGCTGTAAGAAAAAATATCTATCACTTGAACATAATTTCTTAGTCTCATACTAGTCGATCTCATTCTCACTCACAAAGGAATATATATAAAGTTATAAACACAGACATTAACACACAGACAAACAGAGTCACTCTCTTTCTCTCTCTGTCTCTGTCTGCCTCTCTCTCTGTCTCTCTCGCGAGATTTCCGTCTCTCAGAGTAATCTTTAGTTTTTCTCTATATTAATATTTTCTCTAGAAACTGATTTTATATCTTAATGCAGTGAACCCAAATAAAATTAGTCAATGGAAAAGCGTGCGATGAAAGATATGATAATACCCGCCAATAACTTGACAACAATGTAAAAACGACTTACCGACTATAACACATGGTTTAATATGTGCGAACGTTCCATTTTCAGTACATATGTCAGTATTATGTTCGTAATTAGATCTGTTCTTGCTATGCCCATAACCAGTTTTACATTTGTACAACAATGTTTCATTAAACACAAGTCTTGATTTCGAAGTGTTCAACACAATGATGTTGCTTTCGGCTTTTGGAATACCACATTCTACAAATTGTAAGAGAACAATATTTCAATAACAGTAAAAACATTATGCATTGCTCTATATAAAATTGCTGTAAGAAAAAATATCTATCACTTGAACATAATTCCTTAGTCTCATACTAGTCGATCTCATTCTCACTCACAAAGGAATATAAAAAAAGTTATAAACACAGACATAAACACACAGACAAACAGAGTCACTTTCTCTCCCTCTGTCTGTCTCTCTCGCGAGATTTCCGTCTCTCAGAGTAATCATTAGTTTTTCTCTATATTAATATTTTCTCTAGAAACAGATTTTATATCTTAATGCAGTGAACCCAAATAAAATTAGTCAATGGAAAAGCGTGCGATGAAAGATATGATTATACCCGCCAATAACTTGACAACAATGTAAAAACGACTTACCGACTATAACACATGGTTTAATATGTGCGAACGTTCCATTTTCAGTACATATGTCAGTATTATGTTGGTAATTAGATCTGTTCTTGCAATGCCCATAACCAGTTTTACATTTGTACAACAATGTTTCATTAAACACAAGTCTTGATTTCGAAGTGTTCAACACAATGATGTTGCTTTCGGCTTTTGGAATACCACATTCTACAAATTGTAAGAGAACAATATTTCAATAACAGTAAAAACATTATGCATTGCTCTATATAAAATTGCTGTAAGAAAAAATATCTATCACTTGAACATAATTCCTTAGTCTCATACTAGTCGATCTCATTCTCACTCACAAAGGAATATATATAAACACAGACATAAACACACAGACAAACAGAGACACTCTCTCTCTCTCTCTGTCTCTGAATGTCTCTCTCTCTGTCTCTCTCGCGAGATTTCCGTCTCTCAGAGTAATTTTTAGTTTTTCTCTATATTAATATTTTCTCTAGAAACTGATTTTATATCTTAATGCAGTGAACCCAAATAAAATTAGTCAATGGGAAAGCGTGCGATGAAAGATATGATTATACCCGCCAATAACTTGACAACAATGTAAAAATGACTTACCGACTATAACACATGGTTTAATATGTGCGAACGTTCCATTTTCAGTGCATATGTCAGTATTATGTTCGTAATTAGATCTGTTCTTGCTATGCCCATAACCAGTTTTACATTTGTACAACAATGTTTCATTGAACACAAGTCTTGATTTCGAAGTGTTCAACACAATGATGCTGCTTTCGGCTTTTGGAATACCGCATTCTACAAATTGTAAGAGAACAATATTTCAATAACAGTAAAAACATTATGCATTGCTCTATACAAATTGCTGTAAGAAAAAATATCTTTCACTTGAACATAATTCCTTAGTCTCATACTAGTCGATCTCATTCTCACTCACAAAGGAATATATATAAACAAAGACACAAACACACAGACAAACAGAGACACACTCTCTCTCTCTCTGTCTCTGAATGTCTCTCTCTCTCTCTGTCTCTCTCGCGAGCTTTCCGTCTCTCAGAGGAATCTTTAGTTTTTCTCTATATTAATATTTTCTCTAGAAACTGATTTTATATCTTAATGCAGTGAACCCAAATAAAATTAGTCAATGGGAAAGCGTGCGATGAAAGATATGATTATACCCGCCAATAACTTGACAACAATGTAAAAACGACTTACCGACTATAACACATGGTTTAATATGTGCGAACGTTCCATTTTCAGTACATATGTCAGTATTATGTTCGTAATTAGATCTGTTCTTGCTTTGCCCATAACCAGTTTTACATTTGTACAACAATGTTTCATTAAACACAAGTCTTGATTTCGAAGTGTTCAACACAATGATGTTGCTTTCGGCTTTTGGAATACCGCATTCTACAAATTGTAAGAGAACAATATTTCAATAACTATAAAAACATTATGCATTGCTCTATATAAATTGCTGTAAGAAAAAATATCTATCACTTGAACATAATTTCTTAGTCTCATACTAGTCGATCTCATTCTCACTCACAAAGGAATATATATAAAGTTATAAACACAGACATTAACACACAGACAAACAGAGTCACTCTCTTTCTCTCTCTGTCTCTGTCTGCCTCTCTCTCTCTGTCTCTCTCGCGAGATTTCCGTCTCTCAGAGGAATCTTTAGTTTTTCTCTATATTAATATTTTCTCTAGAAACTGATTTTATATCTTAATGCGGTAAACCCAAATGAAAATTAGTCAATGGGAAAGCGTGCGATGAAAGATATGATTATACCCACCAATAACTTGACAACAATGTAAAAACGACTTACCGACTATAACACATGGTTTAATATGTGCGAACGTTCCATTTTCAGTACATATGTCAGTATTATGTTCGTAATTAGATCTGTTCTTGCTATGCCCATAACCAGTTTTACATTTGTACAACAATGTTTCATTGAACACAAGTCTTGATTTCGAAGTGTTCAACACAATGATGTTGCTTTCGGCTTTTGGAATACCGCATTCTACAAATTGAAAGAGAACAATATTTCAATAACAGTAAAAACATTATGCATTGCTCTATACAAATTGCTGTAAGAAAAAATATCTATCACTTGAACATAATTCCTTAGTCTCATACTAGTCGATCTCATTCTCACTCACAAAGGAATATATATAAACACAGACATAAACACACAGACAAACAGAGACACTCTCTCTCTCTCTCTCTGTCTCTGAATGTCTCTCTCTCTGTCTCTCTCGCGAGATTTCCGTCTCTCAGAGTAATCTTTAGTTTTTCTCTATATTAATATTTTCTCTAGAAACTGATTTTATATCTTAATGCAGTGAACCCAAATAAAATTAGTCAATGGGAAAGCGTGCGATGAAAGATATGATTATACCCACCAATAACTTGACAACAATGTAAAAACGACTTACCGACTATAACACATGGTTTAATATGTGCGAACGTTCCATTTTCAGTACATATGTCAGTATTATGTTGGTAATTAGATCTGTTCTTGCTATGCCCATAACCAGTTTTACATTTGTACAACAATGTTTCATTGAACACAAGTCTTGATTTCGAAGTGTTCAACACAATGATGTTGCTTTCGGCTTTTGGAATACCGCATTCTACAAATTGAAAGAGAACAATATTTCAATAACAGTAAAAACATTATGCATTGCTCTATACAAATTGCTGTAAGAAAAAATATCTATCACTTGAACATAATTCCTTAGTCTCATACTAGTCGATCTCATTCTCACTCACAAAGGAATATATATAAACACAGACATAAACACACAGACAAACAGAGACACTCTCTCTCTCTCTCTCTGTCTCTGAATGTCTCTCTCTCTGTCTCTCTCGCGAGATTTCCGTCTCTCAGAGTAATCTTTAGTTTTTCTCTATATTAATATTTTCTCTAGAAACTGATTTTATATCTTAATGCAGTGAACCCAAATAAAATTAGTCAATGGGAAAGCGTGCGATGAAAGATATGATTATACCCACCAATAACTTGACAACAATGTAAAAACGACTTACCGACTATAACACATGGTTTAATATGTGCGAACGTTCCATTTTCAGTACATATGTCAGTATTATGTTGGTAATTAGATCTGTTCTTGCTATGCCCATAACCAGTTTTACATTTGTACAACAATGTTTCATTAAACACAAGTCTTGATTTCGAAGTGTTCAACACAATGATGTTGCTTTCGGCTTTTGGAATACCGCATTCTACAAATTGTAACAGAACAATATTTCAATAACAGTAAAAACATTATGCATTGATCTATATAAATTGCTGTAAGAAAAAATATCTACCACTTGAACATAATTCCTTAGTCTCATACTAGTCGATCTCATTCTCACTCACAAAGGAATATAAAAAAAGTTATAAACACAGACATAAACACACAGACAAACAGAGTCACTTTCTCTCTCTCTGTCTCTGTCTGCCTCTCTATCTGTCTCTCTCGCGAGATTTCCGTCTCTCAGAGTAATCATTAGTTTTTCTCTATATTAATATTTTCTCTAGAAACAGATTTTATATCTTAATGCAGTGAACCCAAATAAAATTAGTCAATGGAAAAGCGTGCGATGAAAGATATGATTATACCCGCCAATAACTTGACAACAATGTAAAAACGACTTACCGACTATAACACATGGTTTAATATGTGCGAACGTTCCATTTTCAGTACATATGTCAGTATTATGTTCGTAATTAGATCTGTTCTTGCAATGCCCATAACCAGTTTTACATTTGTACAACAATGTTTCATTAAACACAAGTCTTGATTTCGAAGTGTTCAACACAATGATGTTGCTTTCGGCTTTTGGAATACCACATTCTACAAATTGTAAGAGAACAATATTTCAATAACAGTAAAAACATTATGCATTGCTCTATATAAAATTGCTGTAAGAAAAAATATCTATCACTTGAACATAATTGCTTAGTCTCATACTAGTCGATCTCATTCTCACTCACAAAGGAATATAAATAAAGTTATAAACACAGACATAAACACACAGACAAACAGAGTCACTCTCTCTCTCTCTCTGTCTCTGTCTGCCTCTCTCTCTGTCCCTCTCGCGAGATTTCCGTCTCTCAGAGTAATCATTATTTTTTCTCTATATTAATATTTTCTCTAGAAACTGATTTTATATCTTAATGCAGTGAACCCAAATAAAATTAGTCAATGGCAAAGCGTGCGATGAAAGATATGATTATACCCACCAATAACTTGACAACAATGTAAAAACGACTTACCGACTATAACACATGGTTTAATATGTGCGAACGTTCCATTTTCAGTACATATGTCAGTATTATGTTGGTAATTAGATCTGTTCTTGCTATGCCCATAACCAGTTTTACATTTGTACAACAATGTTTCATTAAACACAAGTCTTGATTTCGAAGTGTTCAACACAATGATGTTGCTTTCGGGTTTTGGAATACCGCATTCTACAAATTGTAAGAGAACAATATTTCAATAAAAGTAAAAACATTATGCATTGCTCTATATAAATTGCTGTAAGAAAAAATATCTATCACTTGAATATAATTCCTTAGTCTCATACTAGTCGATCTCATTCTCACTCACGAAAGAATATATATAAAGTTATAAACACAGACATAAACACACAGACAAACAGAGTCACTCTCTCTCTCTCTCTCTCTCTCTCTCTCTCTCTCTCTCTCTCTCTGCCCCTCTCTCTGTCTCTCTCGCGAGATTTCCGTCTCTCAGAGTAATCATTAGTTTTTCTCTATATTAATATTTTCTCTAGAAACTGATTTTATATCTTAATGCAGTGAACCCAAATAAAATGAGTCAATGGGAAAGCGTGCGATGAAAGATATGATTATACCCGCCAATAACTTGACAACAATGTAAAAACGACTTACCGACTATAACACATGGTTTAATATGTGCGAACGTTCCATTTTCAGTACATATGTCAGTATTATGTTCGTAATTAGATCTGTTCTTGCTATGCCCATAACCAGTTTTACATTTGTACAACAATGTTTCATTAAACACACGTCTTGATTTCGAAGTGTTCAACACAATGATGTTGCTTTCGGCTCTTGGAATACCGCATTCTACAAATTGTAAGAGAACAATATTTCAATAACAGTAAAAACATTATGCATTGCTCTATATAAATTGCTGTAAGAAAAAATATCTACGACTTGAACATAATTCCTTAGTCTCATACTAGTCGATCTCATTCTCACTCACAAAGGAATATATATAAACAAAGACACAAACACACGGACAAACAGAGACACACTCTCTCTCTCTGTCTCTGAATGTCTCTCTCTCTCTGTCTCTCCCGCGAGATTGCCGTCTCTCAGAGTAATCTTTAGTTTTTCTCTATATTAATATTTTCTCTAGAAACTGATTTTATATCTTAATGCAGTGAACCCAAATAAAATTAGTCAATGGAAAAGCGTGCGATGAAAGATATGATTATACCCGCCAATAACTTGACAACAATGTAAAAACGACTTACCGACTATAACACATGGTTTAATATGTGCGAACGTTCCATTTTCAGTACATATGTCAGTATTATGTTCGTAATTAGATCTGTTCTTGCAATGCCCATAACCAGTTTTACATTTGTACAACAATGTTTCATTAAACACAAGTCTTGATTTCGAAGTGTTCAACACAATGATGTTGCTTTCGGCTTTTGGAATACCACATTCTACAAATTGTAAGAGAACAATATTTCAATAACAGTAAAAACATTATGCATTGCTCTATATAAAATTGCTGTAAGAAAAAATATCTATCACTTGAACATAATTCCTTAGTCTCATACTAGTCGATCTCATTCTGACTCACAAAGGAATATAAATAAAGTTATAAACACAGACATAAACACACAGACAAACAGAGTCACTCTCTCTCTCTCTCTGTCTCTGTCTGCCTCTCTCTCTGTCCCTCTCGCGAGATTTCCGTCTCTCAGAGTAATCATTATTTTTTCTCTATATTAATATTTTCTCTAGAAACTGATTTTATATCTTAATGCAGTGAACCCAAATAAAATTAGTCAATGGCAAAGCGTGCGATGAAAGATATGATTATACCCACCAATAACTTGACAACAATGTAAAAACGACTTACCGACTATAACACATGGTTTAATATGTGCGAACGTTCCATTTTCAGTACATATGTCAGTATTATGTTGGTAATTAGATCTGTTCTTGCTATGCCCATAACCAGTTTTACATTTGTACAACAATGTTTCATTAAACACAAGTCTTGATTTCGAAGTGTTCAACACAATGATGTTGCTTTCGGGTTTTGGAATACCGCATTCTACAAATTGTAAGAGAACAATATTTCAATAAAAGTAAAAACATTATGCATTGCTCTATATAAATTGCTGTAAGAAAAAATATCTATCACTTGAATATAATTCCTTAGTCTCATACTAGTCGATCTCATTCTCACTCACGAAAGAATATATATAAAGTTATAAACACAGACATAAACACACAGACAAACAGAGTCACTCTCTCTCTCTCTCTCTCTCTCTCTCTCTCTCTCTCTCTCTCTCTCTCTCTCTCTCTCTCTCTCTCTCTCTCTCTGCCCCTCTCTCTGTCTCTCTCGCGGGATTTCCGTCTCTCAGAGTAATCATTAGTTTTTCTCTATATTAATATTTTCTCTAGAAACTGATTTTATATCTTAATGCAGTGAACCCAAATAAAATGAGTCAATGGGAAAGCGTGCGATGAAAGATATGATTATACCCGCCAATAACTTGACAACAATGTAAAAACGACTTACCGACTATAACACATGGTTTAATATGTGCGAACGTTCCATTTTCAGTACATATGTCAGTATTATGTTCGTAATTAGATCTGTTCTTGCTATGCCCATAACCAGTTTTACATTTGTACAACAATGTTTCATTAAACACACGTCTTGATTTCGAAGTGTTCAACACAATGATGTTGCTTTCGGCTCTTGGAATACCGCATTCTACAAATTGTAAGAGAACAATATTTCAATAACAGTAAAAACATTATGCATTGCTCTATATAAATTGCTGTAAGAAAAAATATCTATCACTTGAACATAATTCCTTAGTCTCATACTAGTCGATCTCATTCTCACTCACAAAGGAATATATATAAACAAAGACACAAACACACGGACAAACAGAGACACACTCTCTCTCTCTCTCTCTCCGAATGTCTCTCTCTCTCTGTCTCTCCCGCGAGATTGCCGTCTCTCAGAGTAATCTTTAGTTTTTCTCTATATTAATATTTTCTCTAGAAACTGATTTTATATCTTAATGCAGTGAACCCAAATAAAATTAGTCAATAGGAAAGCGTGCGATGAAAGATATGATTATACCCGCCAATAACTTGACAACAATGTAAAAACGACTTACCGACTATAACACATGGTTTAATATGTGCGAACGTTCCATTTTCAGTACATATGTCAGTATTATGTTCGTAATTAGATCTGTTCTTGCTTTGCCCATAACCAGTTTTACATTTGTACAACAATGTTTCATTAAACACAGGTCTTGATTTCGAAGTGTTCAACACAATGATGTTGCTTTCGGCTTTTGGAATACCGCATACTACAAATTGTAAGAGAACAATATTTCAATAACAATAAAAACATTATGCATTGCTCTATATAAATTGCTGTAAGAAAAAATATCTATCACTTGAACATAATTCCTTAGTCTCATACTAGTCGATCTCATTCTCACTCACAAAGGAATATATATAAAGTTATAAACACAGACATTAACACACAGACAAACAGAGTCACTCTCTCCCTCTCTCTGTCTTTGTCTGCCTCTCTCTCTGTCTCTCTGGCGAGATTTCCGTCTCTCAGAGTAATCTTTAGTTTTTCTCTATATTAATATTTTCTCTAGAAACTGATTTTATATCTTAATGCAGTGAACCCAAATAAAATTAGTCAATGGCAAAGCGTGCGATGAAAGATATGATTATACCCGCCAATAATATGACAACAATGTAAAAACGACTTACCGACTATAACACATGGTTTAATATGTGCGAACGTTCCATTTTCAGTACATATGTCAGTATTATGTTCGTAATTAGATCTGTTCTTGCTATGCCCATAACCAGTTTTACATTTGTACAACAATGTTTCATTGAACACAAGTCTTGATTTCGAAGTGTTCAACACAATGATGCTGCTTTCGACTTTTGGAATACCGCATTCTACAAATTGTAAGAGAACAATATTTCAATAACAGTAAAAACATTATGCATTGCTCTATACAAATTGCTGTAAGAAAAAATATCTTTGACTTGAACATAATTCCTTAGTCTCATACTAGTCGATCTCATTCTCACTCACAAAGGAATATATATAAACAAAGACACAAACACACAGACAAACAGAGACACACTCTCTCTCTCTGTCTCTGAATGTCTCTCTGTCTCTCTCGCGAGATTTCCGTCTCTCAGAGGAATCTTTAGTTTTTCTCTATATTAATATTTTCTCTAGAAACTGATTTTATATCTTAATGCAGTGAACCCAAATAAAATTAGTCAATGGCAAAGCGTGCGATGAAAGATATGATTATACCCGCCAATAACTTGACAACAATGTAAAAACGACTTACCGACTATAACACATGGTTTAATATGTGCGAACGTTCCATTTTCAGTACATATGTCAGTATTATGTTCGTAATTAGATCTGTTCTTGCTTTGCCCATAACCAGTTTTACATTTGTACAACAATGTTTCATTAAACACAAGTCTTGATTTCGAAGTGTTCAACACAATGATGTTGCTTTCGGCTTTTGGAATACCGCATTCTACAAATTGTAAGAGAACAATATTTCAATAACTATAAAAACATTATGCATTGCTCTATATAAATTGCTGTAAGAAAAAATATCTATCACTTGAACATAATTTCTTCGTCTCATACTAGTCGATCTCATTCTCACTCACAAAGGAATATATATAAAGTTATAAACACAGACATTAACACACAGACAAACAGAGTCACTCTCTCCCTCTCTCTGTCTTTGTCTGCCTCTCTCTCTGTCTCTCTGGCGAGATTTCCGTCTCTCAGAGTAATCTTTAGTTTTTCTCTATATTAATATTTTCTCTAGAAACTGATTTTATATCTTAATGCAGTGAACCCAAATAAAATTAGTCAATGGCAAAGCGTGCGATGAAAGATATGATTATACCCGCCAATAATATGACAACAATGTAAAAACGACTTACCGACTATAACACATGGTTTAATATGTGCGAACGTTCCATTTTCAGTACATATGTCAGTATTATGTTCGTAATTAGATCTGTTCTTGCTATGCCCATAACCAGTTTTACATTTGTACAACAATGTTTCATTGAACACAAGTCTTGATTTCGAAGTGTTCAACACAATGATGCTGCTTTCGGCTTTTGGAATACCGCATTCTACAAATTGTAAGAGAACAATATTTCAATAACAGTAAAAACATTATGCATTGCTCTATACAAATTGCTGTAAGAAAAAATATCTTTCACTTGAACATAATTCCTTAGTCTCATACTAGTCGATCTCATTCTCACTCACAAAGGAATATATATAAACAAAGACACAAACACACAGACAAACAGAGACACACTCTCTCTCTCTGTCTCTGAATGTCTCTCTCTCTCTGTCTCTCTCGCGAGATTTCCGTCTCTCAGAGGAATCTTTAGTTTTTCTCTATATTAATATTTTCTCTAGAAACTGATTTTATATCTTAATGCAGTGAACCCAAATAAAATTAGTCAATGGCAAAGCGTGCGATGAAAGATATGATTATACCCGCCAATAACTTGACAACAATGTAAAAACGACTTACCGACTATAACACATGGTTTAATATGTGCGAACGTTCCATTTTCAGTACATATGTCAGTATTATGTTCGTAATTAGATCTGTTCTTGCTTTGCTCATAACCAGTTTTACATTTGTACAACAATGTTTCATTAAACACAAGTCTTGATTTCGAAGTGTTCAACACAATGATGTTGCTTTCGGCTTTTGGAATACCGCATTCTACAAATTGTAAGAGAACAATATTTCAATAACTATAAAAACATTATGCATTGCTCTATATAAATTGCTGTAAGAAAAAATATCTATCACTTGAACATAATTTCTTCGTCTCATACTAGTCGATCTCATTCTCACTCACAAAGGAATATATATAAAGTTATAAACACAGACATTAACACACAGACAAACAGAGTCACTCTCTCTCTCTCTCTCTCTGTCTCTGTCTCTGTCTGCCTCTCTCTCTGTCTCTCTCTCGAGATATCCGTCTCTCAGAGTAATTTTCAGTTTTTCTATATATTAATATTTTCTCTAGAAACTGATTTTATATCTTAATGCGATGAACCCAAATAAAATTAGTCAATGGGAAAGCGTGCGATGAAAGATATGATTATACCCGCCAATAATTTGACAACAATGTAAAAACGACTTACCGACTATAACACATGGTTGTATATGTGCGAACGTTCCATTTTCAGTACATATGTCAGTATTATGTTCGTAATTAGATCTGTTCTTGCTATGCCCATAACCAGTTTTACATTTGTACAACAATGTTTCATTAAACACAAGTCTTGATTTCGAAGTGTTCAACACAATGATGTTGCTTTCGGCTTTTGGAATACCGCATTCTACAAATTGTAAGAGAACAATATTTCAATAACAGTAAAAACATTATGCATTGCTCTATATAAATTGCTGTAAGAAAAAATATCTATCACTTGAACCTAATTCCTTAGTCTCATACTACTCGATCTCATTCACACTCACAAAGGAATATATATAAACACAGACATAAACACACAGACAAACAGAGACACTCTCTCTCTGTTTGTGTCTCTGCCTGTCTCTCTCTCTGTCTCTCTCGCGAGATTTCCGTCTCTCAGAGTAATCTTTAGTTTTTCTCTATATTAATATTTTCTCTAGAAACTGATTTTATATCTTAATGCAGTAAACCCAAATAAAATTAGTCAATGGGAAAGCGTGCGATGAAAGATATGATTATACCCGCCAATAACTTGACAACAATGTAAAAACGACTTACCGACTATAACACATGGTTTAATATGTGCGAACGTTCCATTTTCAGTACATATGTCAGTATTATGTTCGTAATCAGATCTGTTCTTGCTATGCCCATAACCAGTTTTACATTTGTACAACAATGGTTCATTAAACACAAGTCTTGATTTCGAAGAGTTCAACACAATGATGTTGCTTTCGGCTTTTGGAATACCGCATTCATCAAATTGTAAGAGAACAATATTTCAATAACAGTAAAAAAATTATGCATTGCTCTATATAAATTGCTGTAAGAAAAATTATCTACCACTTGAACATAATTCCTTAGTCTCATACTAGTCGATCTCATTCTCACTCACAAAGGAATATATATAAACACAGACATAAACACACAGACAAACAGAGTCACTCTCTCTCTCTGTCTCTGTCTGCCTCTCTCTCTGTCTCTCTCTCGAGATATCCGTCTCTCAGAGTAATTTTCAGTTTTTCTATATATTAATATTTTCTCTAGAAACTGATTTCATATCTTAATGCGGTGAACACAAATAAAATTAGTCAATGGGAAAGCGTGCGATGAAAGATATGATTATACCCGCCAATAATTTGACAACAATGTAAAAACGACTTACCGACTATAACACATGGTTGTATATGTGCGAACGTTCCATTTTCAGTACATATGTCAGTATTATGTTCGTAATTAGATCTGTTCTTGCAATGCCCATAACCAGTTTTACATTTGTACAACAATGTTTCATTAAACACAAGTCTTGATTTCGAAGTGTTCAACACAATGATGTTGCTTTCGGCTTTTGGAATACCGCATTCTACAAATTGTAAGAGAACAATATTTCAATAACAGTAAAAACATTATGCATTGCTCTATATAAATTGCTGTAAGAAAAATTATCTATCACTTGAACATAATTCCTTAGTCTCATACTAGTCGATCTCATTCTCACTCACAAAGGAATATATATAAACACAGACATAAACACACAGACAAACAGAGACACTCTCTCTCTCTCTCTGTGTCTCTGTCTGTCTCTCTCTCTGTCTCTCTCGCGAGATTTCCGTCTCTCAGAGTAATCTTTAGTTTTTCTCTATATTAATATTTTCTCTAGAAACTGATTTTATATCTTAATGCAGTGAACCCAAATAAAATTAGTCAATGGAAAAGCGTGCGATGAAAGATATGATTATACCCGCCAATAACTTGACAACAATGTAAAAACGACTTACCGACTATAACACATGGTTTAATATGTGCGAACGTTCCATTTTCAGTACAAATGTCAGTATTATGTTCGTAATTAGATCTGTTCTTGCTATGCCCATAACCAGTTTTACATTTGTACAACAATGGTTCATTAAACACAAGTCTTGATTTCGAAGTGTTCAACACAATGATGTTGCTTTCGGCTTTTGGAATACCGCATTCTACAAATTGTAAGAGAACAATATTTCAATAACAGTAAAAACATTATGCATTGCTCTATATAAATTGCTGCAAGAAAAAATATCTACCACTTGAACATAATTCCTTAGTCTCATACTAGTCGATCTCATTCTCACTCACAAAGGAATATATATAAACACAGACATAAACACACAGACAAACAGAGACACTCTCTCTCTGTGTGTGTCTCTGCCTGTCTCTCTCTCTGTCTCTCTCGCGAGATTTCCGACTCTCAGAGTAATCTTTAGTTTTTCTCTATATTAATATTTTCTCTAGAAACTGATTTTTTATCTTAATGCAGTGAACCCAAATAAAATTAGTCAATGGGAAAGCGTGCGATGAAAGATATGATTATACCCGCCAATAATTTGACAACAATGTAAAAACGACTTACCGACTATAACACATGGTTGTATATGTGCGAACGTTCCATTTTCAGTACATATGTCAGTATTATGTTCGTAATTAGATCTGTTCTTGCTATGCCCATAACCAGTTTTACATTTGTACAACAATGTTTCATTAAACACAAGTCTTGATTTCGAAGTGTTCAACACAATGATGTTGCTTTCGGCTTTTGGAATACCGCATTCTACAAATTGTAAGAGAACAATATTTCAATAACAGTAAAAACATTATGCATTGCTCTATATAAATTGCTGTAAGAAAAAATATCTATCACTTGAACATAATTCCTTAGTCTCATACTAGTCGATCTCATTCTCACTCACAAAGGAATATATATAAACACAGACATAAACACACAGACAAACAGAGACACTCTCTCTCTCTGTGTCTCTGTCTGCCTCTCTCTATGTCTCTCTCTCGAGATTTCCGTCTCTCAGAGTAATCTTTAGTTTTTCTCTATATTAATATTTTCTCTACAAACTGATCTTATAATTTAATGCAGTGAACCCAAATAAAATTAGTCAATGGGAAAGCGTGCGATGAAAGATATGATTATACCCGCCAATAACTTGACAACAATGTAAAAACGCCTTACCGACTATAACACATGGTTTAATATGTGCGAACGTTCCATTTTCAGTACATATGTCAGTATTATGTTCGTAATTAGATCTGTTCTTGCTATGCCCATAACCAGTTTTACATTTGTACAACAATGTTTCATTAAACACACGTCTTGATTTCGAAGTGTTCAACACAATGATGTTGCTTTCGGCTTTTGGAATACCGCATTCTACAAATTGTAAGAGAACAATATTTCAATAACAGTAAAAAAATTATGCATTGCTCTATATAAATTGCTGTAAGAAAAAATATCAACCACTTGAACATAATTCCTTAGTCTCATACTAGTCGATCTCATTCTCACTCACAAAGGAATATATATAAACACAGACATAAACACACAGACAAACAGAGTCACTCTCACTCTCTCTCTCTCTCTCTCTCTCTGTCTCTGTCTGCCTCTCTCTCTTTCTCTCTCTCGAGATATCCGTCTCTCAGAGTAATTTTCAATTTTTCTATATATTAATATTTTCTCTAGAAACTGATTTCATATCTTAATGCAGTGAACCCAAATAAAATTAGTCAATGGGAAAGCGTGCGATGAAAGATATGATTATACCCGCCAATAATTTGACAACAATGTAAAAACGACTTACCGACTATAACACATGGTTTAATATGTGCGAACGTTCCATTTTCAGTACATATGTCAGTATTATGTTCGTAATTAGATCTGTTCTTGCTATGCCCATAACCAGTTTTACATTTGTACAACAATGTTTCATTAAACACAAGTCTTGATTTCGAAGTGTTCAACACAATGATGTTGCTTTCGGCTTTTGAAATACCGCATTCTACAAATTGTAAGAGAACAATATTTCAATAACAGTGAAAACATTATGCATTGCTCTATATAAATTGCTGTAAGAAAAAATATCTATCACTTGAACATAATTCCTTAGTCTCATACTAGTCGATCTCATTCTCACTCACAAAGGAATATATATAAACACAGACATAAACACACAGACAAACAGAGTCACACTCTCTCTCTCTGTGTCTCTGTCTGTCTCTCTCTCTGTCTCTCTCGCGAGATTTCCGTCTCTCAGAGTAATCTTTAGTTTTTCTCTATATTAATATTTTCTCTAGAAACTGATTTCATATCTTAATGCGGTGAACACAAATAAAATTAGTCAATGGGAAAGCGTGCGATGAAAGATATGATTATACCCGCCAATAATTTGACAACAATGTAAAAACGACTTACCGACTATAACACATGGTTTAATATGTGCGAACGTTCCATTTTCAGTACATCTGTCAGTATTATGTTCGTAATTAGATCTGTTCTTGCTATGCCCATAACCAGTTTTACATTTGTACAACAATGTTTCATTAAACACAAGTCTTGATTTCGAAGTGTTCAACACAATGATGTTGCTTTCGGCTTTTGGAATACCGCATTCTACAAATTGTAAGAGAACAATATTTCAATAACAGTAAAAACATTATGCATTGCTCTATATAAATTGCTGTAAGAAAAAATATAAATCACTTGAACATAATTCCTTAGTCTCATACTAGTCGATCTCATTCTCACTCACAAAGGAATATATATAAACACAGACATAAACACACAGACAAACAGAGACACTCTCTCTCTCTGTGTCTCTGTCTGTCTCTCTCTCTGTCTCTCTCGCGAGATTTCCGTCTCTCAGAGTAATCTTTAGTTTTTCTCTATATTAATATTTTCTCTAGAAACTGATTTTATATCTTAATGCAGTGAACCCAAATAAAATTAGTCAATGGCAAAGCGTGCGATGAAAGATATGATTATACCCGCCAATAACTTGACAACAATGTAAAAACGACTTACCGACTATAACACATGGTTTAATATGTGCGAACGTTCCATTTTCAGTACATATGTCAGTATTATGTTCGTAATTAGATCTGTTCTTGCTTTCCCCATAACCAGTTTTACATTTGTATAACAATGTTTCATTAAACACAAGTCTTGATTTCGAAGTGTTCAACACAATGATGTTGCTTTCGGCTTTTGGAATACCGCATTCTACAAATTGTAAGAGAACAATATTTCAATAACTATAAAAACATTATGCATTGCTCTATATAAATTGCTGTAAGAAAAAATATCTATCACTTGAACATAATTTCTTCGTCTCATACTAGTCGATCTCATTCTCACTCACAAAGGAATATATATAAAGTTATAAACACAGACATTAACACACAGACAAACAGAGTCACTCTCTCTCTCTCTCTCTCTGTCTCTGTCTCTGTCTGCCTCTCTCTCTGTCTCTCTCTCGAGATATCCGTCTCTCAGAGTAATTTTCAGTTTTTCTATATATTAATATTTTCTCTAGAAACTGATTTTATATCTTAATGCGATGAACCCAAATAAAATTAGTCAATGGGAAAGCGTGCGATGAAAGATATGATTATACCCGCCAATAATTTGACAACAATGTAAAAACGACTTACCGACTATAACACATGGTTGTATATGTGCGAACGTTCCATTTTCAGTACATATGTCAGTATTATGTTCGTAATTAGATCTGTTCTTGCTATGCCCATAACCAGTTTTACATTTGTACAACAATGTTTCATTAAACACAAGTCTTGATTTCGAAGTGTTCAACACAATGATGTTGCTTTCGGCTTTTGGAATACCGCATTCTACAAATTGTAAGAGAACAATATTTCAATAACAGTAAAAACATTATGCATTGCTCTATATAAATTGCTGTAAGAAAAAATATCTATCACTTGAACCTAATTCCTTAGTCTCATACTACTCGATCTCATTCACACTCACAAAGGAATATATATAAACACAGACATAAACACACAGACAAACAGAGACACTCTCTCTCTCTGTGTCTCTGTCTGTCTCTCTCTCTGTCTCTCTCGCGAGATTTCCGTCTCTCAGAGTAATCTTTAGTTTTTCTCTATATTAATATTTTCTCTAGAAACTGATTTTATATCTTAATGCAGTAAACCCAAATAAAATTAGTCAATGGGAAAGCGTGCGATGAAAGATATGATTATACCCGCCAATAACTTGACAACAATGTAAAAACGACTTACCGACTATAACACATGGTTTAATATGTGCGAACGTTCCATTTTCAGTACATATGTCAGTATTATGTTCGTAATCAGATCTGTTCTTGCTATGCCCATAACCAGTTTTACATTTGTACAACAATGGTTCATTAAACACAAGTCTTGATTTCGAAGTGTTCAACACAATGATGTTGCTTTCGGCTTTTGGAATACCGCATTCATCAAATTGTAAGAGAACAATATTTCAATAACAGTAAAAAAATTATGCATTGCTCTATATAAATTGCTGTAAGAAAAATTATCTACCACTTGAACATAATTCCTTAGTCTCATACTAGTCGATCTCATTCTCACTCACAAAGGAATATATATAAACACAGACATAAACACACAGACAAACAGAGTCACTCTCTCTCTCTCTCTCTGTCTGCCTCTCTCTCTGTCTCTCTCTCGAGATATCCGTCTCTCAGAGTAATTTTCAGTTTTTCTATATATTAATATTTTCTCTAGAAACTGATTTCATATCTTAATGCGGTGAACACAAATAAAATTAGTCAATGGGAAAGCGTGCGATGAAAGATATGATTATACCCGCCAATAATTTGACAACAATGTAAAAACGACTTACCGACTATAACACATGGTTGTATATGTGCGAACGTTCCATTTTCAGTACATATGTCAGTATTATGTTCGTAATTAGATCTGTTCTTGCAATGCCCATAACCAGTTTTACATTTGTACAACAATGTTTCATTAAACACAAGTCTTGATTTCGAAGTGTTCAACACAATGATGTTGCTTTCGGCTTTTGGAATACCGCATTCTACAAATTGTAAGAGAACAATATTTCAATAACAGTAAAAACATTATGCATTGCTCTATATAAATTGCTGTAAGAAAAATTATCTATCACTTGAACATAATTCCTTAGTCTCATACTAGTCGATCTCATTCTCACTCACAAAGGAATATATATAAACACAGACATAAACACACAGACAAACAGAGACACTCTCTCTCTCTCTCTGTGTCTCTGTCTGTCTCTCTCTCTGTCTCTCTCGCGAGATTTCCGTCTCTCAGAGTAATCTTTAGTTTTTCTCTATATTAATATTTTCTCTAGAAACTGATTTTATATCTTAATGCAGTGAACCCAAATAAAATTAGTCAATGGAAAAGCGTGCGATGAAAGATATGATTATACCCGCCAATAACTTGACAACAATGTAAAAACGACTTACCGACTATAACACATGGTTTAATATGTGCGAACGTTCCATTTTCAGTACAAATGTCAGTATTATGTTCGTAATTAGATCTGTTCTTGCTATGCCCATAACCAGTTTTACATTTGTACAACAATGGTTCATTAAACACAAGTCTTGATTTCGAAGTGTTCAACACAATGATGTTGCTTTCGGCTTTTGGAATACCGCATTCTACAAATTGTAAGAGAACAATATTTCAATAACAGTAAAAACATTATGCATTGCTCTATATAAATTGCTGCAAGAAAAAATATCTACCACTTGAACATAATTCCTTAGTCTCATACTAGTCGATCTCATTCTCACTCACAAAGGAATATATATAAACACAGACATAAACACACAGACAAACAGAGACACTCTCTCTCTGTGTGTGTCTCTGCCTGTCTCTCTCTCTGTCTCTCTCGCGAGATTTCCGACTCTCAGAGTAATCTTTAGTTTTTCTCTATATTAATATTTTCTCTAGAAACTGATTTTTTATCTTAATGCAGTGAACCCAAATAAAATTAGTCAATGGGAAAGCGTGCGATGAAAGATATGATTATACCCGCCAATAATTTGACAACAATGTAAAAACGACTTACCGACTATAACACATGGTTGTATATGTGCGAACGTTCCATTTTCAGTACATATGTCAGTATTATGTTCGTAATTAGATCTGTTCTTGCTATGCCCATAACCAGTTTTACATTTGTACAACAATGTTTCATTAAACACAAGTCTTGATTTCGAAGTGTTCAACACAATGATGTTGCTTTCGGCTTTTGGAATACCGCATTCTACAAATTGTAAGAGAACAATATTTCAATAACAGTAAAAACATTATGCATTGCTCTATATAAATTGCTGTAAGAAAAAATATCTATCACTTGAACATAATTCCTTAGTCTCATACTAGTCGATCTCATTCTCACTCACAAAGGAATATATATAAACACAGACATAAACACACAGACAAACAGAGACACTCTCTCTCTCTGTGTCTCTGTCTGCCTCTCTCTATGTCTCTCTCTCGAGATTTCCGTCTCTCAGAGTAATCTTTAGTTTTTCTCTATATTAATATTTTCTCTACAAACTGATCTTATAATTTAATGCAGTGAACCCAAATAAAATTAGTCAATGGGAAAGCGTGCGATGAAAGATATGATTATACCCGCCAATAACTTGACAACAATGTAAAAACGCCTTACCGACTATAACACATGGTTTAATATGTGCGAACGTTCCATTTTCAGTACATATGTCAGTATTATGTTCGTAATTAGATCTGTTCTTGCTATGCCCATAACCAGTTTTACATTTGTACAACAATGGTTCATTAAACACAAGTCTTGATTTCGAAGTGTTCAACACAATGATGTTGCTTTCGGCTTTTGGAATACCGCATTCTACAAATTGTAAGAGAACAATATTTCAATAACAGTAAAAAAATTATGCATTGCTCTATATAAATTGCTGTAAGAAAAAATATCAACCACTTGAACATAATTCCTTAGTCTCATACTAGTCGATCTCATTCTCACTCACAAAGGAATATATATAAACACAGACATAAACACACAGACAAACAGAGTCACTCTCACTCTCTCTCTCTCTCTCTCTCTCTGTCTCTGTCTGCCTCTCTCTCTGTCTCTCTCTCGAGATATCCGTCTCTCAGAGTAATTTTCAATTTTTCTATATATTAATATTTTCTCTAGAAACTGATTTCATATCTTAATGCAGTGAACCCAAATAAAATTAGTCAATGGGAAAGCGTGCGATGAAAGATATGATTATACCCGCCAATAATTTGACAACAATGTAAAAACGACTTACCGACTATAACACATGGTTTAATATGTGCGAACGTTCCATTTTCAGTACATATGTCAGTATTATGTTCGTAATTAGATCTGTTCTTGCTATGCCCATAACCAGTTTTACATTTGTACAACAATGTTTCATTAAACACAAGTCTTGATTTCGAAGTGTTCAACACAATGATGTTGCTTTCGGCTTTTGAAATACCGCATTCTACAAATTGTAAGAGAACAATATTTCAATAACAGTGAAAACATTATGCATTGCTCTATATAAATTGCTGTAAGAAAAAATATCTATCACTTGAACATAATTCCTTAGTCTCATACTAGTCGATCTCATTCTCACTCACAAAGGAATATATATAAACACAGACATAAACACACAGACAAACAGAGTCACACTCTCTCTCTCTGTGTCTCTGTCTGTCTCTCTCTCTGTCTCTCTCGCGAGATTTCCGTCTCTCAGAGTAATCTTTAGTTTTTCTCTATATTAATATTTTCTCTAGAAACTGATTTCATATCTTAATGCGGTGAACACAAATAAAATTAGTCAATGGGAAAGCGTGCGATGAAAGATATGATTATACCCGCCAATAATTTGACAACAATGTAAAAACGACTTACCGACTATAACACATGGTTTAATATGTGCGAACGTTCCATTTTCAGTACATCTGTCAGTATTATGTTCGTAATTAGATCTGTTCTTGCTATGCCCATAACCAGTTTTACATTTGTACAACAATGTTTCATTAAACACAAGTCTTGATTTCGAAGTGTTCAACACAATGATGTTGCTTTCGGCTTTTGGAATACCGCATTCTACAAATTGTAAGAGAACAATATTTCAATAACAGTAAAAACATTATGCATTGCTCTATATAAATTGCTGTAAGAAAAAATATAAATCACTTGAACATAATTCCTTAGTCTCATACTAGTCGATCTCATTCTCACTCACAAAGGAATATATATAAACACAGACATAAACACACAGACAAACAGAGACACTCTCTCTCTCTGTGTCTCTGTCTGTCTCTCTCTGTGTCTCTCTCGCGAGATTTCCGTCTCTCAGAGTAATCTTTAGTTTTTCTCTATATTAATATTTTCTCTAGAAACTGATTTTATATCTTAATGCAGTGAACCCAAATAAAATTAGTCAATGGGAAAGCGTGCGATGAAAGATATGATTATACCCGCCAATAACTTGACAACAATGTAAAAACGACTTACCGACTATAACACATGGTTTAATATGTGCGAACGTTCCATTTTCAGTACATATGTCAGTATTATGTTCGTAATTAGATCTGTTCTTGCTATGCCCATAACCAGTTTTACATTTGTACAACAATGGTTCATTAAACACAAGTCTTGATTTCGAAGTGTTCAACACAATGATGTTGCTTTCGGCTTTTGGAATACCGCATTCTACAAATTGTAAGAGAACAATATTTCAATAACAGTAAAAAAATTATGCATAGCTCTATATAAATTGCTGTAAGAAAAAATATCTACCACTTGAACATAATTCCTTAGTCTCATACTAGTCGATCTCATTCTCACTCACAAAGGAATATATATAAACACAGACATAAACACACAGACAAACAGAGTCTCTCTCTCTCTCTCTCTCTCTGTCTCTGTCTGCCCTCTCTCTGTCTCTCTCTCGAGATATCCGTCTCTCAGAGTAATTTTCAGTTTTTCTATATATTAATATTTTCTCTAGAAACTGATTTCATATCTTAATGCAGTGAACCCAAATAAAATTAGTCAATGGGAAAGCGTGCGATGAAAGATATGATTATACCCGCCAATAATTTGACAACAATGTAAAAACGACTTACCGACTATAACACATGGTTGTATATGTGCGAACGTTCCATTTTCAGTACATATGTCAGTACTATGTTCGTAATTAGATCTGTTCTTGCTATGCCCATAACCAGTTTTACATTTGTACAACAATGTTTCATTAAACACAAGTCTTGATTTCGAAGTGTTCAACACAATGATGTTGCTTTCGGCTTTTGAAATACCGCATTCTACAAATTGTAAGAGAACAATATTTCAATAACAGTGAAAACATTATGCATTGCTCTATATAAATTGCTGTAAGAAAAAATATCTATCACTTGAACATAATTCCTTAGTCTCATACTAGTCGATCTCATTCTCACTCACAAAGGAATATATATAAACACAGACATAAACACACAGACAAACAGAGTCACACTCTCTCTCTCTGTGTCTCTGTCTGTCTCTCTCTCTGTCTCTCTCGCGAGATTTCCGTCTCTCAGAGTAATCTTTAGTTTTTCTCTATATTAATATTTTCTCTAGAAACTGATTTCATATCTTAATGCGGTGAACACAAATAAAATTAGTCAATGGGAAAGCGTGCGATGAAAGATATGATTATACCCGCCAATAATTTGACAACAATGTAAAAACGACTTACCGACTATAACACATGGTTTAATATGTGCGAACGTTCCATTTTCAGTACATCTGTCAGTATTATGTTCGTAATTAGATCTGTTCTTGCTATGCCCATAACCAGTTTTACATTTGTACAACAATGTTTCATTAAACACAAGTCTTGATTTCGAAGTGTTCAACACAATGATGTTGCTTTCGGCTTTTGGAATACCGCATTCTACAAATTGTAAGAGAACAATATTTCAATAACAGTAAAAACATTATGCATTGCTCTATATAAATTGCTGTAAGAAAAAATATAAATCACTTGAACATAATTCCTTAGTCTCATACTAGTCGATCTCATTCTCACTCACAAAGGAATATATATAAACACAGACATAAACACACAGAAAAACAGAGACACTCTCTCTCTGTGTGTCTCTGTCTGTCTCTCTCTGTGTCTCTCTCGCGAGATTTCCGTCTCTCAGATTAATCTTTAGTTTTTCTCTATATTAATATTTTCTCTAGAAACTGATTTTATATCTTAATGCAGTGAACCCAAATAAAATTAGTCAATGGGAAAGCGTGCGATGAAAGATATGATCATACCCGCCAATAACTTGACAACAATGTAAAAACGACTTACCGACTATAACACATGGTTTAATATGTGCGAACGTTCCATTTTCAGTACATATGTCAGTATTATGTTCGTAATTAGATCTGTTCTTGCTATGCCCATAACCAGTTTTACATTTGTACAACAATGGTTCATTAAACACAAGTCTTGATTTCGAAGTGTTCAACACAATGATGTTGCTTTCGGCTTTTGGAATACCGCATTCTACAAATTGTAAGAGAACAATATTTCAATAACAGTAAAAAAATTATGCATAGCTCTATATAAATTGCTGTAAGAAAAAATATCTACCACTTGAACATAATTCCTTAGTCTCATACTAGTCGATCTCATTCTCACTCACAAAGGAATATATATAAACACAGACATAAACACACAGACAAACAGAGTCACTCTCTCTCTCTCTCTCTGTCTCTGTCTGCCTCTCTCTCTGTCTCTCTCTCGAGATATCCGTCTCTCAGAGTAATTTTCAGTTTTTCTATATATTAATATTTTCTCTAGAAACTGATTTCATATCTTAATGCAGTGAACCCAAATAAAATTAGTCAATGGGAAAGCGTGCGATGAAAGATATGATTATACCCGCCAATAATTTGACAACAATGTAAAAACGACTTACCGACTATAACACATGGTTGTATATGTGCGAACGTTCCATTTTCAGTACATATGTCAGTATTATGTTCGTAATTAGATCTGTTCTTGCTATGCCCATAACCAGTTTTACATTTGTACAACAATGTTTCATTAAACACAAGTCTTGATTTCGAAGTGTTCAACACAATGATGTTGCTTTCGGCTTCTGGAATACCGCATTCTACAATTTGTAAGAGAACAATATTTCAATAACAGTAAAAACATTATGCATTGCTCTATATAAATTGCTGTAAGAAAAAATATCTATCACTTGAACATAATTCCTTAGTCTCATACTAGTCGATCTCATTCTCACTCACAAAGGAATATATATAAACACAGACATAAACACACAGACAAACAGAGACACTCTCTCTCTCTCTCTGTCTCTGTCTGTCTCTCTCTCTGTCTCTCTCGCGAGATTTCCGTCTCTCAGAGTAATCTTTAGTTTTTCTCTATATTAATATTTTCTCTAGAAACTGATTTTATATCTTAATGCAGTGAACCCAAATAAAATTAGTCAATGGGAAAGCGTGCGATGAAAGATATGATTATACCCGCCAATAACTTGACAACAATGTAAAAATGACTTACCGACTATAACACATGGTTTAAAATGTGCGAACGTTCCATTTTCAGTGCATATGTCAGTATTATGTTCGTAATTAGATCTGTTCTTGCTATGCCCATAACCAGTTTTACATTTGTACAACAATGGTTCATTAAACACAAGTCTTGATTTCGAAGTGTTCAACACAATGATGTTGCTTTCGGCTTTTGGAATACCGCATTCTACAAATTGTAAGAGAACAATATTTCAATAACAGTAAAAACATTATGCATTGCTCTATATAAATTGCTGTAAGAAAAAATATCTATCACTTGAACATAATTCCTTAGTCTCATACTAGTCGATCTCATTCTCACTCACAAAGGAATATATATAAACACAGACATAAACACACAGACAAACAGAGACACTCTCTCTCTCTGTGTCTCTGTCTGTCTCTCTCTCTGTCTCTCTCGCGAGATTTCCGTCTCTCAGAGTAATCTTTAGTTTTTCTCTATATTAATATTTTCTCTAGAAACTGATTTCATATCTTAATGCAGTGAACCCAAATAAAATTAGTCAATGGGAAAGCGTGCGATGAAAGATATGATTATACCCGCCAATAACTTGACAACAATGTAAAAACGACTTACCGACTATAACACATGGTTGTATATGTGCGAACGTTCCATTTTCAGTACATATGTCAGTACTATGTTCGTAATTAGATCTGTTCTTGCTATGCCCATAACCAGTTTTACATTTGTACAACAATGTTTCATTAAACACAAGTCTTGATTTCGAAGTGTTCAACACAATGATGTTGCTTTCGGCTTTTGAAATACCGCATTCTACAAATTGTAAGAGAACAATATTTCAATAACAGTGAAAACATTATGCATTGCTCTATATAAATTGCTGTAAGAAAAAATATCTATCACTTGAACATAATTCCTTAGTCTCATACTAGTCGATCTCATTCTCACTCACAAAGGAATATATATAAACACAGACATAAACACACAGACAAACAGAGACACTCTCTCTCTCTCTGTCTGTCTCTCTCTCTCTGTCTGCCTCTCTCTCTGTCTCTCTCTCGAGATATCCGTCTCTCAGAGTAATTTTCAGTTTTTCTATATATTAATATTTTCTCAAGAAACTGATTTCATATCTTAATGCAGTGAACCCAAATAAAATTAGTCAATGGGAAAGCGTGCGATGAAAGATATGATTATCCCGCCAATAATTTGACAACAATGTAAAAACGACTTACCGACTATAACACATGGTTGTATATGTGCGAACGTTCCATTTTCAGTACATATGTCAGTATTATGTTCGTAATTAGATCTGTTCTTGCTATGCCCATAACCAGTTTTACATTTGTACAACAATGTTTCATTAAACACAAGTCTTGATTTCGAAGTGTTCAACACAATGATGTTGCTTTCGGCTTTTGGAATACCGCATTCTACAAATTGTAAGAGAACAATATTTCAATAACAGTAAAAACATTATGCATTGCTCTATATAAATTGCTGTAAGAAAAAATATCTATCACTTGAACATAATTCCTTAGTCTCATACTAATCGATCTCATTCTCACTCACAAAGGAATATATATAAACACAGACATAAACACACAGACAAACAGAGACACTCTCTCTCTCTGTGTCTCTGTCTGTCTCTCTCTCTGTCTCTCTCGCGAGATTTCCGTCTCTCAGAGTAATCTTTAGTTTTTCTCTATATTAATATTTTCTCTAGAAACTGATTTCATATCTTAATGCAGTGAACCCAAATAAAATTAGTCAATGGGAAAGCGTGCGATGAAAGATATGATTATACCCGCCAATAACTTGACAACAATGTAAAAACGACTTACCGACTATAACACATGGTTTAATATGTGCGAACGTTCCATTTTCAGTACATATGTCAGTATTATGTTCGTAATCAGATCTGTTCTTGCTATGCCCATAACCAGTTTTACATTTGTACAACAATGGTTCATTAAACACAAGTCTTGATTTCGAAGTGTTCAACACAATGATGTTGCTTTCGGCTTTTGGAATACCGCATTCATCAAATTGTAAGAGAACAATATTTCAATAACAGTAAAAAAATTATGCATTGCTCTATATAAATTGCTGTAAGAAAAAATATCTACCACTTGAACATAATTCCTTAGTCTCATACTAGTCGATCTCATTATCACTCACAAAGGAATATATATAAACACAGACATAAACACACAGACAAACAGAGACACTCTCTCTCTCTCCCTGTCTCTGTCTGCCTCTCTCTCTGTCTCTCTCTCGAGATATCCGTCTCTCAGAGTAATTTTCAGTTTTTTCTATATATTAATATTTTCTCTAGAAACTGATTTCATATCTTAATGCGGTGAACACAAATAAAATTAGTCAATGGGAAAGCGTGCGATGAAAGATATGATTATACCCGCCAATAATTTGACAACAATGTAAAAACGACTTACCGACTATAACACATGGTTTAATATGTGCGAACGTTCCATTTTCAGTACATATGTCAGTATTATGTTCGTAATTAGATCTGTTCTTGCTATGCCCATAACCAGTTTTACATTTGTACAACAATGTTTCATTAAACACAAGTCTTGATTTCGAAGTGTTCAACACAATGATGTTGCTTTCGGCTTTTGGAATACCGCATTCTACAAATTGTAAGAGAACAATATTTCAATAACAGTAAAAACATTATGCATTGCTCTATATAAATTGCTGTAAGAAAAAATATCTATCACTTGAACATAATTCCTTAGTCTCATACTAGTCGATCTCATTCTCACTCACAAAGGAATATATATAAACACAGACATAAACACACAGACAAACAGAGTCACTCTCTCTCTCTCTGTGTCTCTGTCTGTCTCTCTCTGTGTCTCTCTCGCGAGATTTCCGTCTCTCAGAGTAATCTTTAGTTTTTCTCTATATTAATATTTTCTCTAGAAACTGATTTTATATCTTAATGCAGTGAACCCAAATAAAATTAGTCAATGGGAAAGCGTGCGATGAAAGATATGATTATACCCGCCAATAACTTGACAACAATGCAAAACGACTTACCGACTATAACACATGGTTTAATATGTGCGAACGTTCCATTTTCAGTACATCTGTCAGTATTATGTTCGTAATTAGATCTGTTCTTGCTATGCCCATAACCAGTTTTACATTTGTACAACAATGTTTCATTAAACACAAGTCTTGATTTCGAAGTGTTCAACACAATGATGTTGCTTTCGGCTTTTGGAATACCGCATTCTACAAATTGTAAGAGAACAATATTTCAATAACAGTAAAAACATTATGCATTGCTCTATATAAATTGCTGTAAGAAAAAATATCTATCACTTGAACATAATTCCTTAGTCTCATACTAGTCGATCTCATTCTCACTCACAAAGGAATATATATAAACACAGACATAAACACACAGACAAACAGAGACACTCTCTCTCTCTGTGTCTCTGTCTGTCTCTCTCTGTGTCTCTCTCGCGAGATATCCGTCTCTCAGAGTAATCTTTAGTTTTTCTCTATATTAATATTTTCTCTAGAAACTGATTTTATATCTTAATGCAGTGAACCCAAATAAAATTAGTCAATGGGAAAGCGTGCGATGAAAGATATGATTATACCCGCCAATAACTTGACAACAATGTAAAAACGACTTACCGACTATAACACATGGTTTAATATGTGCGAACGTTCCATTTTCAGTACATATGTCAGTATTATGTTCGTAATCAGATCTGTTCTTGCTATGCCCATAACCAGTTTTACATTTGTACAACAATGGTTCATTAAACACAAGTCTTGATTTCGAAGTGTTCAACACAATGATGTTGCTTTCGGCTTTTGGAATACCGCATTCTACAAATTGTAAGAGAACAATATTTCAATAACAGTAAAAAAATTATGCATTGCTCTATATAAATTGCTTTAAGAAAAAATATCTACCACTTGAACATAATTCCTTAGTCTCATACTAGTCGATCTCATTCTCACTCACAAAGGAATATATATAAACACAGACATAAACACACAGACAAACAGAGTCACTCTCTCTCTCTCTCTGTCTCTGTCTGCCTCTCTCTCTGTCTCTCTCTCGAGATATCCGTCTCTCAGAGTAATTTTCAGTTTTTCTATATATTAATATTTTCTCTAGAAACTGATTTTATATCTTAATGCGGTGAACCCAAATAAAATTAGTCAATGGGAAAGCGTGCGATGAAAGATATGATTATACCCGCCAATAATTTGACAACAATGTAAAAACGACTTACCGACTATAACACATGGTTGTATATGTGCGAACGTTCCATTTTCAGTACATATGTCAGTATTATGTTCGTAATTAGATCTGTTCTTGCTATGCCCATAACCAGTTTTACATTTGTACAACAATGTTTCATTAAACACAAGTCTTGATTTCGAAGTGTTCAACACAATGATGTTGCTTTCGGCTTTTGGAATACCGCATTCTACAAATTGTAAGAGAACAATATTTCAATAACAGTAAAAACATTATGCATTGCTCTATATAAATTGCTGTAAGAAAAAATATCTATCACTTGAACATAATTCCTTAGTCTCATACTAGTCGATCTCATTCTCACTCACAAAGGAATATATATAAACACAGACATAAACACACAGACAAACAGAGACACTCTCTCTCTCTCTGTCTCTGTCTGTCTCTCTCTCTGTCTCTCTAGCGAGATTTCCGTCTCTCAGAGTAATCTTTAGTTTTTCTCTATATTAATATTTTCTCTAGAAACTGATTTTATATCTTAATGCAGTGAACCCAAATAAAATTAGTCAATGGGAAAGCGTGCGATGAAAGATATGATTATACCCGCCAATAACTTGACAACAATGTAAAAATGACTTACCGACTATAACACATGGTTTAATATGTGCGAACGTTCCATTTTCAGTGCATATGTCAGTATTATGTTCGTAATTAGATCTGTTCTTGCTATGCCCATAACCAGTTTTACATTTGTACAACAATGGTTCATTAAACACAAGTCTTGATTTCGAAGTGTTCAACACAATGATGTTGCTTTCGGCTTTTGGAATACCGCATTCTACAAATTGTAAGAGAACAATATTTCAATAACAGTAAAAAAATTATGCATTGCTCTATATAAATTGCTGTAAGAAAAAATATCTACCACTTGAACATAATTCCTTAGTCTCATACTAGTCGATCTCATTCTCACTCACAAAGGAATATATATAAACACAGACATAAACACACAGACAAACAGAGACACTCTCTCTCTCTCTGTCTCTGTCTGTCTCTCTCTCTGTCTCTCTCGCGAGATTTCCGTCTCTCAGAGTAATCTTTAGTTTTTCTCTATATTAATATTTTCTCTAGAAACTGATTTTATATCTTAATGCAGTGAACCCAAATAAAATTAGTCAATGGGAAAGGGTGCGATGAAAGATATGATTATACCCGCCAATAACTTGACAACAATGTAAAAACGACTTACCGACTATAACACATGGTTTAATATGTGCGAACGTTCCATTTTCAGTACATATGTCAGTATTATGTTCGTAATTAGATCTGTTCTTGCTATGCCCATAACCAGTTTTACATTTGTACAACAATGGTTCATTAAACACAAGTCTTGATTTCGAAGTGTTCAACACAATGATGTTGCTTTCGGCTTTTGGAATACCGCATTCTACAAATTGTAAGAGAACAATATTTCAATAACAGTAAAAAAATTATGCATAGCTCTATATAAATTGCTGTAAGAAAAAATATCTACCACTTGAACATAATTCCTTAGTCTCATACTAGTCGATCTCATTCTCACTCACAAAGGAATATATATAAACACAGACATAAACACACAGACAAACAGAGTCACTCTCTCTCTCTCTCTCTCTGTCTCTGTCTGCCTCTCTCTCTGTCTCTCTCTCGAGATATCCGTCTCTCAGAGTAATTTTCAGTTTTTCTATATATTAATATTTTCTCTAGAAACTGATTTCATATCTTAATGCAGTGAACCCAAATAAAATTAGTCAATGGGAAAGCGTGCGATGAAAGATATGATTATACCCGCCAATAATTTGACAACAATGTAAAAACGACTTACCGACTATAACACATGGTTGTATATGTGCGAACGTTCCATTTTCAGTACATATGTCAGTATTATGTTCGTAATTAGATCTGTTCTTGCTATGCCCATAACCAGTTTTACATTTGTACAACAATGGTTCATTAAACACAAGTCTTGATTTCGAAGTGTTCAACACAATGATGTTGCTTTCGGCTTTTGGAATACCGCATTCTACAAATTGTAAGAGAACAATATTTCAATAACAGTAAAAAAATTATGCATAGCTCTATATAAATTGCTGTAAGAAAAAATATCTACCACTTGAACATAATTCCTTAGTCTCATACTAGTCGATCTCATTCTCACTCACAAAGGAATATATATAAACACAGACATAAACACACAGACAAACAGAGTCACTCTCTCTCTCTCTCTCTCTGTCTCTGTCTGCCTCTCTCTCTGTCTCTCTCTCGAGATATCCGTCTCTCAGAGTAATTTTCAGTTTTTCTATATATTAATATTTTCTCTAGAAACTGATTTCATATCTTAATGCAGTGAACCCAAATAAAATTAGTCAATGGGAAAGCGTGCGATGAAAGATATGATTATACCCGCCAATAATTTGACAACAATGTAAAAACGACTTACCGACTATAACACATGGTTGTATATGTGCGAACGTTCCATTTTCAGTACATATGTCAGTATTATGTTCGTAATTAGATCTGTTCTTGCTATGCCCATAACCAGTTTTACATTTGTACAACAATGGTTCATTAAACACAAGTCTTGATTTCGAAGTGTTCAACACAATGATGTTGCTTTCGGCTTCTGGAATACCGCATTCTACAATTTGTAAGAGAACAATATTTCAATAACAGTAAAAACACTATGCATTGCTCTATATAAATTGCTGTAAGAAAAAATATCTATCACTTGAACATAATTCCTTAGTCTCATACTAGTCGATCTCATTCTCACTCACAAAGGAATATATATAAACACAGACATAAACACACAGACAAACAGAGACACTCTCTCTCTCTCTGTCTCTGTCTGTCTCTCTCTCTGTCTCTCTCGCGAGATTTCCGTCTCTCAGAGTAATCTTTAGTTTTTCTCTATATTAATATTTTCTCTAGAAACTGATTTTATATCTTAATGCAGTGAACCCAAATAAAATTAGTCAATGGGAAAGCGTGCGATGAAAGATATGATTATACCCGCCAATAACTTGACAACAATGTAAAAATGACTTACCGACTATAACACATGGTTTAATATGTGCGAACGTTCCATTTTCAGTGCATATGTCAGTATTATGTTCGTAATTAGATCTGTTCTTGCTATGCCCATAACCAGTTTTACATTTGTACAACAATGGTTCATTAAACACAAGTCTTGATTTCGAAGTGTTCAACACAATGATGTTGCTTTCGGCTTTTGGAATACCGCATTCTACAAATTGTAAGAGAACAATATTTCAATAACAGTAAAAAAATTATGCATTGCTCTATATAAATTGCTGTAAGAAAAAATATCTACCACTTGAACATAATTCCTTAGTCTCATACTAGTCGATCTCATTCTCACTCACAAAGGAATATATATAAACACAGACATAAACACACAGACAAACAGAGACACTCTCTCTCTCTCTGTCTCTCTCTCTCTCTCTGTCTGCCTCTCTCTCTGTCTCTCTCTCGAGATATCCGTCTCTCAGAGTAATTTTCAGTTTTTCTATATATTAATATTTTCTCTAGAAACTGATTTTATATCTTAATGCGGTGAACCCAAATAAAATTAGTCAATGGGAAAGCGTGCGATGAAAGATATGATTATACCCGCCAATAATTTGACAACAATGTAAAAACGACTTACCGACTATAACACATGGTTGTATATGTGCGAACGTTCCATTTTCAGTACATATGTCAGTATTATGTTCGTAATTAGATCTGTTCTTGCTATGCCCATAACCAGTTTTACATTTGTACAACAATGTTTCATTAAACACAAGTCTTGATTTCGAAGTGTTCAACACAATGATGTTGCTTTCGGCTTTTGGAATACCGCATTCTACAAATTGTAAGAGAACAATATTTCAATAACAGTAAAAACATTATGCATTGCTCCATATAAATTGCTGTAAGAAAAAATATCTATCACTTGAACATAATTCCTTAGTCTCATACTAGTCGATCTCATTCTCACTCACAAAGGAATATATATAAACACAGACATAAACACACAGACAAACAGAGACACTCTCTCTCTCTCTCTGTCTCTGTCTGTCTCTCTCTCTGTCTCTCTCGCGAGATTTCCGTCTCTCAGAGTAATCTTTAGTTTTTCTCTATATTTATATTTTCTCTAGAAACTGATTTTATATCTTAATGCAGTGAACTTAAATAAAATTAGTCAATGGGAAACCGTGCGATGAAAGATATGATTATACCCGCCAATAACTTGACAACTCTTCCTCACAAACACACACATAAACAGACACACACTTTCGGCTTTTGGAATACCGCATTCTACAAATTGTATGAGAACAATATTTAATAACAGTAAAAACATTTTGCATTGCTCTATACGAATAGCTGTAAAAAGGAAAAGCCACATGCATAAGACAGTGCCTCCCCACACAGACCTTCGGGAAAACAACAATCCATAAAACACAAGGTATTTGAGGAGGCTCAATGGTACATACGTAAGGGAACAGCGGCGCAATGAATGACCTAACCGACCATATGGGATAACTAGATGAATCAAAGAGGACAAACAGGGGGGATTAATCAATGTAAAATATCACAGGACAAGTCAAGACATGTGGCAACAAAATGCTGAAACTGGGGAGAAAATAACATGAACACTATATAAAGTGAGAGAATTGGACAGCGGGAAAGGGAAATTTAACATTCATTTAACACAAAATTAATAATAATCATACAGTGATATGCAGCTTTGGAACCGTCAGTAAAAAATACTGGGGGTTTAAATCGATTTAACAGCTAGATAACCTTACACTAAATCGTTATATGGTCATTGATTTCTATCATATTCACATAAATTGACTAAGAAGGCAGTAACTAATCATTAAAAACAATTACTCATTACGTACATAACAACAGACACACTGTGTATAATCCAGCACGAAGGAACAAGCAGCCTTATATTGACCTTGCTCCTAGTAACTAAATTATTAATATCAGAATTTAAAATAACCATAACATATCAAATTAATAACCTAATGTAAGCAGTAGATGGCAGTATAACAGTTGTACTGTTACCCTCACTACTTTTCATTTCCACTGGGGTTCGCATACTAATTACAGTCATTTATTGAACTTTTAAACCATGTTTTATGGTGTTATTATATTTTATTGTTAGTACAAACATCAGATTGATGTGAAATCATTTTGAAACATAGTCGGTATGTGAGTGTCGTGATATTGCAATGCTCATGTCTTACTAAAGAACTTTTAAAAGCGGTTAACTGTAGGAAGACTGGAGCGACGACTTTTACTTGCACATACATCAATTGCTGATCCGAATCGCTTTTTTGTCGTCATCATGATTTAATTAATATACATAGTTATCATCTGAAGCAACTTTATTACCGATATTCGGTTTTGCTGGTAATTCAACCAAAATAGAATCGTAAATTTTGAATGGATTCGTTAATAACTAATACATTTTATTTCATTCTTTGAAAAAACATACTTGATTTTAAACGGGCCAGGGACTGGGTACAGGGCCGTGACGGGGCGGTCATTATAATATTCAATATTTTAGGAAAGAACAAAATCAAATCTATACATGTTATTCAAGTAATTAATTATTTTAGGACACTGCACCCCCTGTCTATGCCTGTGATCCTGGTAGAACTAGACAGTAACGATTTTTCGGATATGGAATCGGACCCTCTGAAGATCTTTGATGAGGCCGGAAGTTACATGATTTTCCCGCCAAAAATGCTGTTATCATTTCGCGTTCTTCACGAAACACTAGACGAGAAAAGTCACGTGCTGAGTTTGGCCATTTCAACACTGGCAGAGCAAGGGTGCACAACAAACGTTTAAAGTAAATAAACCTTCATAATACGTATTGATTTCAAAATAGATATGAAATGCATCTGTCATTCTAACATCACTTTCAAGAGTTTAGGCAATTTTTAACCATGTGTATGCTTTTACTTTTTTCGTGGTACTACGAGCAGAGTGGTTTCGAATTACACTGCTCCTGTTTCCGTTGAAATCGGCAGAATGGAATGGCTGTCCGTTGTATGTGTATTTGCGTGCTGTCCGTCATGGTGTTCGCCTTTACTGTTTGTCCGGACAGCAATTTTAACATAAATCCTGACAGAATTTAAAATAGATGGACGTGAATGTCCACCACAAGTATTTGATATGCTTTACTCAAACGCCATCGACCGAAGTATCTTATTTCTGGACTGAACACACATTGTTAAATATGTGTTCTGTCATAGAATTCTCATATCTCTAGAAAAGTAACGAAAAATAACGCTGTTCAAAGATACATTTGCCATATTTAATGACCCCGTGACTCGCTTTTATTTTAATCAATTGCCCATGGCATTATAATTTCATTAAAATTTTGTTCCGCATTATTTATGTGTTCGTCGTAGTGACAAAATTCATTGACTTCATAGTATAAATCACATTTGAATTTCAAGCCTTTCACTTGCGAAGCGCAGGTCGTATATGAAACAGGTATGTGTGGGACTTTTGTGGAATTTAAATATGACCCTATGTATTATGATTTTAAATGAATATTTGAATACGTATTCTATGGAGTGAGTTTATACAAGTGGAATTGATAATGATAATTCGCATTTTTATTTTTTTAATTAAGTACTGACGATGGAATAGACTGATATATTGTGCGTTGGTCATTTTTACAGTTTTGTGTCTTTACATAGTTTTCTATACCGTAAAAAATCGTGATCCTATGTTTATATCTGGTACAGCTTTAGTTTTCCATTCATCTCTGCAGAGAAGATAATGCACTATATTTCAAAATATACGTTTGAATGAGTTTTCCATAGTATCAAATTGTATACAATCTGAGTAAGTTAACTAGGAATTGAAATATTTACATTCTTCAACATTTATGAGCCTTTTAGTGAAACAAATGCGGAAAAAATTGGTGCTCAAAATATGGTTGGTGTTATTGTAATATTTTATCACATAATTTATATTCTGTTTGGACTGAATTATTTTTAGATTTATAAAAAGAACACAAACTTATATACAGTACTAAACAAATTCAATCAATTACATTGTGATATTTGTACAAAATAAGGTGTTTGTATGTCCGAACAAGTATTTATATATTTTTAAATATGCGTAACTTACTGCGCTCTGTTTCCAAAGTGTATCAAAATGTGCGTATCTGGCGAGGCACATATCTCAAAAATAAGTATGGATGTATATGATTTTATCTTGTACTGATTTAATCTTAATACACAAATGGAAAATTCGACGAAATATCGTTAACACTACATAACAAACTACCTAAAATTGTTTGCATTTTCGTTCATTTCAGGTAGAATATTTATTAAATATACTGTTTACAAGTGAATTCTGTTGACATAAGCGATAAATTTCTGATTCACAGAAATGTTAGTGCTTAGGCATCGCATGTTTACTGCATCGAAATAAACGATCGATGAATGATATTTATTATTGCAAAACACCTCAGTCCGGATTTACTGGTGACTTGTAGCATTTTTAATTTCTGGCACAATTTAAATTCATATACACATGTTTTCTATCAAAATAGTGTGCTTCATTACCATATTTTTTGGCCATTTTATTATAGGATTTATTTTAAAAGCGGAGGCAAACCTGTATCCGTACTTATATAGATCATGATATGTATCAGATAATTAACTTTAATTTTCAGGGACGACACAATGAAGTGGTACACCATTTTGTTGTTGAGTGTAGTGAGTCTGTTGGCTTTAGAGACAGCACTCTGTAGCTATTATCAGTCCTACTCTCCTTATTATGGAAACAGTGGAACCTCGCAAAATGGTGGCCGTTAGTATATATTATTATTCCTTATATTTATCTTACTATGTCGACTGTTTTATCATCATACCGTGCATGGTCGGCATATAAAAAATTAATTTCACTATCATAATCACGTTCAAAAGTATTGTTTGTGGTATCAATTTCCAAAGACACCAATTTCATATATTTTGCAATAAAAGTGAAATTTCATTTCTAACTGTTTAAAAAAACTATTTTCATCTTAAACTAGCCAATAAATGTCATATTAGTTTTGCGGAAAAGTTCTGTGCCAATTATCGGTCACCTAATCAGATTGTTTTCCAAGTGCATATTTTACTTTGCATTTAACAGAACAGAACAGAACACGTGTTTTAAATTAGAACACATTTAGTTAATGTATTATTCCTCACGTACATGGCAAGAAGGCGAATAAATACATGATCTTGTATTGTCTTCAACAATGTAAAACTAAGAATTGCCTCGCAGAATGTTGCGTCGAAGAAATTATAAAAAACAAGATTTCATCACTTCAAAAGCTACATCTAGGTTTTTTCAAAACGACTGCAATCTTCGTGTAATAACCCTAATGTGAAATTATCAACAGTGGTCAAATGACAGATTTTCTATATGTTTCAGTGTTTGCGTTAATAGGACTACTGTTTATTGTGTTTGTGCTGTTTGGTTCCTCCAATCGAGGCACGATCACATTAGTTAACCAGACGGGTATTGGAAGCGGTTAAGAGATTACATAGACTTACATGTTTTGTTGATATGATTTCATAATGGTAATTTAAATTCTTTCTCATTCATTGCATTAATTATGAATTTATTTTTGCATGATTAATTTATGATATATTTAAATATGACGGATTTTTGACAATATGCACAATATGAAAGCATAATTGTATCATTTTACTTTGTACAGTAAGTTGTTATTGAATTCGATGAGAGGGGAAGTGTTTAGTCAAAGAAAAGATATTCAATTATCTTGATATATAGAAGAATTACTTTCAATTAGAAATGCACTTTTATCTGTAGAACGTTGACAGTTCGCGTTCACACTCCGTATTTGCTATTACCATAAATACAATTACAATATTACGCACATATCTACTTTTCAGGTTTACTTTTCACGTTGAAAAGATATTTGTGAATACTACATGTATTGTAGCCGATGCACTTTGCGCACGATTTAATAATAAGTATTTGTCCTGTTTTGTTGAAAGAAGTAGTTGATATTTGGTAATATACATATGTATACTTACACATACTAAAATAGTACATCTCTTTTTCTTTCAGGTTCTTTCGTTTCAAGACAAGATTGTTATTTATGCATATTATATTTGTATATTTTGTTTTTGAAAATGTTATTAAAAGGCTTAAACAGAAATAATTCATATTGTTATGAAATAAATCAAACACATGTCATTTCCTTACATTTTCTTCACAAGTCTTACAACATTCTCTCTACGTAATGAGAAAAAACTATATTTAAGCGTGAGATCGTGCGCTCCATTTGTATATTGAAAAAGGAATTTTATCAAAACAGTTTCAACGAGGAATAAGAGTAAATAGTGATATAAAAGCAGTAAAACTAATGACGTCATGTACGACACATCGCAAGATTGACTATTTCCGGTTCTTATCATTCGGTTTGAATTTGTACATGTTACGTGTTTTCAAAAGATATGTTTCAAGCTAATATAACCTAGATACAGCTCACTCCAAAAGTACACACTAACACATTTGATAGGATCATAAGACTATAAACTTCACCAATTAACATGCTTCACCTGTAAGGCCTGATAGACAACGTTTTCATTTTATATGAAACTGAAAACATACAGAGCAGAGAAGACCATATTAGTACTTCCCAAGACAGATCTAGAAATAAAAACACGGGTAGATGCAGGGAGGGAATGAAATAGTACCAAACGGACAAGGAGGTACAGACATAAAAGGGATACAAAAGCAAGGAAGAAATCATAAGGACATCGAAACAAAACAATCCCACATCATCAACTAACTCAACCACATGAATATAGAACGCCACAACAACAAAATAATTAAGATAGCACAACGGCCTAGAGCCTAGGAAATGTCAGTATAATGCTGGAGGCTTAAACTTGGCATTCCAACCTCGAACTTAAACGTTGAGGTACCAAATAATCATACAGTTAGAAACATGCAAGTCAACAACTATACAAACGAAAAACAGTTGGATCATGCTTCATCAAATACTTACTGATAATTTTGCACTGCGGATTACTGAACGAGAGGTTTGAAAGGCAGGTAGCCGTCCCATTGGTTTCTAACTTTCCATTCGTTATAATCGCATAACCTGTCTTGCATTCGTAATTGAAAGTATCGCTTACAGCATATGTTGTTTTATTTTGCGGTGTTGCAATCGTGAAGTTCCATTCACTCGAATAATTCCAAATACAAACTGAAATATAGATAAGTCGTACTTAAAACAAGATGTCGCTGTCCTCTAAACTGTCAACAAACTTAATACACAATCTCCGATTATATTATGTCATTGAAATCGTTGAGATAAAATGTTGCTGCTTCCCAATGTACTTCAGCGACTAGACCAAATGAACCAAATATAATGAATATAGCAGTTGTATGGCCATAGATATGACCAAATATTTAGCAGCTTTGATCAGCACGTAATGAACAGTCGTACATTGTTTGTCTGCGCTATAAAAGAGAGATTCAGTTCCTACAGGGAACGCCACATACACAAGACAACATACATAAACACCAACAGACTAAAGTACTGACTATTAAAATAACTTATAAGCAAAATTGTAGAAACGTATGCTAGACTTTAAATGCGACTACCAATGTCAACATCATAAACAAATAATACTTAATAAAACGGAAAATATAGTGTGTTTTATGTTTAAGAAAATGTGACAGTGCACGTAGTAATAAAGTCATGTTTTGAGGAACACGAAAAATCGGTTAATGGCGCTACCTGGATTCAAACCCGGGTATAATGATTGCTGGTCCGTTATGCTAACCACTTCACCACAGCAACATAACGTCATTGTCATGTAAATTTAACTTTAATAAAGTTGATTAAGGTTAACTACACCTTGGACGAAGTACGGGGCGATGTTTTACATCCGCCACACAGCACTTTTCACTGCTGCCTAATTTGACGAAAAAATACCAGAGCGATATCTATTAACTTGAATAACGCGGTGTTTTCCAGATTTACAAACGTATTGGTACTTTATTTGGTCGTTCCGTTTGAGATTGAATTTATCGGTCAATTGTCCGACAAATGCTGGATATGTTTGTTATATTTTATCAACTACATTGTGGAACGTACTTCAGCCATTACAAGCCACCAAAACAATGTCGATTATTTTGTTAACACTTATGAAGTTATACTATTTATATCTGAAACAAGTCTGTATCAATGACATATTCACAATAATATTATCTATATTTTCGGTTAATCCACTCAAACAGACATAAATTCAATCAATTCTTTAATGTAATCAACACTGAAATATTTCCAGGAATAACAACAATCATTACAGTTTCCACCAATATAAAAACCTCCGATGATTTTACTTTAGAATTGACTCAGTGACGTCACTGCCTCATGTCGTCACTGCAGCGAGTGTGCACTAAATTTTGAACTTTGAAGTTTCCCTTAAAACTACAGTAAATTAATCGATCATGATGTTAATTATTTGTTTTGTGTTAAGTCAACATAGGTCGACATCAAATCCGGTTTAATTATCGGTATTAATCGCCATTTATTATTTTGTGAAAATCTTGGGAACTATTTACTCGACCGAATCACTAAAGACGATTCAATGCAGGGGCAGCTAGAGAAACGATTGTGATTTTTTTTGTTTTAAGCCCGTTTACAAGTTATGCGACAAATATAATATAGCATTCTAGCATGAACACTCGTGTTAGATTCTTTATATGCTCCATGTTCTTAGATCTACCATTTAAATATATATTTCAAATGTTGAATTGTATAGAGCAATTGATATAATTACGTATAACTACACTATACGATGCATACACTCATGTTTCGTTATAGAAAGGTCATAGTGTAATGTACGCTCCCACACAGCGCTTTGATTCCACTACCGTTCCATTCACATGAATATGGGGGTATCGGATTAAGCGCCCGATGCTAAAGGAGAGTAAGTGTATTGGGTATACAGGATCAAGACTAGATGCAAGTTACGAGACTTTCTTCATGTTGCTGAACATTCAGTCCAATTCAAGTACTTGGATCACACTATAAGTAGGTAATCAGTTCAATAAATATGATGAAGCGAAATTATGACATGATGTTAATTATAAATGGACTAATGTTTATTACCAAATATTGATTTATTTGCAGTCTATCTGCATACTATAGATTCGCCAGCAGATACTCCCTATAATACGAGTCTATTCTGCTACGGATGCTGTATTATATTTAGAGACAGACATTGGTTGGACTAACTGAGCGGAATATTCACTTGGACACACAACTTCGTTACAATTTGTGTTTCCGTTTCAAATCGTTCATGTTTTTACGCTGATAATTTAAATGAAAATATAGAGCAGATAAACTTTTTTAATTACATGTACATGTATCACATAAGTACGACGCACGGTCCTTAAAATAAGTTTTACTATTTAATTCGTGTTAACTTTATCAGTTTTTAAAAATTATGGAGTAGAAGAACTTACCAGCTGGCGTTGTTGTTGTTGGCGTTGTTGGTGTTGTTGTTGTAGACGTTGTTGTTGTAGGCGTCGTTGTTGTTGGCGTTGTTGTTGTTGTTGGCGTTGTTGTTGTCGGCATTATTGTTGTTGGCGTTGTTGTTGTTGGCGTTGTTGGTGTTGACTTTGTTGTTGTTGTTGGCATTGTTGTTGTTGGCGTTGTTGTTGTAGGCGTTGTTGTTGTTGACGTTGGTGTTGTTGGCATTATTGTTGTTGGCGTTGTTGTTGGTGTTGACGTTGCTGTTGGTGTTGACTTTGTTGTTGTTGTTGGCGTTGTTGTTGTTGGCGTTGTTGTTGTTGGCGTTGTTGTTGTTGACGTTGGTGTTGTTGGCATTATTGTTGTTGACGTTGTTGTTGGTGTTGACTTTGTTGTTGTTGTTGGCGTTGTTGTTGTTGGCGTTGTTGTTGTAGGCGTTGTTGTTGTTGACGTAGGTGTTGTTGGCATTATTGTTGTTGGCGTTGTTGTTGTTAACGTTGTTGGTGTTGACGTTGTTGTTGTTGGCGTTGTTGTTTTTATTGTTGTTGACGTTGTTGTTGTTGTTGACGTTTTTGTTGTTGACGTTGGTGTTGTTGTTGGCGTTGTTGTTGTTGTTGGTGTTGTTGTTGTTATTGACGTTGGTGTTGTTGGCGTTGTTTTTGTTGGCGTTGTTGTTATTATTGTTGTTGGCGTTGTTGTTGTAGGCGTTGTTGTTGTTGACGTTGGTGTTGTTGGCATTATTGTTGTTGGCGTTGTTGTTGTTGACGTTTTTGTTGTTGACGTTGGTGTTGTTGTTGGCGTTGTTGTTGTTGTTGGCGTTGTTGTTGTTATTGACGTTGGTGTTGTTGGCGTTGTTTTTGTTGACGTTGTTGTACCTATTGTTCGAAAAATAAAAACACGTTCAAGGCTGTGTTCCAATATCTTCCATTTTATAAATACTTTAATGTTGAAGTGTATTGATCAATTGACATAATTATGTTCAACTACACTAAACGATGCATACACTCGTAAAATTGCTCCGAAATGGCCATTATTTATCAGATATATATTATTATGACAATTATTATCTTTAAGTTTATTAGTATCTACAAATCGAAATACCTATAATGTTCCTTTATTCATATACGAAGTGTCATTTGTCATTGGTATCTTTAAAGCAATTTCAACCCGTATGTTGAATATAGTGGTTATATATGTTCTTAAATCTGGATTCAAAGCCAGGGATTGTGACGCATTAAAGACTTACTTATGAATATTAGCAATTTGATATATTCTGGAACTGAGGCCTACAAATTGAATTACACTGATATAATGTCCTCATTATTTCATTACAGAAAAGTTACAGTGTAATGGGTATATATGTTAAAGACAACAAACTACACTAGATGCAAGTTACGACTTTCCTCGTTTTCTTCAATATCCAGTCCAATTCAAACACTCGGACCACTCTTCAATAATGAAGCGAATGTATAACATGAGGTTAATATATTAACTAGCAATGCATTCAGTATCCATGAATAGATTAAGGTTAATACCGAATATTGATTTATTGGTTGGACTGACTGAGCGGACGACTCACCTGGACACACAACTTTGTTACGATGCGTGTTCCGTGTTTCAAATCGTTTTGAATGAAACTATATAGTGCATAAACCTTTGTAATTACATGTAACATAATATTACGACGCATAGACCGTAAAATACATTTTTACTTAAAATTTCATGTTTTCTTATCAGTTTTTAAACATAATGGATTAGAAGAATTTACCTGCTTGAGTTATCGTTTGTGATTCTGGCGATCCTGCAGAACTTTGCTCAGTTTCAGAAGCTTCTCCTGAACTGGTCGACGTAGCATTGTCGTTCCCTGCCATAAAATATATCCAAAATAAGAATGACTAATGTGTAAACGATCCATTCAATTTCAGTAAGAAGACAAATGATTTTTGATGAAATATTCATCAGAGAAATGATTTATTTCACACAGATTTATTTCAGTAAGCTGTTTGAGTAAACGGGGATAACCATTGTTTGCCATAAACATTTCGCCCGTTGAGTGTTATAGTCATTTCGTTATAATCAGGAGATTTTTTCAGAATTGACGGTGAAGTAATTGCAACAATATCGAATTATCTTGGATTTGCGAACGGATCGTATTCCTTCTTTACTCTCTCAGTGTATTTTCCAAAGAATCTTACCAAATTCTTCAACTTCACACCTCAAGACACATAATCTTTTTTCACTTTCATTGAATGAAAATTCTTTATCTCATAATTACATCATAATCAGACTTTCCCGAAAATTTTACGACGCCAAAATGAGGCGGTTAACAGTATCATATTGCATAGGTCTACAGAAGGGAAATTGTGGGGAGATATTTGCATATTTGTCAGTATTTTTTTCATAATTATAGGACTGTTGCTACAGGCATATAGCACGTTGATACTGTGAAGCCAACAGAACATCCTATTTTTCTTGCATACCGTTTTGGGGAAATACATGACGAGATTAAATAACACGACTAACTTTTAAGGACTTGTTTGTTATAGAAACGCATGAATTGACAAGTCATGTTATTATTCGATGTTGTGCGAAGTCATCATAATTATGTGACGTCATCAGCACGCGACTCATCCCACTCGGAGGGAAGTTGTGTAAAATGCGAGAAATCCCGGTATGGTATGCAAAAAAATCATCTTTTCTATTTCCACGCTAATACCGTTCTCATTACAAATGTACGACCGTAAAGTAAATCAGGAATAATCATTGAATTTCTTTCAAAAAGAAAGTGTTCCCGAGTTTGAGTACAGTGGTAAGGAAATGAACTATGGGAAGTAACGGCTTGTACTGAGAGATTGTTAATCTTTATAGATTTCACCTATAGGGAATGACAATTCCACATGACATGTTCATGGTTTTGTAAATATATATATAAATTTCGAAATTAAGTATTAATACAAGCTGTATTATCATTTAAAAACAAGTCTTATGTGCGTGATCAACACGTTTAACATTTTTTTGTCCAAGGTTCTGACAAGCTTCCATCACAATATGACAGTTATAAGAGATAGTACCATACACTATCTAATAAATTCTCGACAATGATTTTAAGACGTTGAACTGTATTATACCCATACTGAACTATCGTTCTATAAATAAACACACTTTCAAAGGTCGGCGCTAATTAATGCTTACGTCTAACCAGGCGGATGGCTTACCTGTCGTTGCTGTTGTTGTTGTTGCTGCTGCTGCTTGTGTTGTTGTTGGTGGTGGTGTTGCCGCTCTCACCACCAGACTTTCTCCAGAAAGCCATTGTATACACACGAAACATACGACTAGAACCACAAGCTTGTGTTGAATGTGGTTCATTTTATAATACATTGTATCACTATCAAACTATATCATAGAATCACATCCACGTAAGTTTCATTATACTCCTATCCAATGTCAGATTGACAATGTCAGATTTAGACCTCTTAAAATAATTCCGACACCGATCGAAAATGACTTGTATTCCGAATGAGAGATAAAGTCGGCCTAAACTCTTTATATACGGGTATATGCAATTCATTCATTCAGCTTATCATATGAATGTCAAAAAAGTTTGTTCTGAGGGTCACAAAAGTTTGTTCTGCGATAAGACAATGATCGAAATGTCATACTCTGAAGTTGACAGAAAATTCTTCTGACACAACCATGTTTTATTTCATTATTTAACTTGGCGAACGTATTTACTTTTCTGATTTATGAACTGTGCACTTGTAGATATTTTGTGTCTGAAATTGTGGTCTTAATACTCAAAGAAAACTCATTAATGGCGTCTATTAAAACTAATGCTTATAAGTAGCAGGACACTTAATACGTCTCGCTTAATATGCGCTACTAAAAATGAAAGAATGCAAGGAAAATATCACAATACGAGAGCGCATGAAATTCGCTTTTATATGTTTGAAGCGCTGTCAGCATTTTACAGATATAAAGCAGAATTTACAGACGGTATGTGTTCGACATGGATTATAACAGCAATGACCCATACCCACACGTGTTGAGCATTTTTCGGCATTTCACAGCTTGTACAGCGCCATATTCACGATACCTTTCCAGTACTAGTAGTAGTATCTTCAATGTTGGGTTTAAGCCTCCAACGATGTTTCGAATGTTTCGGCATTTTGTTAACTGTAAATACAATATTCACTAGTGTCGATCATCCAATACAACTATGTTTTAATTTAAGTATATTTGAATATAGTTCAACCTTTTAGGGTCATGTTGCAGTTGTTGGTTTATGCGCATTTTCGAGGTGTCTGTGATTATGTATGTCTCTAGATGTTGATGTGTGGGTTTCAAAGTAAAAGTGCTGACATTTTACCAGATGGCGAATACGCCGTGCATATTGAAAATAAAATATCAGTTTTGTTACAAAATGTGTTGAAACTGCACTAGACTAATGCATGGGAAATTCACTCAGAAGCCCCATGAACATATTATTGGGACATTTCAGTATAACGACATCGTATTAATAAGTACCGTGCTAACGCAAAAATAAACGTATATTACTTTAACTGCGCGTTTGAAACCAGATAAATATATGACCACATGCATAGATCTGCTATGACAGAACTTGCCAAATGTATACTTAGTTCATTTGAGAAAAACCAAACCGTAAGATTTCTCAAATTTCATGAACTTACCTAGCGATACAAGATAAGAACATAACATGATATTATTTAAGTTTACGCAGGATGAACGCTTAAAACATTTCAACGTATATATTTTATAGCTACGTTATATTTTGCTTTGATGTGATCTTTTTTTATAGATAAAATGATTTAATTTTCAAAATCGATTACTAGAAATTAACATTGGGTGTTAACATCAAAACGACATTCATTTTCAATATAGAATGTCAAATGTCGGTGTGTATTGCCTAATAACGATGTTAGTCACGTAATGACAGCCAGAGGACTTGAGTTCACTGTAATAACACATAAGGGGCCGGACAGCATGTATGCATTTCCTTAAAATGTCAAAGTGTTTCTTATAAGACATGTACCCATATCAACATTTGATGTTAGATGCGACTTCTATCCCGAATTGGTAAGTACTTACATTTATTTTATGAGTATCTACTTATGATATTTTTCGATAGATTCGTGTATGGACTACGTTATGGATGATACCTACTTTAAAACGCCTTACGGTTATTTTTGTTCTGTGTACATAGCTTGTACTTCACATATGAATTTTTCTTCTTTCTCAAGTTTACATGTAATCTAGGATCAGACTAAAGCAGAGAATTGTATGAACTTTAATACGTATTTTTAGCGAACATAAGCTTCAACAAGCGGTACAGTTAAATACAACCGGACCAGTACGGCATTTATGGAACATGCGACAACTTAAGCCGAAATTGTTCAAAAACGGCGATCATATGTGCTGAGAATGGCAAAAGTCATATAATAATATGTGTTTCTCGTTTGCAAACAAAATACATGTAATCTGATATTGCATACATACTAATTAATGTCGACTACTATATCAGTTTGAAAGTTCAGACATACTCAAATATCAATTCGTATGGTCAAGCCTTAGATTTGAAGCTGAAGAAAAGTTTTGAACAATGTATGTAAATGCGCAAGGTAATAACATCGACATTCATTATCGTATGAGATCCTACGGCTAAAATCGTTTCGTATAACTGTCGTGCGTTATAGATGAACAGAACCGGGAGTGTAGGCTGAATAACACTTGATCGAATCGAATTTCTTATCATTTTTGCTGAGTAATATTTGTCTATCAATATATCACAAATTGTGTGTATGAAACGCACGCTGGTCAGCTCTAATACCGACATAATTGATAGTGACCGGTCAAGACATTAAAGATGTATCTGGCTCATATGAACATAACATTTTTGAATTGGCTTATCCAGTATTGTTGTTACATTGGCTAAACATCTCTAATTAAAAAGAACCATTGCAATGTATAACCAATTAAAAATATATTTTTTACCATATTACTTACAGACAAAACTTGTAAAATAGCCTGATTTTATGATGTACAAAAATACTTCTTCAACAAATACGGATCAATACATTATGAGTTCATTCTTCGTTCATGCATGTTTATTGATGTTTAAACTATAGGAAATATATTTTTCATTTTTGTTTAGGTAAAAACAAATGAACAAGGGGCTGGCCTCATTTTTCACCTGAATCAGCTATCAATAAAATGCATATTCATAAACCCTCACACGTTATGATCATTAAATGCAATTCAAAGAGTTTTGAGAATAATTTACTAATTCATGCGTATACAGAAGTAGAAATTGAATAAAATAATACTCAAAGTCTCGGGCCAAATCTAGAAAATAACGGTTACATTTACTCATACTCATATTTGCTTATATGAGAAAATAAACTGAAATTGTTTTTATTTATGACTTTATATACACATGTACAGTAAAGCCTTAAGAATACGACCACCTTTGGAACTCTTGAAATCTGGTATTCCGATTGAGGTGGTGTCAATATTGAGGTTGATTGAAGAGCAAAACAGTGAAAATCGACTTGAAAATGTGTTCTTAATTTCAAGGTGGTCTTATTATTGAGATGGTATTTAAAGTGAGGTTTTACTGTATATTGTTTCATAAATAAATTTAAACAATAACATGAGCTGTACTTTTTTTCTGAACAGAGAGTTTGAATTAAATCATGGTGGTCGAGTGTTTTAAAGGCTATGTAAACAGTACGGACCAATAGTTGGAGATATTGCGCACGATTGCTTCAAATACAGTCGGTTATCTGTATGTTCAATGTATTATTTATTAATCAATAGATTCTGAAAGGACAATCTGAAACTTAAATTAATCAATGGAAAGTAAATAAATCCAATCAGAAAGCTAAATGTGTTGTATTGTAAGTGGGGCGTTATGCTTATCTGTTCGGAATAATAAATGTTGAATTTCAAATATAAATCAAATCAAATGATCAATAACTGGTTTTTAGAGTCTTTAAAATTTATTTCTGTATGGTAGTGACCATAAAATGACCAAGATGTGCCGGACAGTACGTTTGCCCCGTGGCGCCCCTCTTGGTCACTTCCGGGTACAGTCGAAAATAATTGTCAAATATTTATAGTCATAATGTTTCAATTAAATTTCATTTTTCAATGTTATCCTTGTTCTGATGTCCCTCCTGGCTAAAGCGTACATGAAACGGAAGTTTTGAATTTGAGTATCTAGACAAATATTGACAATGCACCACGCTTGTTTATCTCGTATTTCCTGTGGGTGGGTCGATCACGTGACATCCGCATGCAGAGTCTCAAATGTCATACGCGTGAATAATATAAACAAATTAATCAAACGAATAAATAAATAAATAATGTACTACAACATTAACATGCAAAACAGAGTTTTCTTTTAATCGAGTTATAAAAATATATATATATATTATGTATATATACATACTCTTCAGTTTTATGAAATACAAAACGTGTTAACTAAGGTCTGAATATGGCTTGATAAAATTAACGACCATGAAGCTAGTGAATGGCTATCAAAGAATTAGGTCTAAATTTAAAGGTTCAAAACATGTTTTCCATGTGCGCCTTAACCAACAAACTATAGCTGGGGCGGCCATTTGTTAAACCAATGACACAGCGCAAGATTGAAATATTCTACTTGTATAGGTAAAGGAATTCTTTAACCAAGATTTTTACTCGCTTGAGTCGCCCCTGTATTTACGAGGAATCCATCTCATTTCAATAAAAAATATATCGGTTATCGAACTCGGTTGCCAGAATGACATAATTATCATGAACGACAAGCGTGTCTGATATGAAAGTTGGAGATTGTGAAACGTGTTGACATGAAGTACAAAAGTTAGCTTTTTGCCAAATATCTGATAACTTCAGTTGTATTTGACCAAACTTATTGAGCTTATAAAGTTCGCACATATTGTACGAAAGCCATCATACAGTTGGCGAAGTCGAGATGGTCAATACAAACCGCGCTAAGATTTATGGTATAAAACATTGAAAACTCGCCCAGTTAGTTCAGTCAGTAGAGCTCTCGATTGTCAATCGTTAGGTCGTATGTTCGAAACTCGGACAGAGGCGTATGTTCTTCCTGACATTTTGACCGAAGATAATTCGAAGTCATTCGTTCTTCACCTCTGATTCATATAATAAAGTTATCATTTACTGTAGAATATCGGGGTATAGTACTGGCTGGTAACCCAGGAACACTGGTTATGTCAACTAGCTGTCGTACAAAAATGAAATACTGTTGATAAATGGTGTAAACTCCAACAAACAATCTCTCGGTCATGTCTGCTTATTTATGTATGGAAGATAAGAGCAAAAAACAGGGCTAAGATAACTTATGTAACTGACTGTTGATGACAACTAGTGTACTGCTAATATCATCAGCAGTAATATCACCATTTGCATTCACTATAGCGATGAAAACACTACAAAATATCTTTAATACATTCAATCTAATTTTCATTCATTTAGTCAACATAAAAGTATATAGAACGTGCTCGAGTAATTCGAGTAAAATTATGAAATTGGTCATTCAGTGTTATGTATGCGAAGATTTACATGTACACTAGTCAGGGACAACTGTATTTGATGAAAATTTCTAGAACCCTGCATAGTCGGCATTGAATTATATAAGCATTGACAAAAGACATGTTCGTGGTCGTGCGTTCACATAGACTAATAAAGGTTCTATAAGACACATTTACAGTGATTCATAAAGTTTTGTTTCATTTATTGCAGATAGCAATTCCCACCAGACGTAAAAATGAAGGCTTCAATTCTGTCTCTGCTCGCTTTATGCTGTGTTGTAACTATCACAGTGGCTCAGTATGATTACAGTTACGCCCCATACTACGGGGGTGCTTCATCGGGATTTGGCAACAACCAATGTAAGTAATGGAATATGATAATTGTTGCCATCACGATGATAGTCTAAGTCAACTACTGACATAGAGTAGTAAAATTATCAAAATTTATCAATCTTTCATTTGTACAGTAATACTTCACATAAAGACCACCTCAAAATTAAGACCACACTTTTCAAGTCCATTTCCACTGTTTATTCAACCGCAATATTAAGACCACTTCAATAAGAAGACCAGTTTTTAAGGGTCCCAAAGGTGGTCTTATCATTGAAGTTTTACTGTAATTACTGATGTTTTACTGAAATTAACTTTGCATATTCGCATGTTTTTGAGATGGCCAAGTCTGCACCAAGACAGGTTTGACAGTGATCTGGGACAATAGTGATAAAGTTAAAATTGCCAAGCACACATTTGAAAGACACTGTTCATGTCTAAATTGGTCAAAATCAGTCGAATATTGACGAAATGGTGGGATTATTGAGTGTACTACAGAGTGCGTATGTGGCATTTCCTGTTGTGGTATTTGACTAATTTTCATGAACATTGCGCTTTTATCTAATAAATAAACATCTAACTACGACCGTATTTACGTGTCTTCAGTATCGCAACTCTTCTATTAGTTATAGCTAGATGACGTAATTCTGGAACTCTTCTCGTTTATTCTGCCTATAATGTCCGATATTAAAATAAATCGCCTTTTTAAATGGCGTAAATATACAGATAAGTACTTGTATTGCATACCACCGAACATTTGATGAGACGTCGTTTTTAAGATAACTGTTTCTTCTTGCAGTTCTCATGTTCATTGGTCTCCTGGTGATCCTCAGCGCTTTGTTCATGAATGTGAACAGAAACAACACAGTTGAGATCAACCTGACAGCCACCAGCGGATAAATGATAAATGGTAAACGTTCATTTCATGTTGTATTGATTGATATTCATGCAATCATTTTGTGCGTTTGATCCTCGAATTTGAACTTGCCTTGTGAGCTCACAACTCCCATTCTAGGGAATTAAGTCTGCTGGGTTAGCCTAGACGGTATAGCACAAACTATCATTCTGGAGACTTAAGTATGCTGGGTTAGCCCATACGGTATAGCACAAACTATCATTCTGTGGACATAAGTCTGCTGGGTTAGCTCAGACGGTATAGCACAAACTTTCATTCTGTGGACTTAAGTCTGCTGGGTTAGCCCAGACGGTATAGCACAAACTATCATTCTGGAGACTTAAGTTTGCTGGGTTAGCCCAGACGGTATAGCACAAACTATCATTCTGGAGACTTAAGTCTGCTGGGTTAGCCTAGACGGTATAGCACAAACTATCATTCTGGAGACTTAAGTCTGCTGGGTTAGCCCAGACGGTATAGCACAAACTATCATTCTGGAGACTTAAGTCTGCTGGGTTAGCCTAGACGGTATAGCACAAACTATCATTCTGGAGACTTAAGTCTGCTGGGTTAGCCCAGACGGTATAGCACAAACTATCATTCTGGAGACTTAAGTCTGCTGGGTTAGCCCAGACGGTATAGCACAAACTATCATTCTGGAGACTTAAGTCTGCTGGGTTAGCCTAGACGGTATACCCCAATTATCATTCTGGATACTTAAGTCTGCTGGGTTAGCCTAGACGGTATAGCACAAACTATCATTCTGGAGACTTAAGTCTGCTGGGTTAGCCTAGACGGTATAGCACAAACTATCATTCTGGAGACTTAAGTATGCTGGGTTAGCCCATACGGTATAACACAAACTATCATTCTGGAGACTTAAGTCTGCTGGGTTAGCCCATACGGTATAACACAAACTATCATTATGTGGACTTAAGTCTGCTGGGTTAGCCCAGACGGTATAGCACAAACTATCATTCTGGAGACTTAAGTCTGCTGGGTTAGCCCATACGGTAAAACACAAACTACCATTTAAAGATTTGAGGGCCCTTTGATGAAATAGCTATATGAGATACGTACAATCAATATTTGTTCCATCCTTTGGTCTGTTTGAAATCGTTAGATACAAGTCATGGGTACAAATTATGCAGATTCCTATGTAATCTTTAATGACAACACAAAGCATATTGTCTATAATATTATGGACAACAAAGAAAACAGCGAGTCTTTATTAATTTACAACTTTTTACTTTCATTCTGTTATGTTTTATTTCAGAGTTCGCTTCAGAAATTCGTGTGAGACGACATCTTGTGATCCTATCATCTTGTCATTTACATTTTATCAATCAAAAAAATAAAAATTCCTCATGAAATTAATTTATTTATTGTGGTTACGTTATTGTTGTGAATAGATCTAATAAAACTAATTTATTCCGTAACAACCAGTTTTTGCCCTCTGTTCATATTGAATTACCTTAACAAATCAATGGAATTTCTTGCATGGAGTAAAGTACATGTACCAGATATTACCATGAAGGTTTGATGAAAACTGCCACTTTATCAAAACTGAATAAAAGTTTTGTGTGGACGTCTCAATATACATATACAAGTCGAGTTAAAGGTAGATAGTGTTGAATCTTTTATCAAAATATGCTTAGTCGTAAATATGAGATAATCAGTCGAAAATGCCTTCATACAGATATAACACGCTACAAATCTACATCGTTACTTTTCTAACATGTTTCCCAAAACCACAAATACAAGCATGCGATATGGGTATTTTCTATCTTGACCTATGCGCTGAGTAAGGAAATACCTGTATCAGACTCGTGTTTTGCAGCTTCTGGAATTGTTTAAGAAAATTTATAGTGCAATGTGTATGAAGTCATTAAGATGCCATTTTCACAAAATTATAACTTAACATATTTGGAGAGAAAATAAAGACCATCAATCCTCATACAGTCTTGACCAGTATACTGTATACAATATTGATAACACACATAAATTGAAACACTTCTAACGTGCTTTTCAGTCTTCAGTTAAAATACTCACAATCAAACATTGAAGACTAAACACATTTTTCTCTGATATCAAAGTCCAATATTGCTAAGTTCTACAAAGAATGTGTTTTGCATTTCTCTTGACTTTTTCAAATAGAATTAATATGGAAAATGTGAGCAATGAAGGTCGTCTTTCATCACCTAAAGTGAGTTGAACTACAGAGAGTAGACATGCATAAAATATCAAACAAGTACTCTGTGAGATCAAGTCCTCTGGCTGCATCGACTATATTTAACATTTTCTCCTATGATGAAAACAAAACACAGACAACAATTCAGGTTTAGAATGGTTTAATGTGAGAGAGTTTCACATCTATATGAACAGATTTCAACTTAACGATGTATCACTATGGTTACATACACAGGTACAAAAAAAACAAACATAACATTACCTACAATACTAAAGCAATTCTACATTATTAATAAAGTCAAACTGATCTTCAATCTATCTAACAAACACACACAAAAACAGATGTTGCTTCGTACGATTTGATTAGTTTCATGGCAAGAACAGACACAAAAATAAGAATAAAACTACAGTTTATGTACTTTAATATCAATACTGAATAAGTGAATAATATCGCGTGTTGAAAAGTTTGTGAATTGCTGATTCCAGATGTTTCGCATGCGGAAATGTTAGCGAATCACGGAAATCAGTTTGCTTATACAATGTTTTACCTACATATTGTGAAATTATCAAGTTCTTAATTTTATTTCATGCTCCAAACGTTATGATAGGACTCCCAAGTTTTTTCAGCCATGCAGTGCTTTAGATGTGACTCTATGGAGTACTGGACTCCAAGTTGTGGCTACACAGTGCGTAGAAAAATATACTTCTGCTGAAGTGGAAATTGTTTGCGAATTTTGTGCAATCGCGAAATTTACAATCTTTACCACCTCGCAAACTGTACCACTAATACAATATATCAAACATGTTTGAATAAAACGTTTGACATTAATTGTGGGTAACAGATATTACAGAAACATTTTTAAAAAATGTTAAATTACTTTTCATCAGCTTAAATAAGTTTTTAATAATTTTAACAGAGATAGGGAACACTATCTTTCACATATTTGACAGAAGGCGAGCGAAAATAGCTTCACAAATCAATTGTCAATCATTGTTTGACTTTTTTTCCTGCAAATCTCAGACAAAATGATAAATAAATGTCATGGTAGTTTACTGGCCTACATAAACATTATTTAATAAATAACCAGAAATTCTGTAAACACATTGATTAGTTTTAACACATGGAAACAAAGATTTGACTGCAAAATGTTCAATGTGGCCAAAGTAATCAGACTGATTCGGATAAGAACGTTTTAAGACCAACCATGAGTATAGCACCATTCATTAGAGAAAATGACTAGGCTAAGCCAAGATAACAAACATTCATATATATGGTATGTTCACAAAATAATCTGTGAAAATTTGACAACATAAATTCACTTATCAAATCAAGCAAACATAAGATTTTTGGTAATAAATCAATGAACCAAATTAGCAAACATACAAAGATTAACTAGGTACCACTATACTATACGAAAATTAAAGAGGTCACTCAATCAAGGTTTGAAATTAAGATGTTGGGAACTCACAATCAAAAACAAACTTGGTGATAAGCTTTTAGCAACACCAGGAAAAAATATCAAAATTCAGAAAAGTTTTTTTTAATAACAGTTGAATAATTTATAACAGTGAACTAAGAAAAAAGAAGCTTTAGATCTGTGACAATGATTGACAAAAAGTGTTAAGCTCATGTTGGTAAAAAAAAACCTGTGAAAAAAAATGATACTTTAAAGTTAATATGATACACATCAAATCTGTCACTTCAAGGAAACTTAATCTGCACTTTAATGATTACTTAATGCAAGCAGCTGCACACATACTCTTTTTTGTCCAATACAAATGGTAATCTTCAAAAAGTTGTAAGAATAGTCAATATCTTCAAGCACCAGAGGTTCAAATAAATACGAAGATATCTCAAAATTACAGATAAAGATTACTGCAATCTAGCCAAAACCAAAATAACCTGTTTGAAAGACATGAAAGTCAGTAAGTGGTAACATAAATGATAATATTTTTCCGGGATCAGAAAGTATGACACTTTAAATATGTCCGATATCAGGGCTAGCTGATTCATCAGATTGTGTCCCCTCCAAATACGACAGCATACCAGATCAACAATACCCTTTAAAACAAATGTTTCAATATCTGTATCAAAAATGTCGCTAAAATGTTCCAAGTAGTATTTTAAAATTTACAGGATCAGCATCAACAACACTAATTGATTTTAGGTGCACAAAACCCCTTGTAATGTTATGTTGAAGGAAAGTTTGTTTTCATATCCCTTGTGAGCCCACAAGATTAGAATTATGGCTTATCAGTTAGTCTGTATTGGGAACTGCTCAAATTAAACAACAGCAAAAAAACTTGATAATGTAAGCTGTGAACCTGATCACTGATATAATACAAGTCACCAATAAATAACATTACACATGATAATAGTGCAACAAAAACAAAATGTACATATAAATATATGTAGTTATAAAGTACAGTTAAATCTCCCATTGACTGGACCTTTTAAACCAAGACATGTCTAAAACACTAAACACACATGTTTGGCCATCTAAACCTATCGGTTGTACCATAAGAATCTGTAAATGGTTCCAGGTACAGATAGAAGTATCTGGTGTGAGAGTTACTGTTTTGGCATTTCCTCATTCTGGTCAAAAACACTTACCCGAGAGCCGGATATTTCCATCCGCACATTAAGCCAGAGATAGATTCTTTTTCTTGCATACCTTTGTTAAGAAGACGAGATTAAATAAACCGACAGACGTTCTAAGGGCTGCTTTTTATAGTAATGTGTCATTTCTCAAATACATTCAAGTTATTATTCGCAGTTTATATGACGTCATTACGTTACATCATCAGCAATACTCGGCCTACACAGGGGGAGTAAGATAGTTTTCCAACATCAGTGTAAACCAGGGAAACTCTGGTCTGGTATGCAAGAAATACTAATCTATATACCAGTCAACATGTAAACAATATTATTTTTGGAATGACAGGATAACAAACATGTATATGCCATGATATTATAACATGTATGGCACATTTGTGAACAACGCAGGTGTACAAGTCAGTAGTACTGCAACATTATTTCATATAAATGATGCATATACAATAACATGAATTCACATAGATAACATTATACATGTATATAAAGGCAACAATTGTAAAGATTGAATTAAGTGCTCAAATATTAATGGTTGTTTAATTTAGTGATGAACGAATATCGAGTATAATCGCATGGTCTTTGCTTACAGTTTCTTGTCAACAAAAATGATGCTAAAGTTTTTGGCTTGATGTTGGTACTGGTACTTTCTGTGTGCGACTGTCAGCGCACTATTAAAATCTTTCTAGTACTATCAGAATTAATTGCTGTAAGTGCTAGTAAAAAAGTTATACACTATAAGTACTGTCCTTTAAATTTTTTTAATTTATTGTTCAATGTTTGCTGCAATGAAATTATTCTGACAGTTAATTCAATTGTGTTATACCATTATAATTATAAGTGTATTTCATGCAAGGCATAATTATACAGTGTATATATCAATAAATGAAAACATTTCAATTATTTTCCGATTGTGAATCGAAATTCTCTTTCCAATAAATTTTGATTATCAACAAGGTTTGCAGTCTAATTTTAAAACATTAAAATAAATCTTTATGCAAAAATATCAAAATAATAACTAAATGTTATTAATCAACTACGTTGAAATATTACACAAATAAAAAAGGGAATGAATCAAGACTAACTATATTTCAACTAACATGTTTCTCAAATCGTACACTACCTTTCCTAAACTACTGTTCTAACAATACTAATTTCCAAATAATTCATCAACTTGTACAATTTATCAATTAACAAGGGTAACACTTTGTGCCCCTTCACCATTCTTCAAACTGCGGGATGCATAAAAATGCAAATATATCTACAACAACTATACAAATGTATCTCAATAAAGCATATTCAATATTGGGCATTATCAAAAGGAAAAGGGGACATAACTCAGACATTTAAGGATTGCATAGAATGAAGCACAACCAGATTATGAATTGAAGTGGGATCATTATCTCATACAAAGATGCCTATACATAAACTCTTATAAACACTAGGATTGAGCGCCGCTGTACTATTTCCAAACTCTTCTTTAAATGATGTCATTTCCAGAAAATGTCACATATGACTTCACCATGTACTGACAGTAAGCAATATTTGCCCCATATGGCAATATCAAAACGAAGTGACCATATGCAGTAAATATTGTTTCCTGCTTGCAAATAGTGACATCACATGTTGCGTTTTCTTGAAATGACGTCACTTACAGAAGAGGTTGAAAATCCCATAACAGTGCTCAGATGATGAATATGAAGGAAATCCATAACAACAAAAGAACAACAATCCTCATATGTTTGTGTTAATACATGCATTTGAAAATGGTAATTTTAGAGATCTTTTAAAAGTTTTTAGAAACTGTGAAAAACACTCACATGTTCACACAATGTTTGACATTTATAAAAATACACAACATTCTATGTAATGATATATCACCAGCACAACATTAAAAAATATTCAAAAATCAGTGACGTGATGACAGAAACCGAGGGTCGATGTAAATAACAGTAATATGATAAACAAACAAATGTCTATTTTTCTCATCATGTAGACAAATGTTTGTAAAACATCTTACAATATGAGATTACCTAGCGTTGCAATAAGCTACATTTACATCCCTGGTCTTGTTTTTCACTTAGTTCCTTTATAAGCCACTGGAGTTATCATAGGAATCAACAAATATACAATATACATGCTAAACTATTACAACTCACACAATTTTATGAATAAAGGCACATTAGAAAGATTTAAAAGTCTTTGATTTTAAATGTGAACATTCTAATACAGGTACATGTAGTAATCAAAACACTACAATTAACTTTACATGTATGTACCCCAAACTGAACTCTATTACTGCCAGTCAAAAAGAAGTCACTGAACAGATATATCACTATATTATGCATTCCAGTAATTCTTCTTTGAAACACAATGTAAATCTTAAAAACATTTACAGCACAAAGTTCCATTGTAAGTAATTTCATATTCACAAACCTGTGATTACACTAAACTAACAGCCTATAAATTTTAGCCACAATCAGGTCCTTTCTAGCCTACCCACCTATATTGTCAGTAATCTTAAGAGAATAAGTCAGACAGGCTAAAAGACCTAATTCAAGACCATATCAGACTGGCTATAAACCATCATTCAAGACCAGATCAGACTGGCTATAAACCATCATTCAAGACCAGATCAGACTGGCTATAAACCATCATTCAAGATCAGTTAAGATGGTCTAGAAACCAGGAATATAATTCTGGTGAAAAAATGTAGGCAGACATAAAAAGCAGCAAGGCAGATTATACAAGGTTAACAATTACAGGCAGATCATGAAAAAGATACAACATACTACATACTACATGTATGATTAACACATCTAGACAATTCTGACAACAAAACAATACTGCTCAATCACAACTGTCTAATTTAGCTTAATTTTCCTTATGTTTGCAAATTCATTTCAACGCAAATTCAAAATTCTTGCACGCATTAATGTAGATGATATTTTGGCATGACATTGATCTTAAAGCTATTTACAATTTGTTACAACATGGTTGAAGACTGTGAATAAAATGAAATGGTAAATCAGTTGAATTTGCAAAGTAAAGTACTCGCTAATTAACAATTATCAATAGTAACTTGGTGTCAATAAACTGACAAAAAAAAATTACAATTACAGTGTCAATCAAGTCAAAGATGTCAATGAAGTTTGAACCTGGTAAATTAATGAAACTACCAAGCCAACAATTGAAGTTTTACTCCAATTTCAATAATTCCCAGCAAAATAGAAAATGCCAAAGTGACCTAAGCTACAATGTATCTTACAACAGGTAAATGTAGACATTTTTCAAGAGGTGTTAGCTGTCTTGGGTTTGACTGTGCAACAAGTATTGGGTATAGCATGAAGATTAGTAATGAACAGCATCAGTCATAAATAACATTAATACTGGAAATGAACAAATAAAACAATGCACATGTCCTTGAAGCTGCTAACTGGAATGTATTCTAATCTAAACAAGTGAAAGTAAATACTGCTCTCATATCGTTAGATTCACAAACTCAAAGTACATAATCTTGCTACATGTATCGCTTCACTATGTACACTGTCAAAGTTTCATTGAGTATTGCAGATTAACCTATGTTCAATAAAGTTATAAGTAACAGTATGAAACTCTTTAATTAGAGTCAAAAACATACGGTAACAACGAACAATCAAAAAGAACATGTTATATAATTTGCCGTAACATGTTATATAATTTGCCGTAACAACGAACAATCAAATAGAACTTGTTATTTTGCCGTAACAACGAACAATCATATAGAACATGTTATTTTGCCGTAACAACGAACAATCAAATAGAACATGTTATTTCCTTTGCTGTAACAACAAACAATCAAATAGAACATGTTATTTCATTTGTCAAACTTTCCAAGCAGTCTTGACAAGGAAACTAATGAAGAAACCAGTTCTATTTGATTGTTCAAAGTTAACAAATGACTTCAAATGAACAGTATCTGATTAATAATTTGCGAAGAAAAAACTTTGCTAGTCCACAGTCAATAATGAAGCAAAGCACTAAGAGTGATCATGTGCATCCAACATTTCCGCACTAAATGGTTTCTCGAAAATCCTAAATGAACAAAATATGAAACCTGCAATCATCCCACAATGCTTAGAACTACAACTATTTCACTTCGACCAATGAGTAAAATGATAATATTATGCCATTTTCAATAGAAATTTCTCACAAATCACTCTGCATGTACAAGTAAAGACACATATTTAAGAGCTGCCTCTTTCTGAACCTGACAAAGAATGAATTCATTCTCAGTTGTGAAATGATGAAAATATTTTTTCAATGATAACATACTGTAACATTAAATTCATCTCAAATTATGAAAATGATGACTATATGTTTTCCAATGACAATACAATAACATTGAATTTATCCTAAAATGTAAAAATGATGACACAATTTTTCCTATCACCATATACAGAAACATAGACCAAAGTAAGAATACTATAAATGTGGACTATATGATTATCATGCCATACATTGTTACTCAATTTTGTTAAACCAGCAGTTACAATGGTAATGCCAAACACTCGATACACAATTTAACAGTCCAATTTATTCCTACAAATACGTAATTTGTTAATTTCTTATTTTCATTCTGAACCAACTGCACTGAAAAACATCATCACCTTTCAGAAAATAGACCATTGATACAATAAGTGACAGCACACATTTAACAGTTGTAGTTTTAAATTAGATGTAAATTGAGTTTCTGTTGGCTAACAGTAACAATTTCTAAAAAAACAGTTTTTAACAATATGCAAAGCACCATCAATTTAAATACTATGTTCATAAATATCAATCAGGCAGGCGACTAACTCAGTCGTACATTTTACAGGTAAAGGGAAGCAACTTCACGCGATGCTATTTACCAGGCATAAATTGGTAAGCAAATTTACATATAAAGGGAGTTAACTAGATTGCATTCAGAGGCAAGTAAAGTCAATTACCAAATCAATTTGGTTCAGTGCAATAAGATTGTCACACTTACACAATGTACTCAATAAATAATTCAAATCATACAAGTAATTACAGCAAACATAAATACAAATATTGGATCATAACAAGCACAACTGCACCACATATACCCAAAGCTAAACAAACAAATATCTTGGTAACAAGAAACATTTAACTACATTATGCTTCAATAGTAGGATTCTATGATAAATGCCGTTTCTTTCTGTTTCAATATGTAAACAAAAGGACATTCAAGGGACAAAACGACCATTGTATTAATATAAATCTGAGTCAAAAAAGAGACAAATGAAAAACCTGATACTGAATTTGCGAGGTAAAACGATCATTATATGCTCCAAATTTAGAGAATTAAATGCTTAACCACTCACTGTCATCACTTCACATACCAACACTCTCACTTTCAAATTGAATTCGATAACATAATTGGTAAAGTTCATAGATATATTGTTTGAAAGACAACATTTGGTTTTGGTAACACAATAAATAACACAATTTTCCATAAGTTGTGAATTGATCTTTAGGAGTTAAACCAGAAAAAAGTCAACACTGGCAGGAAATGTAAGTATGTTGATGGCAATTCAAAAAATGTGATTGGTCCTATGTGAAAAAAGTTAATCTCAAACTCTCCTTGACTGGAAAAAAACCCACACAAAAACAATATATTTCCTGAAGATTTAAAGCAAGTCTACACAAAAACCACACCAACCATACTAAATTGATAAAATTGTACAAAACCAGAAACAATAAGATCAGGTTTTCTCAAAATGGAGACAAAAATCTAAATACATATAATCTATATAAAGTATGTCAAGTTCTAGTGAACTATTAATCTCATATATATTATCTCCCTTTACAACTCTTCACTAACACTTCTCAAACTACGGATGTTAATCAGACTTCTTATTCTCACCAGACTGTGTCCTCTCTGTGGACTGTGCTGCAGTGGGAGCTCCAGACTGGTTGTCACTTTCCTTGGGAGCGTCAGCATTCTCCACTTCCATGTCTTCTTCATCATCACTAGCACCTTCAACAGCATCTTGAGTGTCAGCATCAGCACTATTGGTCTCCTCATCATCATCAACATCATCATCATCACTCTCATCATCTGAAAATACAAAGATAACAAGATGTCTGTGCCAAAAACATAAAACATTAATGCTTATTTCATGGAAACAGAATAAGTCAAACATGCAGCAAAGTTTACATTTACCAGATGGCCAGAGCTTTTAAGAACAGAGTCATAGATTATTTCAATGTCATTGCAACTATGTAAGGCTCAGAAATTCCTCTGATTGCTGTAAATAATTACCAACAACAAGACCAAGAGAAACATAAAGATGTGCTCAAATAAAACTATGGAAAAACCATGTAGACAGAATGATGCTACATGTAGTAACCAAAGAGACAGTTTATACAGTGGGCAGTAAGGAGAATAATGTACAAATGCTCAACCAAGATGTTATGGAGTCAAGCCCCTGTAAGGTGATCATTTCCTTAAAGACATCACAGCATGATTTCCCCACAAGCAAACTCAAGAATGATTCTTAATATCAAATACATTTACTGCAATCAAGCTAATATAAGCTGATAGAAAAATATGCAACCCGGACATAAGAATGCAAAATTTCAAAATCAACTGAAATTTGGCAAGGTGTTCAGGGGGGTCTAGGAAGCTCCTGGCTTTTAAGTATCTAAGATGGCTTAAATTGTCTCAAAAACAGCCCTTGAGAGCGTCAAATCCACGGATTTCCGCGAATCCACAGAAAATTCTCATGCCTGGCAATCATTACTTCACTACCATACGTCTAATACAGACTGGTTACCTTGACTAGATGTCTCTGGAGCTCTTACTGGCGCTGGAGGTTCAATCCTCGGAGCAAACGGTCTTTTCTTCCTAGCAGGATTTATTGTATAACAATAGCAACATCTATAACCTAGAAAATAAATTATTGAATAAAATACAACAGCCACCAAGCCGCAAGCACTTTAGAATAACAAGATGGTAAGAGCTACAAGCAAAGTGTTTACTGCAACCTGGATGAACAAGTGTACAAAGAATTCACTATTGATTAAGTATATATGTTAATGTTAGGTGTCCAGAGCATCAGAGTGACAACATTCCTTTTACAAAGACAAACTATGATATTTTACTGGGAATGTCCTGTGCTCACAATTTAGATGGAATTTCAAGTCCATTTCATTATTTTACATTTTCTCCAGCAGTACCATGCCCGATCTTTGATGCCTAAATACAAACTTACTGATATATTCAAACTCTTCCCGCATAGCCATCCCATTGTGAGAGAAACAGTTACCACATATTAATGCATATCTATTTTGTGGTCCATCACCAACCAGATACTCTAGCACTCTATCCATTGTTCCCCTCTCCCGGGGCAGTATAGGTCGAGGCAATGGTGGTCCCTGTGGTGTGTTACCTAATGAGCAAAGTGTGTTAGAGCTATAAATCACATATATATGAACATATATAAATCCTGTATTGTGGTAAAAGCAAAAACAGTACAAGTGGATATTTATCTAGAAATGTCAAACTGTTAAAATTAGCAATTTTGTATGGATCTTTAGTGGAAGAATTAGTCTTTGGAACCAACATGGTCTTCAAGGAATTACATCAGTGAAAGACAAGCCCATGTATAGATCTGTCAACTGTCTGCAAGTTGGTGAAATGTTACCTGAACAATACTTAAAATGCAATTAATCATGAATTCAGCAATGGTAAAACACACACCTACTCACACCTCACTGTTTGTCAGCTATTCCTTTCACATTTGTTTTAATTTAATTTAGAATAATATTTATGGTAAGAATCAGTCAAATATCAGATTTATAAGTATACTTTTCCTACTTGATAATCATGTCTTGTATAAATTTCTAAATAGTATGCGTTTTATTTTTATGTTACCATTTATTTGTGCCGAATTCATAATATTTCTTGGCTGTATACCAGTCCCTGAGGCTCTAGGACCAAATGGTGTCATTCCAGGCCTAATAGATGATCCAGGTGGCGCTCGCATGGGTGTCATACCCGGCCTTGGTGTAAATCCTGGGCGTACTTGAGAGCCGGGAGGCGATCTTTGAGCAAACTGTCTTTGGCGTAATTCTAATTAAATATGATAAATTGTGTATAAATAGTTAATATTAACACAATTTAGCCACCAAGGTCATAATGCCACCAATTTTTGAAAAATATATTTATATCATCTAAATAGCATTGAATGTCAGTAACCAAAATTTATTTAGTACTTATACCATTGCATTATATCTATATTCTAGCTATTTCTCAGCAGTCTACCCAACACATTTTCAAACAACACCAATGCTTTAGGCACTGATACTGAGTGCGCTTGAAAATTAGCAAACTATACTTCCCATTCATAAAAACCTATATCAGTTTGATTGCCATATAGTGAACTCCTGCGGTATCTGTATATATTTGATCATGCTTGAACTTTGCTCCAAGCAGACTGTGTGTGAACTATTTGTATATATTTGATCATGCTTGAACTTTGCTCCAAGCAGACTGTGTGTGAACTATTTGTATATATTTGATCATGCTTGAACTTTGCTCCAAGCAGACTATGTGTGAACTATCTGTATATATTTGATCATGCTTGAACTTTGCTCCAAGCAGACTATGTGTGAACTATTTGTATATATTTGATCATGCTTAAACTTTGCTCCAAGCAAACTATGTGTGAACTATTTGTATATATTTGATCATGCTTAAACTTTGCTCCAAGCAGACTATGTGTGAACTATTTGTATATATTTGATCATGCTTGAACATTGCTCAAAGCAGACTATGTGTGAACTATTTGTATATATTTGATCATGCTTGAACTTTGCTCCAAGCAGACTGTGTGTGAACTATTTGTATATATTTGATCATGCTTGAACTTTGCTCCAAGCAGACTATGTGTGAACTATTTGTATATATTTGATCATGCTTGAACTTTGCTCCAAGCAGACTATGTGTGAACTATTTGTATATATTTGATCATGCTTGAACTTTGCTCCAAGCAGACTATGTGTGAACTATTTGTATATATTTGATCATGCTTGAACTTTGCTCCAAGCAGACTATGTGTGAACTATTTGTATATTTACCTGTTCCAGGAGTAGGTTTCAATGGAGTCACCTTTGGACCCTGAAACAGATGAAAAATGTATCTAAACATAGGGAATATATGGTTGGTTTACACAAAAACTGTTGCTTCACAAAGTACATTGTATCCTGTAGCAAAGCTATACTATGAACAGATGTAGCTGAAATTCAAGTCCATATTGTCTCATAAAGACAAACTAATGAGCCAAACAAACAAATTTCTCATCGATTATACATGATATTGACACAATCTTGTCATATACATAGTGGATACCTGGCAAAATATGTATGGATCCTGCAGCATTAGAAAACGACACTTTGAACTGAAAACTCACTAGACAACTATTACACAACATAACCATTCTATACAATATTATCCACAACAAATTCTTCCAAGACATTACTGTTCCAAACAAAATATATCTAAATATCACAAGTAACAGTTTAACCTTCATACTCCTCATTTGATTCAGTACCCCTAACAGCAAGTTCTCAAACTACCAACCATTAGCTTACTATGTTGAAATATTTACTTGGAAATAAACACATATCAAATTAAAACATAAGTTATTCTCACAGCATAAGGCGTTATAACTTATCATTTAGAACCACACAGATTATGCAGTGCAAGGTAAACAATGACCCTCATTGTGCATTGTAGTTAAGGAAAAACCTTACCTCTAGCTCCTTAAACCTTGAAGGGTCAAACTTCTCTAGAATCTCTTTGGCTTTTTTATAAGTCTCCTTTTCCATAACATCTTCCAACTACATTGTACAAGTAACATATAAAATACAGAGAACGTATCAAAACCAGATAGATTACAATTCTACATAAATGTGGTTATTGTCATAGTAAATTCATTAAAGGTTTATAAAATTCAAGGGTAATAAAATCTGTTTCTAAAACATTGTTCTTCCATTCATATAGTTTGCAGAGTCTAGTGTTCTGTATCTGGAGTATCAAGGTATGAGAGGTTACTGTTACCAAGAGTTGGCCAAGGTTGCTATTTGACTATGTTGTACAATTTGATAGTCCTGGTTATTCAAAATAAATTTAGTTTTCATTCACAGACAGAAAATAATACATACTATCTGCTTCTTCTTTTCTCTAAGCTCTTCCAAGGCAAGATCTACAATCAATTTAAACACAATTATCATAAATTCCTACAATAGGGTTATATAGAAATATTGTGATGTCACATTGATACTGGCTAAAACAGAGAATCATGAAAGGGAAGAACATGTTTATTGCCAATTAACTCAACTTCAACAATCATCATTACTTCAAGATGGCACATGCAAAAATGAATGAAATTTCACAACATGATTTAATGAAATTTGTTATGAAAACGGGTATCTGGGAAACAGTTTATTAACAATCATGAATGTAAAAATAATCACTCATGATTTAACAAAGATTAATGTTATTAGCGTGTTTCAATTAACATGTCGAAGTAAAATATAAGGAGACAAAGATAATACCATTTTTGGCAATTCTTTTCACAAAATACCAATGAAGTAGTTTCTTCACCAACCAAATTCTGCAATGAAAACAAAATAATACAATCATTTTCTGCAACACTAACAATAGAATAAATTGAAGCTATCTGATGAAACACAGACAAAACATTACCATATCTTTATTTTAATATATGGTTTGTGGATGTATTTAATTATATAAAGTTCAAGCATCATAGACAATGAACTCAATCATGCGTAGTGTAGTGGCTGCAATGCTTTGGCAATCACTGGAAGACTAAATCAATTAATTTATTCTTAGAGAAGATAAAAATATATGTATAAAAGAGGGTCCACAAATAAAACTGGAGTGGAATAATAATCAACTTACATCAGTGGAAATAATAACAATGGTATGGAATATAGAAGTCTCTCCTTCCATTTCTCTGGGAAATAGTAGAAATAGAAGATAAGGGCTGTAACAATGTAAGTCAAAATCGAATACAGCAATAGCTTGGCTATAAATTTCTTCTGTCTTTCCTGATTCTTGATCTTGAAATTCTCAAGTCCTCTGATTTCCTGGAATAAATGACACACAGAAATTAAACAATAAGATCATAAACTTGCTAAAGACCTGATTCACAAACAAGAATATATTGAATTGGGGAGCAGAGACAACATGTAAATGGGGAGCAGAGACAACATGTAAATGCAATGTGAAATTACTGACATTTGTAAGGATAAACCAATTTCCTCAGTTCAGAAAATAGTCAAGAGTGAAAATTATTAAAATACCCAGAATTTGTCTCTCAGTACAAAAGATGCTTATAAAAAGGTTTCTTCCAAATTGGAAAAGGGGTACTTATTTCCCAATTTTGTTTAACTTGCTTTAACTATTAAAATAAGTAAGTCATTTTCAAATATTTAGTTTCATCTTTGAACATGTGATCTATCTAGTGATAAAATTTCAAATGCATCATGAAAATTCATTACAATTTCCCCCCAAGTCTAAGGCTAAGACCACTTTCTAATTTAAAAAAAAACAACCCTGCTTTAGAACAGTTAGCAAAACATGCATGAAAGTTCATACAGAAACAAGTATCCATGGTTTGCTGAAATTATACGCTATAACAAGATAGTTTATCATGTAAATATGTTCAGTGAACAATTTGTCTTGATGAATATTATATGATATATCAGAATGAAAATACCTGCTCAAGTTGTTCCAATACTTCAATAGTTGATTTCTTCTTCTGTAAAAATAGATAAAAATTATTATAATTTTGTTTTAATAATTCATCACAATTTTAAGGAAACTATGGACAAAGCCAGTCATTAAATACAATTCACAGAAAAATATACGAAGCCCGTTAACCACCAACATTCAATTATCAATCACCAATAAGTAGTGCTGCTACCAATCTTGAACAACAAAAAACATAAAATGATGTTTTTAACTTATATTACCTCTTTGTAGACGACTGCAGGCAATAAAAGCCAACCAATTCTTTTTAGAATAGACATTAGTAAAAAGCATGGAGATCACACGTCTGACTCACTTTACCCAAGAAGAACTTTATGTTAATATATATGGCAATTGGCATACTGAGAATAGAATGACTCAGACTACAACAATTACAAACATATTGATTTCTATTTCCTATATTATCGTTATATCATAGTATAAAATGTAATATTGAGTGAATGTGTTATTACTGAAAAATCTCAATATTCGGGGAAGTTTTAACTGGCAAGTATTGAAGTCCTCGTGCGTATAAATTACCAGTGCATTTTATCAGGTAAGACATATCCGAATATAGTGCCACTTGGACGATGTATTGTAATAAGCAAACACGAGTGTGACCATAGAAAAACTCGATAAATTACGTCAGTACCCTGAATCGCGATATTATTGCACCCATGTTTGGTGATATGTTTCAAATAGACTTTGAACAGGAAGCAAAATATTGTCAGATCTTTTCCTGGTTGACAGCTCTACGCGCCATTGTACGGCGCGTTTTAATAGAAAGATTGTGAAAACCGGTTTCTTCTGTCGCTTACTCGGTCAATAACTCGTTACAACCACGTGCGATATTAATGACCTATATATCGCTAGATACTTGGATGTTCGACTCAGAACCTTATGCAGTATTTCTTGAAAGATATATATTTTTATTTCAAGTTATTTCTTTGTACGTAAATTTATGTCTCAATCCGACTTTGTAGTGTCTGCACGTGTCATCTGGGACCGATATATTCACAGATTCTATGAGATGAACTAGCAAATTGAAGTGAAACTAGGGATGAAAATATATTTTGCTTTTTTTTTTCAAAGTGAGCGACACGTGTATTTGTATTAGCAGATTCTAAATCGATAAAACAGTATGACATCAAGAATTTGCTAACCTGGCAGAGATTTTTTTGAAAATAATTTTACTGCCTGTGCCTTTTCAAGTGGGAAAATTGGCGCGATAAATCCCAAATTTGGGAAAGTAAGGAATCGGTTGTTTTGCTTATATAAATAACTTTTCACCTATGACTGGTGTCTGTTAAATATGAGGTGATGTAAGAGCAAAGATGCAAGGCAATGATGGTCTTTTATAAAAAGTTAAATACACAAAAAACTGACTTAATATAAAGACATTTAGTCAGAGGGGGGGGGGGGGGGGGGGGGGGGGGGGGTGGTCAAGGACATAAACCCGTGGGGAAATGAACAAAGAATTATGTTTTGGGGGGGGATGGACACTTTTTAGTAAGGGGAAACATACTATACTTGGCAGTAAAATTAACCATATATATATGTTGTATGTATAGGTATAGGTTGTTTGGGTTAGTTTAAAACAATGACAAACTGATTAAGGTATAAATAAAAATACCCATTTGCCAAACCAGTGAGTTAAGGTTAATAGACCGACAAGTAAAAAATTGCTGCCTGATGCAGCAAAGGTGGGTGCACGGCGTAAACAAAATGAAATAGAACAACTGCAATTTGAACTAACAGTATGTGTTTATTATGCTTTAATGTGTAACTATATATTAATGTATAAACAGTACATTTGTAGTTTTAGTAGTAGGAATTTATTAAGGAACAGACTAGTTTTTGTATGGACAGTTAAACAGAAATAGAAATTTATAGTGCGGAAAACTTTCATGATAATGAACATCATGCATGTAAATTAAGACAACATTATACATCTCAAAATGCAAATCATTGATTGAAACATATTAACATAAATCACAATCATTATCACGGTAGAAATAAATAATGAAATACTGACAAATTTACATAATTAGTATTTACTAAAAAATAAAAGAAGAACAATAATCACTAAATGATATTGCATATCATGTCAAAATGTGAGAGCACTACAGTTTAATTAACAACATGTCAGTGGACAAACAGACATCTAGCATCACACACTGAATTAATCAAGCAATGTGTGAATGTAAAATGAGTTTAGACATTTTGAAAGTTAGAAAAATAGTGTAATTTAATGTAAATGATAGCTAAAAAATGACACATGAGAGAACTATAAAATGCTACCTGAATGAACAAGTGGTAGGAAGTGAAAGCAGGCCGTAGTATATGAATGACTATTATAATAAGGCAAAGAACATAGCTAAGAGAAATAAAACAGTATTTACTTATATCTCAAACATATTTACAGTGGAAAGAAATAATGCAAAAGTGACCAAAATGCAACACAATAACTCAATACAAAAACATTAATAACTAAATGATATAGCACCTTGTCAAAATATGATATCACTTCAGTATGTAACAACCGCATGCTAGAATCACACACTGGATAAGTTATCAAGCAGTGTGAATGTATAATGAGTATAAACTTTGTGGAGGACTGGATAATGGTGAAATTGTATATGTAAATGAAAACTGTAAATGATACCTGAATCTACAAAAGTGATAGGTGTACACAGACGGATTTAGCAGACTTAGTATATGAATGATTAGAGAAGTAAACAAAAAGAACATAGCAAAGAGAAATATAAACGTATTTACATATATCACATACATATTAACAGTAGAAAGAAATAATGCAATAATGACCAAAAAGCAAAAACGATTACTCAATACAATCAAAGCAAACAAATGGGGTGTGGGACAGTACCACTTGTCTATGTAGCCAAGCTGGCAACTCGTTGCATATAAGTTTCTGTTTTGTAACTATAGTCAAACCTGTGTTAAAGACCACCTGCGAACAAAGACCACTATTGCAAAACCTGTCTGCAAAGACCATCAATTTTATCTCCCATCAGACCATTTTAAATGATATTTAATATGTTAATAGAGACCACCTGTAAACAAAGACCACATTTTGCTGTTCCCATGGGTGGTCTTTACAGACAGGTTTGACTGTAAACAGTTTTATAATATCAAAGTTTGTGTAACTAGGTAAGAAGGTTTGCATGGAATATAGAATAAAACAAAAACATAAGACATAAATGTGAAAAAGAATAAAAAATTATTGAAGAAAGAATAAACATTTTTTCCAAGAGATCTTCAATCCGACTTGTTCTAGAAATGCTAGATTTTCAATCCAAAATAAAGAAAAATGGTCAGTAATAATGGTAGAACCTTAAGACTGTAAAACAAGTGAAATGTTTGTCACGATTGTAAATAAATGAAATACAAAGATATTAGACCCTTTATGTAACGTTTGTGAATATTTAATTATGAAATGACATATTCAATTCTATCCTCGCTAAATTAGAGTAAAATCAGTATGGCCAGGCATAAAGTTATGATAACACTAGCTTGCCATAGGTTATGAGTTATCTTGTTGCAGTGGGGTATTTTCCAATTAATTTTCAAAGCACAACTTTGATGAAAATGTAACAGGTTTTTTTTAGAGATGAACAGCAGACAAGGTTTTCAAGTTTCAGACACCTGTGACCTTGACTTTTAACATTATGACCCCAAATTACAATATGAACTACTAAACTTCATACTGATACTTCCCAGCAAGTTGATGAAAATCTATCACTGGATTTTGGAGATAAAGGGAGAACAAGGCAGACTGGACAGACAAACATACAACATGTGGAGACATAATAAATACAAGATGATGAACACATATGTACAAGCAATAACAAAGTTTATATAATTATACATTGTAGTTAAATATTAGTACTAAACTGTTTACTTCATATGGAGCTTAATTGCAAAAACATCATCTTTTATATAGTTTATACATGAATTCAGGTCAAATTATCCAAGCTTTGTTTTAAAGGAAACTACTTTGAGCTTAGTCAGTAACAAAAAGTATGTTAGACCAGTTGTATCAAAAGTTGAAAGTAGACTGCAGACACAGCATAGGGCTATTCAAGGAAAAAATTTACCCGGTTTGGTTTAAACTGCTCTAGCAGCTTTAGATATAATATCCAAAATATGTCAGCGAATCAGATGTTGGATGTAATTTTGGTACAGTACAATCATGTGCCATGTTCATAGCAAATCAGCCAAAGGGTAAATAGATTTTTTTAGAAAAAATGTCTGGCAATTAGAAGCCCAAGTGGCTATTTTGGAATTCGAGTGGGGCTGTGTGACACAATATTTGAGGACAATCATGCAATGAACAAATCTCGAATGAGTTAAATAATTAAAAAATATCAAAGTGAAACAAACAGCAATAAAACACCTGAAGACTGAGGCAAGACATGAATATTGCAAAAGCACATTAAGGTAAGAACTGTTACAAGTATCAAAGACAAGCAAAGTCAACTATCAAAACACAGTACAATATATTCATATAAGAGGCCCAAGCAAAAATGAAATCAAAATAAGGGAGGGCTTGGTTTTTTTACATGTGGTTTTTTGACATACTTAACTTTTGCCATACAGTAAAAAGGTATGTATGTATAGTATTACTGTGTTTATGAGGTCGCCCGTTGCCGCGCACATTTTATAATGCACATTATGGTAATTTGGTCGACCCGGTATGTCTGCCGCACACCATAAATATACTTTTTTGATGTCAGTAGAGGAGTATAGGTCAAACAGGCAATTTTTGAAGCCAAATACGGTCACTGCATAGTGCCAATGAGACCCATCGTACAGTTACCATTTTCCTGGCATCTAACCAGTACTTTCCTGGAATCTACCCAGTACTTTCCTGGTTACATGCCAAGGCATATGCACAAATATTATAAATATTGTCCCTGAAGTAAATTTCATTGCACTAACAAGCTGATTTTATACATTTAAGAATAAAGGGCCAGAAAATACTGCACTCCACAGGATGCAATATATCAACCCCATTACCTACAGAAATAAAGTTACTGCTAATGGTAAATTTCAATTTTTAAAAGCCACCAATGAAGAAAATAATAAAGTGGTGTGTTAGAGGTTGTTGAGGGGAGTTTTTTTCTCTCTCTGAAACAGTCGTAAATCAAGAATAAAATCAACATTTTTTGTTTCCAGGGTTCCCTCTGTCATTCGCCAATAACATCAAATGTGAAAAAGACAATAATTTGGCAACAGGGTTTCAATTTTGGCAACAAAAATATTCCAAAAGAAATTATACTTGTAACAGGGATGGGTCGAGTACTGGGGGATAGTACTTGAGTAAGTACTGAGTACTGGATGCTTAGTGAGTACTCGAGTAAGTACAGAGTACTCACTTTTGTGTGTGTACCTAAGTAAGTACTGAGTACTACTTAAAGTACTGAAGTAAGTACTGAGTACAGAATGTTTTAAATTATTATTGTATAATATATAACTGTCTAAATGGGTCGCAAATAAAACACGATATGTTAACTTATTCAACTTTATGTAGAATAAATTTAATAATGCATTATAATCGTCAGTAGATAAGATTAAATTAACCCAGAAATATATTCATCACAGAAATATACACTGGAACCCCTTTAAACCGGAATCCCTTTAATTCTGGAAACCCCTTTAAACAGGACAAATCGTACGGTCCCAACTTTTTTACTATATAATTTACATTTAATCCATAAACCCCTTAATTCAGGAAACCGGAATTTTGTTTCGAAATGGATATTTCGAATGTAGGACATTAGCCCCTAGGACATTTGCCCCAATGCTAAAATTTGCACATGCGGACATTTGCCCCATTCTGAAATTGCACATGCGGACATTTGCCCCATTCTGATATTCAACATAGGAAAAAGGGAATAGGAAGTCTTGTAAGCAATTGCATAATTTTTCATGCTTTTTATCAAAATTGGTGTGTACTTTGAATATGCCACAGGGAATCATGTCTTCAAATTAAAAAAAATTAGCACTTTCAATACCGGGATATGAATAAATACCGAATGATATCAGAAATGGAAGTATCTAGTTTTTCGCATAACTTTGATTGCAGTGTCAGTTGTTCCGAATAGATAAGGGATCACTGTCCTTGTAAGTGCAAGTGACACTTATGTATGGTTTACACAAGGCAACAATATGAAGCTCTAATGTTCATCTTGCATATCTAGGAACATCTGCTTCACCATTCCTACAGGTACCACAACTACTTTGTCATCTATTGTTAAGAAGGAGAACTCATCTTCTTCCTGACAAACACTATCCACCTCATCAATTACGTCTTCTACTGGAAATTCTGTTTTCTGTTAAAATACAATAGTATAGGTATATTGTAAGGGTATTAATGAAACATATTTAAGAAATATCTGAACAATTTTTGCTATATTTAGGTGTTGAACCTTTCGCCTAGTGTTAAAGCTCTTTTTGATGGAGTGTGAGGATAAGTGACCCAATGTGTTTATGATAAAAAAAATGTATTACTTTGATCTTGCTGCTGCATATACTCTTTGACGGTTTGTTGTTCTTTAATTGTGTATTTCTTTACTTTTCTGCTTTAACAATGGATTTAGTTACATGTTTATTATAACCATGACATATTAATGTCTCCATGTAAAATTTAATGGTATTAAAAAGCATTAGCCAATAACAATATATTTCAAAAGTATCAGTTGACAGCTGCTAAAATTATTAAACTAAAACTATCTGAATACAAAAAAAACTTTATGCCTTTTTTGATGAGATAACTACTGTACTAAAGTACATTCAGAATTTTTTTGCAATATCTTATTTTAGCTTAAGGTAACAGGCGACAGGATTGCAATAATTTGAACTTGCTATTTAAATTTGTATAGCAGAATATCAATGTATCATTTCCTATAATTGCAATAATTAACCTCACAATTTGTCTGTTGTTCAAGACACAACACAAATCAGATTTCCCACCCTTCCCAAAACAATTCAAGGACTCTTCAAAGGGTATTTTCACAAAATTCAAGGACCAAAACGGCATTTGTACTGCCATTTTATTCATTCAACATGTCTTTCAAATTAACTTTTTCCATGAACATTTAAGTATTAAACTTCAAATTATGAACTTATATACAAGGAAATGTTACACGCACTTAAACGCGAGTTTTCCAAGGCTTTCAAAGTCACTATTTTTTATCTGTTTAAAGTGAGTTTATTATACAGTAGGAGAACCATGTGACATACCGTGACTAAGGTCTGGGATGTTGTTGAAAGGGAAACTTCATTTCTGTAGGTATTTGTAACACTGTCTGTTATGACAAGTCTCCAGGTTGAAAGGTTTCATTCACACATTTGCACCATAAGGCCACCTAACATTTGTTTGTTGCATCTTCAAAATATATGTTCTTTATTTTGACATTCTCAGTACCTCACATACAGCTTCTTCGGAACTTCCTGCAATAAAAGTTAAATCAATAAAATACTGCATTAGACTTTCCACTGGATAATAATGCATTTTGCCTTTCATCTCAAATAATGTTTTAGAACAGCCATTCATTTGCTGATCGTGTATCTGAAGACATCAATTTGAAGATGTCATCAGACAATTATCTTAATTGAGATTCTCCATCTATCATTGGCAGTGTTTTCCGTGGACTTTTAAAATTGAAAGTCATTGCAATTTCATATCCGAGGCCAGGGTCATTTCCAAGTATTGGAGGTCATACAGGAATATGCTAAATCGAGTCGACGCTTATGTACTTAGACACATTCAGTCTGCATTTAATAATGAAATTGAAAGTTGAAACTGAAAGTACATTTTCGGAAAATCGCTGTAAGGTTAGAACATGTGATCAGTGTATTTAATACAACCTGCGAGTTTAAACGTTTACCTGTTAATTATCACGCATGTTTGAACGATACATGACTTATGAATGAGGGAAAATACTGCAAAATATTAAACAGAGCACAGAGACGAATGCTGGCTGCATCATAACAATAACAAATAAAATGTAGGTCAACCACGCGATGGGTCAACCACAATGTTGAAACGATAAAATTCAATAATTATACAGTTGAAAATATTAGTTAATGACATCAATCATAATATAAAACAAAATCACATACCTTAATTTAGCTTTTGTAGCCTACAAAATCAATAATGACGTTACAACGCACAATCGTTCGCTTCCCGACATATATTCCCGCCGATCTGCGCAGGCGCACAATAGGCTCTGGGGTGGGACTGAAACCCGTTATCCGGGATCCGTGATTCTCCGGGATCGATTTTTAAAAATTGTTCGAGTGGAACATATGTTAACTGAAGGGTGTGGACGAATGTTCCTCTATCCGTTATTGACCGTTGATACCTACGATATAGTCCAAAATATCGATCCCGGATTTTCCCACCAAAGTCCCGGATTTTAGTCCCACCCTAGGCTCTGTTCGATTTTTTCCCAAATTTTGTTCTTAACCGAGTCCATTGCAAAACGACGCTAACAGAACTCAATATGCACGGCGTTGACACGCCGTGCAATAACGAATGTGTCATGTTCTGAATACAGGAAAGGGAAATAACCAATGTGGAGACTTGATATCCTAAATACCGGCGTTGCTTCGCCTTTCTTAGACAAGCTTGTCTTAACACGTCCATTGCGTACAGGTCGCGTGAGGAAAACTCTAACAGCTGAAAGTGGTGCATTAATTAACCCATAATTAAAATGAAAAATCTTTCCAGATTCATTCTTATACAAAACCTTCACAAGAATCAGAAAATAATATTGATTACTCTGACAAATAGAGTCCACATACATGTACATACGCTAAGTTAACATTATAATCAAGTTTGAATTAATAATGATCTTTAATTCAGGCGTGTACTCCGGCAGAAACTGTGTTATATTTCACCGACGTGCGTTTGCATGAATTCAACACGATGAAATTGGCTAATAAAATCACGTATATACTGACTTATGTTCTTTATAACCGTATATTCTATATAACTTTATACATGTAATGATTCTAAAACCATGTTTATTGTAGATCAGGATGTCTTCTGTGTTGTCACATTTACATTTTCATTAATCAGATGAGCGCAGAAATACGCAACCAAGCACGGTGACAGATATGATCTTCATCATACGCGTACATTCTATGTCATACGTGTATGTTTATAGTCGCAGGTCTGTGAATTTAATTACTCGTGTGTAAATCGATCTTCATTTACTGCATTCAGACTTGTAACATCTGTTTTATTTCAGAGCGAGTATGCACCAGTATACCTATAGCATACAAATGACATCATCGCAAAATGTATCACGTGATCGAGCATGTAAAAAGCAGTCTTTGTAATGTCAAAATCGTGCACCTATTTATCGAACCAGACATATCTAAGTACAGTAGAATAGGCAATGTGAAATTCAAGTTTATTACACGATCGAATCAGCTCACACTTATGCCAAATATATGGTGTAACTTTAACATACCGCAGACGAATATGCAATCGTCCAACAAACCCGATCGTCACAGCGAAACTCATGTTCATTGTACTCTTCCAAATAATTTACAAACCTTTTAACACTTGGATATACATTGATATGTCTCTAGTAAACATTCTATGTTATTAAGTTAATCGACCTTCGACAGAATCAGAGAAAATGCTTGGAGGGACATTTTATGTCGGATTCGACCCCAGCGCTTACTGAACGATTGTTTTACCGACCGAACGAATAATGATGACCAAAAAACAATTCTTACGTCTGATTTGCTGTCGACTATTTACTGTTTCGAATCCACCGTGATCTAGATTAGCAGCACAGCACTAGATACCGACTGAGCTATCCGGTCGGGTCGCAAGAAAGAGGAAATGGTACCCGAAACGAATTTTAGGGTGTTTGGTTCAAATCATAATTTTCTAAGTTGAAAAATGAGACTGAGCGGAAAGTTATAGGATGTGTTGTGATTGACGAGTAGCCTGACTGGATTGAATTCAGGATATATACTCTACCCTACTCTATACTGGTATATATCATATGAACTAAGTATAACTGTGCGTATATATTTTGTTGTGGTTAATTTAGTGTGTACGTAATAAGCGACGCGGAACATCTATGACAGCGTCTTTTCATTCCTTTACATGTACGATGTGTGCGATTTCGTTTAGTTTCTTAATTTATATAACATCGATTGTGAGACAAAATTAACAGCTTACATTAATCGCTCGCAGGGACTGTCTCCTGTGTAACTAACCAGCACTCTCGTCTATCTCAGGGACTGTCTCCTGGGTAACTAACCAGCACTCTCGTCTATCTCAGGGACTGTCACCTGGGTAACTAACCAGCACTCTCGTCTATCTCAGGGACTGTCTCCTGGGTAACTAACCAGCACTCTCGTCTATCTCAGGGACTGTCTCCTGGGTAACTAACCAGCACTCTCGTCTATCTCAGGGACTGTCTCCTGGGTAACTAACCAGCACTCTCGTCTATCTCAGGGACTGTCTCCTGGGTAACTAACCAGCACTCTCGTCTATCTCAGGGACTGTCTCCTGGGTAACTAACCAGCACTCTCGTCTATCTCAGGGACTGTCTCCTGGGTAACTAACCAGCACTCTCGTCTATCTCAGGGACTGTCTCCTGGGTAACTAACCAGCACTCTCGTCTATCTCAGGGACTGTCTCCTGGGTAACTAACCAGCACTCTCGTCTATCTCAGGGACTGTCTCCTGGGTAACTAACCAGCACTCTCGTCTATCTCAGGGACTGTCTCCTGGGTAACTAACCAGCACTCTCGTCTATCTCAGGGACTGTCTCCTGGGTAATTAACCAGTACTCTCGTCTATCTCAGGGACTGTCTCCTGGGTAACTAACCAGTACCCTCGTCTATCTCAGGGACTGTCTCCTGAGTAATTAACCAGCACTCTCGTCTATCTCAGGGACTGTCTCCTGGGTAACTAACCAGTACCCGCGTCTATCTCAGGGACTGTCTCCTGGGTAATTAACCAGTACTCTCGTCTATCTCAGGGACTGTGAAGTTCGCGATTCAACCTCGCACAAGGAGGATTTGAACTCGTGACTTCCGTATGAGGAGTCAAGGTGCTGAACACTCAACCACCACGCCTCCATACTCCCCAGTGTAATATGACAAATCCTATTTATTTTGTTCTTGCTCAAACAATGTTTCCCAGTTGCCAAGCTACAATATTGTCTGTATTGCAATTGACTGACTCTTCGTTGTTGTGTTTATGTACTGAGTATCAAAATCAGTGACAAAAGGAAGAATGAAAATTGGAGAAACCACGTGGTGCAATGATATATTTCTTAAAGCCTAGACTTTCCACACAACTAGATAAAATCGAACTCTTCTATAATGACTCACGGACGCTTCTATTTCAAATCATTTTTTTATTATTTCTTTGCGTGCTTAACATGTAAATACATTGTTGGTTAACAACTCGATAATATACTATGTAATTGATTGTCATGCGCGCTGTGTGTTGTTCATTGTAGTGTGAAGTTAATGTTTTTTACTTCACGATGAAATATACGTTCGGCGAACTCATTATGCAATAATTCGGCTAATAACGTAACATCTCGACATGAGGAAGTCATACTGACTCGTAAATGACAAATGGATGTGTGTTGTAACATCTCATTTCCTGTGTCATATCATATAAAACTGCGACTGTATTACGTTATATGCACTTAAAAGGTGTATGGTGAACGTTTGTCATCTGACAACTTACAAGGTAAAACATGCAATCCAATGGCCGAACTTGTCTGCAAAGTTTGACCAAAAGAATTGAATGCAGTTAAGCAACACGTGAGAATTGAGAAGTCACACAGAGACACCTTAAATGGTCTTTTTAAGATTGATAACATGGTGTTTCGAAGAATGACAGTAGACACGCCCATCTGTCATAATGTCACCACACAGACCATTCTAATATTTATTTTCCTTTATGTTATATGCAATTATATGTGATTCCCTCTCACCGGTGTTACTGAAATGTTCCCCTTTACTTCAAGATACGACTTCTTTAATCTACGGTAATACATTTCATTGTACTGAGAGCGAAAACCTTTCCCGCGTAAAAAGACCTATCTCCTTTTTGTAAGAACAAATGTTACAAATAAAACAAACTGCATGCCAATGAAAGCCAAGTGGTCCAAAATGGAGTTTAGCCTTCTTGATCCTGGAATGAGTGCTTGTGATTCCGTGTTTAACACCGATATCAAATATTCTGAGAACCGGTCATGATGATGTATGTCTATGTAAGATCATTAAAGTAATACAATGTAGATGTAGATGCGATACATGCGTTCATATAATTCACTGTATTCTTATCGTACATGTATATTTCGTATAAAAATGCGCAAACTCAAGAGTATTCTCTTCCATTTAAACAAATACAAACGTTCAAAAGAGACGTATACAAGGACATACATATATACACTGAATATTCATTCGTATCCTTGGGAAGTCACTACTAGACATTCATAACAAAATACATTGTTGTACATGTATGTGACACAAAATGTCATACTCAACGTATCCGTTTGTGTCCTCCATAATATATACATGTACACAAGATGTACGAGTAAAATAGTCATACAGTGTGTATTCGTAGTGATAAGAGCATCATCTGGGTTCGTGACTATCACTCACTTCTTCTGGTGTCTTCAAAAAGATAAAGCTGTTAAATTTAGGGATTGATATTGACCTAAAAAAATTGTAGTGCGATATATTGCAATAATTTGGGAAATATTGTGGAAATACCATGATAGAGTTTTCGATAGATAATGCCAACTTTAGCCAATCTGTGGCTTCATATTGTTCCTATTTTGGCATTTTTTAATATAGCTGCCAGTCGAAGTATCTTTTTGGCTTGTGTACTGTAATTTTAGTAAATCGAATTATGGATTATAGTTGAACATTATTCTCACATTTTTTTATAACAATTCATCATTTGATTTTATAAAGTTGATTGTTAACCTGCTATATGATGCTGTTATTTGATATAAAGCTCACTAATCTATGTTCCTTAATTATATTATCCAATATTACCGGTATCTAAACAAAATACCGCAGTATAGTATCTCCAAGTAGTATGTACCGGTAATACGATAATACCGTACTAATTTTACGAAACTTTTATGTCCTTATGGCAAAAAACGATGAGTCAACCTTGGGGAATTTAGCCATGTTTTTGTATTTTGCATTCAAAAAAAGAAATGAATATGTATCATGTACGGAAAATTGATATGTTTGTACTATCAATGTATTTTGTCATCATATTGTGTATATATTGTTTGTGCATGGGCCGGAGGCCTTAAACACAATAAACATGTTGAGTTGAGTTGAGTTGGGTACTGGTATTACGATAATACCGTACATCTCTAGTTTAATTAATAAAAAAACCGATCAGTCTTACGTTCAGTCTGTTCATCGTTCCGTTGCATTGCGTTTTGTGAGGTTAAAACTGAAAGAGTCAAACGTATGTGTAAATTCATTCACAAGTAATGATTTTTATGCTGTTTAATAATCCATGTTACATTACATTGTGGCTTTGAATTGTCATTAGAGGAGCGGATGACAGTGTCGCGTTTATACAATACAAATGCACATGTATACACAAATGTAAATTGATCGTGTAAATACGAAATTTAATGTTCAGCAGTCAGATTGAATGTAATCTAAAGCTCTTACTACCTTACATTACGAGAGCGCGAACAACAAGTTCATGCACGATTACGTATATAACGACGGGGAAATATATCTCATCACCTTTTGTATAGAGAACTACATTGGCTTAATTCGAAATGTGAGGCAACTTATTTTACATATCATAAATGCAAAGCTGTACCCGGATACACAGTTGAACCTGTTTTCTAAATACCACAACCAGTGGAAATAGAAAATATATGTTTCGTTAAGATGCACGAGGTACCTAATGAGACGGGTCCGTGACTGAATGAGAAACACTTCAAATATGTACACAGTATGCAAGACAATGCTGAAAACGTGCACTCTCTTCAGAGTAACACACTTAGGAGACGAACGTTGCGGCTGTTCTTGCTTGGTTGTTGTTCTAGAGAGGTTATAGTAAATGCTTACTACCGGAAGTATAATTATATTCAGTACAACCTCTCCAAAGCGGCCCTCTCTTGATTAACAACCTCTCTACAACAAACAGTATCAGTTTTCCCGTTGTAAACTTGTACTTCAATTTAACCTCTCTAGAGCAACAACCTCTTAACAGCAACCAAAATCTGTCACATAGTAGATTTACACACATTAGGACTTTAACCTAAACTATGAGAAAATTTATGTACAACAGCTCCTATTCATCATTACAAAATGCTTGCGTAAAATGTAGGTAATGTTTTCCGCTTGTCTACTTTCTCACGCACGTATCGAATGGCGACAAAACACTACATTTGTTGGCCAATGTTTTTGTGTTGCTATCATGGAAAATTTCAAACTGTGCGATGTATAAAGCTGCATTTTGTTGTCACACCATGTATTCTTGTAGTACAAATGCATGTTGAAAGAATTTCACACGATGGTTTGGATGTATTGTATCACACTGAGCTCCATTCAGTTAAGCGATTGACTGACAAAAAAGTATTATATCGAATAAAAAATAATACCCAATAGGTTGTAAGAATCTGTTTGACAGTCATTGAAATAAAATAGAATGAATGAAATCAACGCTAACACTTCAAAGTTCCCATTGAATCTGCAATAAAAATGGCGTAAAACTTTTAAAGTGCATAGTCAGCTCTTTTTCTTTTGAATCCCGTCTTTAAAACCAGGTCAGGTGGGCGAGCATGAAATATGTATTAAATTATTAATATAACTTCGTTAAAAGTGTATGCTTGCTGTACTTTAATTAAGTATGAACTCGGAACGTATTAAGAGAGATACGACAGTTAACATGATGGACAGATCCTTGATGTAGATACGTAAGAAAGAAAAAATGAGTATATGACAGTTTAGAGGAAAGAACAGCATTGTGTTGCTCTTATCGTTGTTTTCTCTTCGCCAGTGTTGCTGTTGCTGCTGTTAATGTTGTTGTTGTAATTGATACATCGTGATGTTCGGTAATGATTCTATGGTTGTTGGCAATATTATAAGCAATATTCAATTGATACCATTGTTATATCAGATTCTTAAGTTTTAAGTATCGCAAATAGGCTACATACAATGCACACTCGTGACAGTAAGTCGATATATATGTCGTGACTGATGTAAAACAATTCCGACAGCATGGAAGTTGATGGATTCATATCTTCCATCTATTTCATACACTGACGCCAGATGATTGTTTAGGGTTTAATTCTACTTGTACATGCTCCTGTCTTAATACCGGGCCAGGGATTACAACGGTTACTCAGCACCCAATGATTACACTCAAATCAAGGATTCGCACTTATATCTCCAACGTAGTGAACCATAAGAATACTAAGCATTCAATAAACGCTTTGATTCTCTACACACATTCAAATCTCCACACACAAATTCAACAGAGTAAACGTTAAATAAAGTGTTGAGTGTACAGTAACGGTTACATCAATCCGTCACGGCTCCGATATTTTAAGAAACTACATGTACTACATACTATACATGTACCTAGTTAATATCCGTAATTATTCACCAATCAATATCGTAATAACATTAACTTTTAACAGCTCTCTTTGCATTTGATAGACTCAATTACTTTGAAAGGGGGTATTCACATTATTAAAAAGCAGTTTAATGTTGCCATTAAATTTAGTGATCGAGTAATAAACCAGTAAAGCGGCTATTTTAATCTAGGGCGACATTTGAAGTGTTTGCTCAAAGCTTGTAAACCAATATTTGCGTAATATTTAATGCGCTGATAAAGAAAGATTAATATATCTCTGGCCTTAAGCTTACAGCGTCAGCGATATACGCAACCTGGCTGTAATATTGAAACGGATTACGAGCCAAACTTTTGCAGACAATGTGATGAAATTAATCGTATTGAAGACTGTACATAGCGAAACATCAATGAATCGTTATAGCTTTTATTACTCGACGGGCGAAGGCCATCCTTAAGAAATGTTTGTTTACGCAACACCACCCACCCGCCGGTATTGATCTCTGTTTAATTGTTCGGCTCTCGTATACAGTGTACTTTCCGTTTGGAACCATGATGTGTACACAGAAAAATCTTGCAAAAACAAACTGATCTACTCCAAATGGTGTGGGTATGGGGAACTGCAAGCAAACAACTTGGTTAAACATGACCTGTTGTATGATCGATATTTCAATTATTTTTATATAACAATATTATGTACTATGTACAATACATTGTTCAGCTTTGTTCATATACGGGATGTGAATTTCAAAGCAACTAAGTGTCGGTAAATTAACATTTCCCTGGAAAATCAACTGAATTGGTGTGATAAGAACTGAACCCTGTGGGAGTTGTACAATAGATATATAGATTAGATGGATTGTGCCCTTGCAGCTTTACATCGATATTTTATGCTTCATAAACGGCGGGGGGGGGGGGTTAAGAAGTTTCGACACGGAAGCCGCATAAGAAGTTTTACCTTTCAGAGTCATGCAAAGTATTGGTAATTTGCATTATGTCTACGCTACCTTAAGTCGGGTACATGCAAAACGACGCTTTCTGCACGACTATGGTAATGGTTGTTGTCGTAAGTTCAAATCTCGTTTGGAATAAGATGAGCTGTATCAAAACTGGAAGGGTGCGTTAGTTGACCGTTGTGACGATCGTTTTAGAAGCCCTTTTGGGTCAACTCGCCCTTTGTAGTGCGCGACGAAAAAATGTGACCCGTTGTAGAGATTCGGTGTTACATTCAAAATTTCTCATAGACTGGTACTTGTGCCAGTCTCGGCGTTCATAAACAAACGAACGAGAGCGTAAATAATTAGTCGGAAACCAGTCTAAACAACTCATTCAATTACTGTACCAGGATGGTCCAAATGAGCGCTAGACTTGAGCGCTTCGGCAACAAAAAAGTGTTAAAATGGTTTTCTAACACGAGGTTCATTTACTATGCATGGTTCAATGACGAGATGCCACATAAATGGTGCTTCCATGAACAGGTCGAGTGACTACTGCTATCTATTACGATCAGACAACGTGTATAAATAATTATAGTATTCGATGCCCTATTTTTTTCTCTCAAGACACTTATGCAGATACAAATGCATACAGTTTGATTCGGTTTATGCGAAGATAGCTATGCAAATGAGTCTTCGATTCCCGGTAGCGCCGAATTTTGTGTTTCTCAAACATGACTTTATTACAAGTAGAGAAACACTTCTCTTGTGCTAACTTACTTTACAAAGTTGGCTAAATGACACGTATATGAAACATGTGACAATTTAAACTTTGTCTCCGGCTAGCCATAAATCATACCTTCATGAAAATGTCAGTCGTAGTGAAATGGTACTTGAATATCCCAGTAATAAATATAACATTCAATGAACATCGTAAAAGTCTTTATCATTTAAATTAAACAATTTCTCCGTGGTATTTATGGAAACATGTGTGCTATTTTTAAACATAACTTATTGTGGTAATTTATCATTTTAAGCTCTGATAATCTATAAATATTGGATAGCTGAACAGACTGGTTACATATATAATCCTATTATGAGGAGAAAATCGGTAAAATTCTATCTGCGTTGTATATATAGTTATATTAGAATAAGCACCGATCTGCCATACAATAAACCACAGGAGTCCGAAATTATATCCTTGCGCTGTCTTATGGAAGATGTTCAGACTCCTGTGAATACACATTCTAATTGTGGACTACAGCAACAAAATTGCTGACATAAGTCTGTTATTTGGACTACAAACTTATTAAACATTCAATATATCGTATATAAATTGTGTGTTTCATGAATATAAAATCGAGTGTCTTATCATTGAACGTGTTAGGCAATAAATTATCATATCATACGATTGAACGATCTGTCATAGAGAGCTGTTCATGTGAGAGATATATATAATATATATATATATACAGTGTACATAAGTCTCTCTATATATAGATATTTGAGATATTTTTGGTAACTGTATAATATATTGGCAATGAACTTGAGGAACTGTAAATGAAATACTTGGTCGGTCCTTGGTCTATTGACATGATTCTGTCAGTCAGTTATGCAAACTGGAGATAACTAGTATTTGTCTAGCTCTTTTCTTCAAAATTGTGCGTTTATACACAAATGTTGCTTTGATGAGGGGGAAATTAGAACCTGCACTTTCCAAATAAATCTTCTTCGTTCCGAGTTGGGCATATACTCTTGTGAAGTTCTTTTGGTTCCACCCATGACAGACGAATTACCGTCAACCCTACACCAAGGGTTCTTCTCTTTGTTAAGACTGGTCGGCCTTACTTGCTTCTTTTTGCCTTTACGATTCCGGTCCAGGGCAAGTCTAACAATGTTTACTTGTGGAAGGTCTCCTGGTGATGTGGGCGATCTGTCTCCTTCTTCGTTCCCTTGTGGTAACGTCTATTTTTTTGGAAATGTCATTCTCCACAATTATTTGACATATTTTCTTGCTGTTTGATTTGCAATATCTGCAGACACTTTCCTGCGAATTCTTGAAAATGTTTTCTGGCTATCTTTCCGTCTGCTTCCAAGTTTCCGAGTCATAGAGTAGAACAGATTTGATTGAAATAGGTGCCGCTTGGTGTTCCGGTTGACATGTCTGTTTTTTCAAAGAAGGCATACCGAGCGTTTCCGATACATGTGAGGGTATCTAAAATGGGGATAAAATACTGCTAAGAAGACATGGTGTTGTGTTTATTATTAAATCCTTATTTAGATCAGAAAATCTCTATTTATTCGACTGTTTGGAGACTTCGTTTCTAATAATTGTAAAGCAGTTTCAAAGACGTATTTGTTTAATTGCTATAAGGCATATACATTGCACTGTCAGATATATCAATATGGAATGTGCATATATATGTTCTTTACCCCTGAGGGGTGAATTCCCGCCACATCACTAATAAATGACAGTTCGTTATTGTCTCTCATAGTTGATATTTATGGTCACTTATCAATTAAAATCTTGACACAGGTTGATGTATTTATTATCCTTTCAATGTTTGTATGTTATCAGGGCAGTATATCTATAGCAGCGTCTGATAGTGTATATAATCCATACCTATTATTTCTGAAATGGCTTTCTTTGTTACATTATATCAACAACAAAAATCGGACAACATTAATCATAGCATATCAAACTGCTTTCTTAATGATGATTTTCATTAATATCATGCCAATTATATCCTATATATGTATCAATGTACTGAAGACTGTATAGTGTTACAAAGCCTACACTTTGCAAATAATTGCCAAATCTATCATGATGGACTTTCAAAATATCAACATACGTTTACATTTTAAATAAGACTCAACTTGATATATGTTCATTTTTTGTAGTAATTAGCTAGTTTGATATGTTCAACACATTAAAAATCAGTCATACACATTCAAAGCATGTACATAGTTTAGTTTTAACTTATTTTCTTCGCATTGATCGAGAAACCAGTTATTGCACTGCTTCGTGGGTTAATAGTTCATTTTACTTGCCTAGTTCAGGCATTGCGAAGACGCGGAAAATCTCGTCCATGGCGAGATTCAACCCATTCCTTCTGAATCAGGAGTTCGTTTCTCGATCCCTAAATAACTATAACAGAACGGACCCCTACCGGGATATAAACCTTCGACCTCCCGCTCCCAAGGCGAATGCCTTAACCACTCGGCCGCGGGAGACGGTAAAGCATACAAGCTCTGCTGAAAACCGCCCATATACAGTTTGGGTTGACTTGTGACTTATAAAGAACAATAGTCCGTATAGACCGGGTTGACTTTAAAATACGATAGAAAATTCACTAGATGGGAGTTGCATTAACATACAAAATGTAATTGATTGGGGCGATTGGTTGGCGATGTCGTCTGCACACGGTGTAACTGTATGAACGCAAGACACGGATGAAACGTATTTAAATGTTACTGAAATGATATCCATTATAAACGTTAATAAAGTAAATCGATGTGTTTTTATCAAAATAAGTATTTAACATGTTAAATCTAGCGTTTCAATGCTGAATGAAACCTAAATCCGCCTCGCGTGTCCTTGACTCGACGAACGTCATTTGAAACTGATGAGTGGTTCTCTCATGTCATGCAGCTGATTTATTAAGCAAATTGTGTCACCATTGTTTCACTGGTTAACCAAAAACTCTGTCCTCTAAACAGCCGTGAAAGTCACTGCATGCGGGCAAAAATAACCCTTGGTTCAGACAAGCCATAAATAATACACTTCACCAATGTGTCCTCTGTACATTAAGGTCGTTCTTCGCCCGAGGCAGGACATTATATACGACTAGTAAGCATATTTTGTGATAACATGTAGTCGAAATATCCGTTGTAGACGCTGTTTCGCAGATATATAAAACATTTAAACTCACAGTCGGTTTACATTTAACTTAACTTCCAAATGAGCATTTTTAAGTTCAGCCGATTTTCGATACATTGAAACAGAATGAATAGGACTGACGTTCAATGGCCATTCGCAGACAGGAATTCACTCAAATCCATGTTCTTATATAATTCACTAGTTTGTGATGTAATTCAGATGCAAGACTGTGTAAAGTATAAGATGCATAAATTATGATGAATTCTGATGACAACAATTTACACTCATAATATGAAATGAGAATTGGAAATAATTTTCCTTTACACAATACTTTACAAAGGACTTGAACTCGAGTGCACAAAAACTGTTGACCCCATACTTGAGATACTGTCCAAGGTTGAAAACTTGAAAACTCGATTATAGGCCCCTACTTCGATTAAATTGTTCCCTAACAAGTTCAGTGACTAAATATATTCTTCCATCTTTCAATTCTCTTAAGTAATATCAATAAAATATAAGCATTACAGAACGTCGAGTAAAATTTCGAAATACCAATCAATTGAATTCATGTATGAATATTATTACAACATGCCTCCCTAACTAATGAGTACGAGTCCAAAGTTCGACAAACATTGTATTTCAAAATACATTCAGTGTACATGAAGGCCTATCGCTATTTCGAAATAAAACTCATATATCTTCAGATGTTAGCACTTAAAGCAAGACATAATTGAAATTAAGTTACATATTTATTATTTGCCTAGGTAATTGGTGTCCTATATTTACTTATTTCCATATTAATTATAGCCTAATTGATAATCTACTAGACGAATATTCCGATCGTTATTAACTGAAAGGAATTTCTCGTCATTAAACAGTCAAAATGGTTTTAAAATATTCTTTCTTCAACGATAAGAAATTGATGTAGACCTTCGATCGTTGACCTATCAGAAAATCTATATTAGATCTAAAGATCTATGATTAGAAAATAATGCATCATTGAGAATATATTGGCTTGGGGGCACACTAATGGTTAAACTATTAACAACAAAGTCTCATTGTCTTACAGACGTCTCATAGTACTAAATAATTTATGCCTACGTCATACATACGGTCATACATAAGCCAAGAACGTTTCAAAATTTCCTTCTTTTCTTCCGAGGCCTGAATATACAACGCGGATTGCGAAATATTCGCAGCCGGTAACTGGGGGAGGGACTAACAACCGTTTAGATCACGTGGGCTTCAGGACACTGAGGTCAAACTAGGTGAATTTGCTGGATTAATTTATTTATGTGACTGTTATTTCTTCTGGATATTTACTAATTAAACTATAAGGAATTTGACGTTGTATCTTATGTCGCTGGCGTGGCAATTTAATCATATTTTGCAATTTTCTTTTGCTAGGTGCGTGTGACGTCACGTGATTGACAATAATAAGAAGACAGTTTTACGTCACGACCTTTTTACATGATCGCTGGAGTGTAACATGGCGTCCAGCAAGGTGAAAACGTCCCAACAGGTAAGAAAATTCGTAATTTTACTATATTATTTGTTCATTTATACTAAATTTTACTTGAATAATATTATTGTGATTTCGTTTTCGATGCTTTCTGATCTATTTGTTTGCTATTATTTTTGCAAATGCGATAACTACGAAATTCGCTTGATAAAGATGGCTGCCGCCGGGTCGTTTCAAGTTTATGCTATGCTAATATTCTTGTTCGGCGCTTTATGTGTATCCGAATCTCGCCTTTAAGATTAACAAACGTCTAAATATTTCGTTTTAATATGTCTTCAAGTAATAAACGGCTTGGCCGGTTTGATACATTTGAAAATATTGTTGTTAAATTTCGGTGAATTATCCTACTGAATATTCATGGCTACATTGACATTGAAAGGTCGAATTTATCTTGGAAAAATACTTGCCGGTTTTTGTTGATTATACCAGTTATTTTGTATTCATCTATATTCTTTCTTTGTTTCATTTTCGCATTTTATTGTGAAGTATTTGACTATTTATTTGTTATAGATCTTGGCGTTCATATTTATCAGTTTGAATATTGATAGCAAAAATGGGTCAACCTGGGTGGGGTATAGATATTTACCCACTAATTTACTGCTAATACTCGACTTCAGCTGATAATATATTTTTTGATAAATCCTGTTTCAATGCTATTTAAATTTATAAGTGTTTTCAGTTTCCATTATTAAGACTTGTCAGTATTTTTGTGTTTATTAAGTATTAGGCTAGATGAAAGGCTGTTGCCTTAGGTGTGAAACATTTTGTTGGTTGTGCAAATGTACTTGTCAAGATGTAACTTATTTTCACCAACACAGTGTTATGTCATGCTTTGTTATGATGACAGGCTCTTAGGTAATATTATGTCACAAAGGTTTTGTTTGTCAGACTATCTGGACCCCTGGGGCTACAGTATTAGTTAGGTAACAGATAAGTTACTTCATTCTGATTGGTTGAAATATGGTCTTGTTTATTGCTGCAAGATAACACATTTGCTTTGTATTGATATTATCTGGCTTTTACCTGATTAAACTGCCTTCTATTGTGCAGCAAAGTAAACACCATGAAGCAGTTGTCATCTATGATGCATACAAAAAAATCCACCAGTTTCCTTTATTTAAAATGAGTTGTTAAAGTGTCATTTCTGTTGTATATATTTATGCTAATTCCTTTTCACTGACTAATGACATGTAAATGTCATATACTTATATATAAATAATGCAATGAGTAAAAATGACCTTGTGTGTACTGTTGTTTCCATACTTGTAATTTGGTTTGGATGATTCTCAAATTGCTACCTCTGCTGTTTTTTCTGTTAACCTAATGCCCCAAATCTCCTGTCTCTAAAGTTTTTGTTCCTGAAATTTAAGAAAGAAAAATATGAGTCATTGTGGCTGATACTCTATTTGAGATGTTATTACAAGGTTATCTGGTTGGTAGTTTTGCCTCGCTGAATGCTCTTACAAGTGTCTGTTATTTTTCTCATCTTATTGAATAACTATGAGAAAATTTGATCTACGTTTGCAGAACTGTGATCATTTTCTGTCTACCAATAATCAATATCAAGGTTTGATAGACTGTTACAAACATGTCAAAAATTCAACCTAGTCTGACATGAATTTATAAATATTGAAATTGTTAAGAATGATTTATCACCCACCCACAAGTCAAGAAAAAGATTTTGTTTGTTAGTCTGCAAATAACATTGTTTACATTATAAAATCATTCAGTTTTAAGTATTAGTAAGTTTTTTGGCCTGAAAGTAAGCCATTAACTTGGTAAAAGTCATATTTATTACATGTGCGTATTCTAACATAATGTATTATGTTATATTAAACTAGATGCGAATTACATAATATTTCTCTTGTCTGCCAATCAGGGATATGAGTAATTGTAGTTTCACTAAATAAACACAATTCCTACCAGGGATTTGTTCCAGGCTCCCATTGGGGGAAGAAGGTGACCCAGCAGCCTTTGCTTAACCTTGGTTACATCCCTGACAATTTGCACTATTAGTGTGTTCCATTTCTTAATTGTTTAAATTGTCTTAAGTATGAAATCTAATTCTAAGGTGGTGTTATCTTTTCAGGGACCACGACAAGATAGTTACCGGTATGCAGTTACACCAGGAGATGAGGGGCCTAAAACAAAGAAGGGGAAGAAGAAGGCAGATATGGATGAGCTTAAGCAGGAGATCACTATGGACGAGCACAAGATCCCTATTACAGAATTATATAGCAGACTTAACACTGATCCAAACATGGTAAGAATACATTGTAATATTAGTCAGCCTTATAATATAAGGATTTTTAGTTAGATGGTTATTGTTCATACTTATGTTGGAACTACTAAGAATCATAAATGACGGATAAATTTTTGTCATGAATCTGTGAAAACTATTAAGTCATAGCAATTATATGACCTTTCACTTCCTCAAGTTTCTGCAATGATTGTGATGGTTTAATGTGAATAACTCCTGGTTTTATTAAACATCTTTAGTATAGCCTAGTGAAGCTAACTTGTGACACCCCATTATACATTTGTTTCTGATTTTAGGGTTTAACTCCAGAACATGCTCGCATGGTTTTAGAAAGGGATGGACCAAATGAATTGACCCCTCCAAAAACAACACCAGAGTGGTTGAAATTCTGCAAACAGCTGTTTGGAGGTTTCTCTCTGCTGCTGTGGATTGGTGCCATTCTGTGTTACATCGCTTATTCTATTCAGACTACTCAAATGGAAGATGTACCAGGTGATAATGTAAGTATTGAGTCTTGTCTAACTCTTGAAACATATATAGTATATTTTTTACATGTTGTGTGATAGTGAACTTCATAGACCATTATTATATTTGGGATAAACATTTCTGGATTCATGTATTCTTTTGTTTTCTCCATTATTCCTTGTCAATTTGATAGTTTTGCAAAGTGTGCCTACTGTGTTTTGATATATCTGTCCATAAATTTTCAGTTGTATTTGGGTATTGTGTTGACTGCTGTCGTAGTTGTGACTGGTTGTTTCTCTTATTACCAAGAAGCCAAAAGCTCAAAGATTATGGACTCGTTCAAAAACATGGTGCCTCAGGTAAGACATTATCTCTATCTTGCTAGATGTCAGTGTTTGCAATCTATGTATGGATAATGGACAACTCATGGCATTGTATATAATGATTATTTGCAGTATTATGAAAAATTATGACAGTAGCTGTACTTGTTAAATTTTGACTTTCATTCACATTGTTACACATTTTTTCCAATTGATGTGATTTTTGTAAACTTTATTATACATTTATGTTATTATATTATTCAGTATGGTATTGCCATCAGAAATGGACAACAAACAAACATCAAAGCCTCTGAATTTGTATGTGGTGACATCGTAGAAGTGAAATTTGGAGACAGAGTTCCGGCTGATATTCGTGTCATCTCTGGTCATGGCTTCAAGGTACTAAACTCATTGTTTCTTGCTTCGATATTTCACTAAAACTGTTGAAGGATAAGTGTCAAGTAACCAATACCATTTTTCTCATACTTTGTTTTATTTGTTTGGTTTGGGTAATCATTATTGTATGTCATGGTTTCTTTCTATTCAAGGTGGACAACTCTTCCCTTACTGGAGAATCTGAACCTCAATCAAGAACCGCCGACTTCACTCATGAAAACCCATTGGAAACAAAGAACATAGCTTTCTTCTCTACCAACGCTGTAGAAGGTATTAATCAAATTTATCACATAACTTGCACTCCAGGAGTGGCAAAAAGCAGTGACATAAATATCATATGTAACTAGTTACATAAATAGCCGAATCACAGCACTATTTAAAGTCTATTTAAAGATTGTAAAACAATCTATTTATGGTGTTATATGATAAATAGAATCTTACATGAGTGCTTATTTGATATTGTTTTTATGAAACTCGTTTCATAAAAACAATATCAAATAAGCACTCATTAAGATCCTCTACTTAAAATGATTCTGTTGTTGTTTTCTTGTTCTTTAAAGTTTTTAGAAAGTATTGTATAGTCTGATTTTTTTGTCATGGTTAATTTAAATGATTTGAAACAAATTCTGTGAAATGACCCAACATTTTTTTAATAGAATTGTGATATTTATTTTTAGGTACTTGCCGTGGTATTGTTATCAAAACTGGTGACAAAACTGTCATGGGTAGAATTGCTAACTTGGCATCTGGTCTTGAAGTAGGAGATACCCCCATCGCTAAAGAAATTGCCCATTTCATTCATCTTATTACTGGTGTGGCTGTTTTCCTCGGAGTAACATTCTTCATCATCGCTTTCATTCTTGGTTACTTTTGGCTTGATGCCGTCATCTTCTTGATTGGTATCATTGTAGCCAATGTGCCTGAAGGTCTTCTCGCTACCGTCACTGTAAGTATTTTGTATAACTTTGAAATCTCATTTGTTGTGATTTCATATTGAGGTAGATGTATTGAATTTAACATACGTTAAAATCCATGAATTTTAGCAGCAATACCTTTTAGTTAGAAGGGTTATTTATTGCACAATGTCTTGCAACATTTATTAGGAAAGTATATGCTAATATACTGGTAATTTTATTTAGCCAAGCTTTGAAGTGTTTTGTAGACAAATAGTCAATGAAGAATCCTAATCCTGTCTTTGAAATCGCTTAAACTCATGTATTTTTTAATCAACTGTGCATTGTGTGCTTTTTTCTTGTCTAGGTGTGTTTGACTCTCACTGCCAAGCGTATGGCTAAGAAGAACTGCCTTGTGAAAAACTTGGAAGCTGTAGAAACTCTTGGTTCCACATCTACCATCTGCTCTGATAAAACTGGTACATTGACACAGAACAGAATGACAGTTGCTCACATGTGGTTTGATAGCAAAATTGTTGAAGCTGATACCAGCGATGACCAATCCAGTAAGTTCTTACATATTGTGTATATGTTTCTTTGTAGATATCTACCTTTTCTGCTTCTCTTCTACAATAATTCAACATCCAGATGGAAAGGAATATTAATTTTATAAATATTAATGTCATTTTGGTGTCTAAAATGTAAATATCATAATATGTATCAATGTAGTAATAGAAGTATAGCATTATATAACATAGCTACAAATATTTGAAATAAACATTGATTTCCTTACATAATAATGTAAAATTTAAGCTTTATAATGGATCTTTGTCCTTCAAGTTTTTTAACATTAATACTGTTCTCATTTTTCATCTCTCTGTGTGCCTTTGATTAAACAATATTTTTTCATTTGCTCCTATGTGTAAGGGATTTAACAGGAAGAACTATTGTGTCATCTCTTTGCTTGTTTGAAAAACCAAATTTTGCAATCATTAACATAATTTTGTTAACTCTATCAACATGATAACCACATTGTGTTTACATGTATGTATGAACTTGCCTGATAATTCTCTCTCAGTGAGCAAACATCATTTTTTGTTTAATTCTTTATTTTTCAAGATGATTTATTTTGTATTCAAGGACATATATTTTATCAGTATAATTAGGCCCTGAAGATGTCCTTGAAATGCTCCCCTAAGGAGGCTGCTTATTATCATATTGTTTCTATTGTGTTGTATTCATATGTTCAACAAACGCTTTGTCATTCAGCAAATTCTAAGCCACAGATTGCCATTTCAATCCGTTTATCATTAATTTTAGACTCGACGTACAGCAAAACTGATCCATCTTGGTTGGCCCTTTCTAGATGTTCTATGTTGTGTAACAGAGCTGAATTTAAAATCGGACAAGAAGAAGTCCCTGTTCTTAAAAGGTATAGTTTTAGCATAACCATTGTCTTGAAGAGTATCTGAAATTAATTTACAGTTTTTGGTTATTTCTGGTAGACTTCATGTATGTGTGCATTTAGTAATTTAGCATTCATCGACCAACAACTCAACTTGTTCGTTGTTGAGTGTATTAATGATATAGGAATTTATTTAATTCTGTTTGATCAAATTAGGTATTGAATGGTTACCTCTGAATATTTGTTGTAGATATGAAATATTATTGTTTTCGAATGATATATTTATTGTATGTTTATTTTACAGAGAATGCAATGGTGATGCTTCTGAATCAGCCTTGTTGAAATGCGTTGAATTGTCCATTGGCAATGTAACCAACTTCAGAGCTAGGAACAAGAAGATCTGTGAAATTCCATTCAACTCCTCCAACAAATACCAGGTTTGTGACAGAAATACAGTGTCTCTATGTTTGTGGACAGAAATAAGGGATGAACAACTTCTGGTTTCAGATGCTTTCCTCATTTTTATAATTATTATTTCTATTACAAAGCGTAATTATAACAGTATTTTGTATGAAACTACTTTAATATGTGTTACACATATTTGATATGGTCATCCTTTCCTCCAGGTATCTATCCATGAAACCGAAGACCCCAATGATCCTCGTTGCATTCTGGTAATGAAGGGCGCTCCAGAACGTATCTTGGACAGATGTTCATCTTATTTGAGAGAAGGAAATGAATACCAGATTGATGATACATTCAGAGCTGCATTCAATGTTGCCTACATGGAACTCGGAGGTCTTGGAGAAAGAGTATTAGGTATGTCATATTTAGTAGAAATTTACACAGGGATTTCCCTGATGCAGAAATCTTGAGTCCCTGACTCCCTTTTCTTTCTAGGACTCCCATTTTCAACTTACTGTGCATCCCTGGGACCCCCTAAAATATACGTTTGTCAAGTATAAACTGCATATCTGGGACCCTACCAATTTACTAAGGACTACCAATTTGTCAAACATGAGGGACCAAAGACCCCTAGCTGAAAAATCCTAGGAAAAACTTTGTTTACATAACAATCTTGTATTAAGCAACCACACAAGGAACAGTGGTATAGTAATTACATGGTCGCATTTATCACGCCTAATTGTTTATTCAATTGTTTAAAGGACAATGCGCGAATGCAGTTTTGAATCAGGTGTGAAATGCCCTATGCGATTAAGTGCATGTGGTCGTTTAATGGATTATTTAACTATCTTTTTTTACCTGTCGGGACTGGTTTAAGGCGGTCGCTGGTCGCGTTATAGAAAGTCGCTTAATAGATACTATTTATATAGTAAAAACGCTGGGGGGGATTTAAGTGGTCGCTTACAGCATATGGTCGCATAAGACAAGTGGTCGCCTCAGCAAGATTGACTGTACATTCAGTGTTTTTGGTTTTTCAAAATGTCTTGTATAACTTAAATGGAAATTCTCCCAATAGTTTTTTAAGTTGATATTGGTCATAATTCCAATTCAATTCGCCACAGTTTAGCTTGATGTAGCTTGCAAGATCCAATTCTTTATGACATGTTTTGATTCTTCTTTAGGGTTCTGTGACTACGTTTTGCCAATTGACCAGTACCCACCAGGCTATAGTTATGATTCTGAGGATGCCAACTTTCCATTGACTGGACTTCGATTTATTGGTCTCATGTCTATGATTGATCCCCCACGTGCAGCTGTACCCGATGCTGTTGGAAAATGCAGAAGTGCTGGTATCAAGGTAATGATAGAAAAACACTCTATAAGCCTGAAGACTAATTCTTGCACGTTTGCCTACCGATATATCAAAAATTGTTTAAACAAAGGCTAGTCTACAAACAGATGTTTTTTACTTCATAATAATCTGTACCATTTACGCAATTTTCAAGTACATCTCCTCTTAATTTTAATTCTAAATTTTGTCCTTCTCAGGTTATCATGGTTACTGGTGATCATCCAATTACTGCCAAGGCTATTGCTAAGGGTGTCGGTATCATTTCTGAAGGAAGCAAGACTGTTGATGATATTGCTGCTGAAAGAGGAATCCCACCAGAGGAGGTTGATCCATCGTAAGTAAATTTTGACTTCATTCTAGCAGGCATGAGAATTTTCCGAGGATTCTCGGAAATCCGAGGATTTGATGCTCACAAGGGTCGTTGTTGAGACAAATTAAGCCATCTTAGATGTTTAGATGACCCCTTGCCAAATTTTCAGCTGATTTTGCATTTTCATGCCTGTTCTTGTGTGGATGAATATCGGGGCAGTAAATATATATATTTGAGATTTTGTTGAAACATTAATTTTTAGGTCAACTATTCGAAGACTAAGGGGCTATTGTACTATTGCCTATGTCTGTGTCTGCTTTAAAGTTTTGTGATTAGTGAAGTATCTTTGAAAGTGTTCAGGGTCATAAGAAGCTGTAGAACAATGACCCATAACTCTGACACCGCTTTTGACAGAATTATCCCACTTTGTACATAGAATATTCAGGTGTGATGTATCTGCAACCATGGTTGACATTTACCTGATTATATGGTTTTTGACTGTATTTTTATATTTTCGATTACAGTGAGGCAAAGGCATGTGTTGTCCACGGAAGTGACTTGAGAGACATGACCCCATTCCAGATTGATGAGATCTTGAACAACCATCCAGAAATTGTATTTGCTAGAACTTCACCACAACAGAAACTGATCATCGTAGAAGGTTGCCAGAGACAAGGAGCTATTGTAGCTGTAACTGGTGATGGTGTCAATGATTCCCCAGCCTTGAAAAAAGCTGATATCGGTAAGTCTATTTTGTGTGTGGAAAGATTATTGAGTTCAGATTTATAACTACTTAAGTTACTTAACTACCTTGTCCACCTTAGTAGGCGCTGCATAAGAATAAATATAAATCATGGGGACTTGAAATATTAGAATTTTCAACTAATATGCATGTGAACTGGCAAAATATGTTATTCATACATTTATAGCATTGTCGCGTGATGTTTTTTTTTACAACACATGTTTTGTTCTCCAGGTGTTGCTATGGGTATTGCTGGTAGTGATGTAAGTAAACAAGCCGCTGACATGATCTTGCTGGATGATAACTTCGCCTCCATTGTTACTGGTGTAGAAGAGGGCCGTCTCATCTTTGACAACTTGAAGAAGTCCATCGCTTACACACTGACATCCAACATTCCAGAAATCTCACCATTCTTACTCTTCATTCTTATGGACATTCCTCTGCCTCTTGGAACAATCACCATCTTGTGTATCGATTTGGGAACTGACATGATACCAGCTATCTCCCTTGCCTACGAACAAGCTGAAAATGATATCATGAAGCGTATGCCACGTGACCCTCTCCATGACAAACTTGTAAACGAACGGTATGCTGTCCTTATTTTAACTAGAAATCCAGTATCATATGAAGTTTGGAAATTGTAAAAGATCTTTATATTGCTTTTTATTTCTTTTTGTCAATGATATTGCTTAAAGTTTGTTTTTTTATGCAAAACTAGTGGCCAATTGTGATATTTTTTTGTGTTTAATTGATCTTGAAGTGCTTGTTCAGAAAATATATTTCAATTCTTCATTTCAGATTGATCAGTATGGCATATGGTCAGATTGGTATGATCCAAGCCTCGGCTGGATTCTTTGTATACTTCATCATTATGGGAGAAAATGGATTCTGGGCCTCAAAACTTCTGGGTATCCGTGAACAATGGGACTCCAGAGGTGTCAATGATGTTCAGGACTCGTATGGTCAAGAATGGGTAAGATACGATACTTTGTATTACGTATATCTAAACACAGTCAAATGACTTGGAACAGTTAACATTTAGGCCTTTGTTTTCATTTCTTTTGTGTAGTGAAAAGATTTGTTACAAGATTGTTTTTGTAAGCATTCTTGGCTCTTATTAGAAAGTTCCGTACTATTAACACTGTATTGTATATTGGCATCTTATGATTAAACTATTTTGTATTATTTTAGACCTATGCCCAGAGAAAGCGTCTTGAGTACACCTGCCATACAGCCTTCTTTGTATCAATTGTCATTGTGCAATGGGCTGATTTAATCATCTGTAAGACCAGAAAACTCTCCCTCTTCCAACAGGGAATGAAGTAAGTTTTCAACTTCAGAAATTCTACTGTTAAAGTTCACATCACAAAAATTAGCAGTGCCCAACCATGCTGAGTGACGAGAAAAAATGCAGTTTCTTTAACTATGTAAAAGATTTTAATTTATACTAACTAGTGTCAAAAGCTTCGGATCACATTGAAAAAGATTGCATGATTTCTAGAAGCAAAATAACCTACTTGCGAAACTTTAATTTGTATTTCATTGATTTTGGCTTAAATCTGTTCACAGTGTATAGTATTTGATTTTTTTTCTAGGAATCATCATTTGACTTTCGGTCTTTTCTTCGAGACTGCCCTGGCAGTTTTTCTCACATACTGTCCAGGTCTTGAAAATGGTCTTAGAATGCAGAACCTCAGAGCTACCTGGTGGTTCCCAGCCCTCCCATTCAGTGTGGCCATCTTTATCTATGATGAATGCAGGAAGTTGATACTCCGAAACAGACCTGGAGGTTGGTTAGAAAAGGAGACTTACTATTGATGTATGTTCATATTTAGGTAAGTCATTACACCTATAACAATAATGATTATATTATGTCATACAGTATTCCCTCCCAGAACTCTTGAGCGACTCCTCTGATCGATACCAAAAATATCTCGATAGCGACTATAATGTAAAATTCCTTCCTGTGAAACGAAAGGAACTTTACAATGACAATTGGCCCATGTAACTGTGTACCTACACTACAAATTGCATCCCTCGATCTGTCCTGGTCAAAGATATGGGCTGATTTTATGAATAATGCCATGAAGTATTGTAAACATGCCGCTGATGATGTGTGGACGGCATATCATGTCTGAGAAGCCTACAATGAATTGTTATTCTCACCTCTATTATGTCATTATTTTATTAATCTTGTATCTTATACAAGTTCCTGTACACTGTATATGGTATGGTATTTCAAATTTGTGTAAAACTGAAAAATACTGATGGTTCATTAAGAAATATGGTACTTTTAAGATGATAGATTTTCCATTACTTTTATGTTATTTGTATGATGGCATCTTCATTTTCGTCTCTCAATTGGGACATGCTTAATCATCGGTCACAAATTTATGGTCACATGATGTTTAGTCATTATTTAAGTGGATATATTTTCTGCAAATTTAAATGTATGTAATCTGTTTTCTATTTCAGATTTTTAAGTGTACAAATAAAAACATTGAACAGAATGATTCAGGAAAAACTTAATACATTTGAAAGGCTGGATAAAATCTGGATTGTGTAGAATTTGTTCCTGGAACAAAACGGAATTTATATTCGGATCAACTCAGACTTTTAAATAGACGACATCGATTTGCAATACATGTTCTATATTACAGAGCTTTTTTGTAGAAATTAATGTAACAGGTGGTGCATTGTAGAAGAGCTTGATTGCTTTTAAATGGAAGATATAAATTGTGTTGAACTATATTGAAAGGTTGCTATTTAGACTAAAAATGCAAAACTATTGTGTAAATCAGACATTTTATAAGGAAATTTTATAAATTTGTTCTTTGTTATGAATTGTCTTATATTGTGTACAAGGAAGAGTGCAATTTTTATGTAAAACGTGTACAGATTTGGCTTGAACATTAGTCATTCTTATGGTTGGAAAATGTCTTCTTTTGATTGCACTTAATGGAATAAGTAGAGTGACTTAGTTTATATCTGTGAGTCCATGTGTCCATATCGATCACCAACTCGTTTGTGATCAGTTGCATATACCATCGGCAACTATTGTGTCCATTTATGATTTGAAATACCACCAGCAAATCTTGTTCCAAGTGTATATATTCCATCTGTGTACGCTTGCATCGAGTCGGTGCACTTTTACCATTGTTGTGCACGAAATTAAGTCTACTACTCTATTTCGTAATTGTGCAATCTTAAGACATTTAGATGAAAAGGCTGTTGACAGCTATGTGAACATATCGAATCTCATACCCCTGTATTTACTAGTGAAAGGTTCATTTGTCACAAAGTAATAGATGATGAAATTTTCCTAGTAAATAGCAGGGAGGCCGTCCTGACGAAGTTTGTTTAAAGGGGAGAGAATCTGCATATTTTGAAGGTTAAAATGTGTAACTGTGAAGGGTCCCTACATGGGTTGAGACACAAGAAGTTTTAATGATGACTGTGATAAAATTTAATCACAAAAGATTGCAAAAAGGCCCAGGATTTCAAATTTCAGATGTTTGCTGTCCAAAGTTAATATCGAAGGTTGAAATCCTGTAGATGCCCATCATGTCATATGACTTGGCTCAAAGTGGGATCACATTACACATATTGCTATTACCAATTGTTATTTCAAACTTTTGTGAACATTGTCGATATTTCCATATTATTTTCTCATCGCTCAAATGTTTTCTAGCACTCTTTATTGTTTTTTCTTTTCATTTGTTCAATTTAAATGTTACCTTTAGAGTAGATCTGTTAAAACAAAAATATAGATTTAGATGTTATGTATGTGAACATGAACCAGCATGAAAACACTATGCTTATCAACTCACAGTAACAAATTCATCTTCATTAAGAAACTAGTTCAAGTATATAGAACGATTGATACTCTGGTGCATTTTGTTATTTTAATATTTTTACACATTTTAATTCTTAATGAATTGTTTTACATACTCTGTTGGAATGATTAGAGTCTAGACGAATATTAACCATTATTTGATACATGTGTATCAAAAATATTCCATAACCAATCAATTTCAAATTTTGCATTTAGTTCAGTACATATATCGTTGTCATTTGTTGTTTTCCCACAACATTCCAACACAGGAAGGTTCAAGGGAGATCAGATTATAATTCTGTAAAGAGATTAATAATATCCTGTCCAACTTTCTTGCACTGAAAAAAGTCAACCAGAAAAAAAAACAGTAACACATTTATTGTTTTGAGTCTTGATCGAGTTCTCTCATCTTGCTTGGTTGTGAATGTCAATGCCAATCCTGGTCTTTTTTTCGTGCGAATTTTTTCTATCGGAGATATTGAACAGTTACTTTTAGTCTGATCTTTCTTCTACCCGACTACCTCACTTATAATAGCTTTATGTATTCTGCTACATGGTAAACGTAATTGCTTTAAAATCAGAACAATAAACAGGAGTACATTTGGTCAGTTTACCACCTTATACCCAAAGTTCTGGCAAAAGAGGTGCACTTGTATTTGCTAAAGGTCATGTGTATCCTTCTAAAAGACACTAAATATGTATACTATGCACTTTTTTCGATACTTATAGTTGTCTTGAGTTTGTAAATCTTAGATGCCATTACCTTTAATTTTCTACAATGATTGTGTCCCTGTTTGGATTTAACTGAATGTGACTGGCAATTAAGTAATAAGCTTATGTAAATGATGTATCAGGATGTATTGAACTGTGTTTATTATATCATATTTGTAATTTGTGTAGAATTTAGTCAGTGATTGTATTTAACAGAAATACCTGGTAACATATTTCCGAACTGTTATATATAAAATACAACATCATATGTGTCCAAACGGTGGTAACATGTATCTTATTTTGTATGGTTAATACACATGTATGATTTAAATAAATTTTAGAAGTCTTATCATGTTCTATTGTGATCTTTACATAATCGCATGCTGATGTTTCTTCATGAATTGTTTCTATCAACTGTCTTTACCCTTAACATCTTCAACCTCTATTTTTCTATGATACACTTATATAGCCATGTGAAAAATGGTGGAATTTGCCTGCTCCACTACAAACAATTGTGTTCACTTGTTCACACATCTTTCTGCATGATACAAATGGATAAGTTTGATTTAACACAAAGCTACAACAGTAACGGGAATCACAAGTAGTATGTAGGTTGCATGCCAACCTTTATCAAGTAGTTGCCAAGACCTGTCTTCTTAAGACATACTGCTGCTGGTTACTGAACATCTTGGTACAGATCCAATCATTTGAATAAATATACTCGAGCTGTTACATAAACATGTCGCAGTATTTATTTATTTCAATGAGAATAATCAATCTCTATCCTTGTAAAGTTAAAGAAAACTTTCAATGCAGTATAGTAATGTATAAATATCTCAAAAGATTTCTGTACTACCGAGTTTCAGTACAGTGCCAATTTTCATGGCATCTTAAACGTTGGTAAACAAGTACCGGTAGGACCAATCTGTACCTTAAGTGTTGAGTTATTTGAGAAATTACTGTTAAATAATTGTTTGGATAACTGCCCGCTCTCCAGCAGTATATACCAAAAACTAGGAGAAAACTAGGAATGAAAGTCGATGATAAAAAGTAGCATTTATTGAAAGAAAATACATGTATATTATCTTCACAGCTTTTTTTGCTTATTTACTATACTTTTAAGGCATTTTGATCTTTTAGTTGAGAGGTTATTTGCACCACGCTTCGTGGAAAACTGGAAAAGTCCTTGATTTTTTCATATGGTTTTCCAGGCCTGGAAAAGTGCTTAAATTTGAATGAGCAAAAAACGGGGAAAAGTCGAGAATGTTGTATTTCTGGACACTCTTAATATTATTGTGTGCTTTAAAAAACAACACTTTAAACAGATAAAAAATAGCGGCTTTGCAAGCCTTGGAAAACTCGTGTCAGAGTGAGTGTAACATTTCCTTGTATATAAGTTCATAACTTGAAGTTTAATACTTAAATGTTCTTGGAAAAAGTTAATTTGAAAGACATGTTGAATGAATAAAATAGTAGTATAATTTGCTGTTTCGGTCCTTGAATTTTGTGAAAATACCCTTGAAAAGTCCTTGATTTTTTTTCTGGGAAAGGAGTGGGAACCCTGTATTTGGTTCACAGTCACTTGTGGGCATCACTGAAGCATAGACCAAACTTTTAAGTTATCAGTTGAGAAGGCACCATTGATACCAGACCACACAAAGGAGTCAGTCAACTAAACATCGTCTTGTCTTCTTCTGCAAGAAAATCTTCAAAAACGCATTAAAAACTTCTAGACCTTATCCAACATACTACCATGGTGATGAAAAAGTAAGATACTCGGGAGTTTTTTTGAAATCTATGAAAAAAATAAGAACCAGGAAAAATAAGAAACAATAGGAATGCTGGAGAGTCTGTATCTGAATAACAGGTTATAGGGACAAAGTGGAATGAAAAATTTCTTGAAAAGATATGTATAAGCTTCCCACTGCATTCTCACACCTGTTTAACAGAGCACAAAAACTTGAACTTAACTCATTGTAAAACTTCATTCAGTTTTGTGCCAAATTAATAGACAATGGTACATACTAATAAAAGACTCATTATTTCCTGTGATAGTCTCTTGTATCAATCACATCATCGGGATAAACTTTCTTGTTTCTGTCTTTCCTTCGTTGTCGACGTATTATGTTCTTCCCGGACCTCACATCATTGAACGAAACTGAAATGCCCCGAGTGTGTTACAATTTTTGGATGCAAACGAAAGTGAATTAAGACTATACATGCATGCAATGATGAGCCAACTTGCTAGAAATGTTAAACACTCCAAATGATATATGAACCCTTTATATCATCAACAATGTCCAGTGAATTTCTGGCTGTCAATGTAAATGCACCAGGAAATAGAGTTATTGTACTTTTAGACTGCTCTACTTTTTGAATGTCAAAAGTGAAATAAAATAATATTCGGGGAATTACAACAAAATGTATCATGAAATAACAAATTGATTTTATTGCATTTGAGCTGAATTTTAATGCCTAAATGAAGGAGGCTGAAACTGAAAGTGCACAAAACTCAGTAACGAGTGTGGCCGCCAATTGCATCTCCTACAGACTTCCCTAGGGCTGTTTGTGTTGCTGTTTGAAAGCAATCTCAGTGGTGCGTAAGGAGAATATGGCAGTCATGGGGGTTGAATATCAGGAACAGACCTAGTTTCTTGGTGTAGTATCACTAACTGCATGATAGCGGAGTCAGAACAATGCTACCATATCGACACGGCTTCATGACATTGGGCGTCATTTAAACATCTTGTATCATGAATGAAGTTCAAGTCTTTAGTTGGCAGATTGATAGTCTAAAATAGCTAAGTTATGAAATGCTATCATGTGTACATTGATATGGTTCATATTAGACATAATTGTCAGCAAATAAGATTTTGCACAAAACTGGGTCATAGGCTGCAAATGTCCTTCAAAAATCATGCCATGTTATTTAAAAGCAGTCAGTAAGATTATATATTAGGTAACAGAAAACAATAAGTCAAACATTTTTGTGCGTTATCATTGAACACAAGTTATTAAAGGCATACCATACGATTACTGGAGTTTTCATCTACTTGAAGTTGTTACTGCTTTTAAGAATTCACAACCATTTTTATGCATTATACCTTCTCTGCTCTGGCGTGCAGCATCTATTGCAGATCGTCTTTCTTTAAGCTGTTCCTCAGATGGTTTTTGATGCAATCTTTTCAGCGGCGAAGTATCCTTGGAAACAGAATCTAAGGGTACTGATCCTACGACAATACGAAGAGGCACAACTAGACGCTTAGAAAATATACCAGCCTTTATCTTCATCTAAAATAGAAGTTTGACTTAGTTGTTAGATGAAATATAGTACATGTATATCAGAAACTGTTAGAAGTTTCTATATTGGCTAATTTTCAGTACTGGACGAGCTTGCTCATTTAACACCTTGTCAATATTCCCAAGATAGTGGTATTTGTGTAACAATTGTCAACAAATGAAAACATCTATTGTATTGTATTGTACTGTATTGGGTTTGAATGATAGGCATTTGTATGTCATAAAAAACATTTGAAGCAACTGTTTATAAGGTACAAAGAAAAAGTATAATGTGTATATATTCACATTGTCTACAGCATGGGAATGCATACACTTTTAAAGACAGCAACTGAAATTTTTGTGATGAAGTATTAACAAATCATATTGGGTAATATTACCTCCAATGTATGCTTTATGTCAAACATTTTACATGCCGATACATTAAAAACTTGCTGATGAGGTATAGCCAGTTGAATATCGGTCCATTCTTTTGTTGTCTTCGCTTTCACTGAACTCTTGACAACTTTGTTGATAACATCTCGATGGGTGTGGGTCTTATGCAATGTCTTATATATTCTTTCCTGAAAAAATTAAATAAGAGCCTTGAAATATACCAACATACCAGGTAACATTGAAACAATCGTACACAATGTCAAGAATCTATGTAAAGATCTGAACCATGCAATGCATAAATGTGTCTAGCATCACTCCCCAATACAAAGTTCAATAATGTATGCACATGTATATCTAATCCATGTCTTTTTGAATTTTAACCATCCTATCAAAGTCCAACGTATTGAATTAATGATTCAAAGGGCTAAAGGTGTTTTGTTTCTAAGGGAAAACATTTCTTCACAGATATGTAACTATAACAGTACAAGAACAATGACATATCAGATATTTCTGATTTTCAAATTTACGCCCAAGATTCAAACAATGACAAAGGCACTGTTCACTGTATCAAACCTTGAGGCAATGTTTTACGATCTACTAAACTAATCAATTCTGTAACAATGCATAGTTCTTACCTCATAGAGGGTAAATGCCACATGTTTAACAGAGCTGCCCGAATTGTTTTCAATGTCTGCCTGAATATGAATTACTTCGCCTGGGCTGTATCCTGACCGTATCAGCCGTAAGAAGCCAATGATTGGAGCAGACTTACAGCAAGCAAGTCCAAGTTTCATCATCTTCTGAGTATGTACCGGAAGCTGAAACCATACAAATGAAAAAATATATCCGTCAATCATGCTCTTTTACTTTCCTTGTTATGCAAATGATTAATGCATTTCATACCAGGGCTCATCATGATTTCCCATCAAATTTGACTCAAAAAGGATACAATGGGGAGCACACAATCAAGAACAGCATCACCTTAAGCAGCGTATTTTATGCAACTTTAACATAACTTTTGAAGTGCACATATATTTAAAGTGAATAAATCTTGCATTTTTGATGTCCAAGTTGAATGAACATGAGCATTGAAATCGAAAATTAACATATTTAAAATACCATTCATGAATGAAATACCAATGGATGGAGTAGTGTGGCTTTGTGAGGTTCATCAACATTTGTAAACAAATAAAACAACAGTTATAAAAACAGTATTCAAGAAAATCATACAACAGATTTGATTATTATTCAATTATTATTAATTTTCCACATAAAATTCTAGAATCCGCTTGGTATAAATTTCAACTGCAATTTGATTAGCCAATTGTGAATTAATTGACGTAAGAGATCTTATGCCAGGGTTTCACTTTATAGGTAAGTATTCATTTATACTTACTGTTACGTCAGGTAAAATCAATTTGTTAAGATCTATTGGATCAACAATTAGTATATCTTGGCGGCATACAATATCATTAGTTGTATCAGTGTCCAGCTTCAGTCTGGCTTCAAGAAAGTACTCGATCTCACACACGTTGTCTTTATAGTTGTCTGGTAGTGGTGGGGTCAGATAAAACTTGAAAGGAAATGTATGAACATCCGCCGGTATAAGACCTGCAAAAACAATGTCAGTCATAAGTTATTTTTAAACAAGCATTAATCTGATAATGATACATGTATACAATTCTATATTTTACATCCAACAAAACATGAAATGATATCACGGTAAAATGCATAATGTTTAAAAGGGGAAGCAAATCAATCCAATTTGAATTCAGCAGCAGCAAAATAAGCTTAGCTACGGCAATACTGTATAAGTTAACTACCGGTATATATTTTTGATAAATTGTAACATTATCTTAAAATTTATTTATAATGACACTTTTCAGTCTGTGGCATTTCATTTTGAAAACGTAAAAACTGGCAACAGGATAACCTTTATAGGTAATAGATGACAAAAAAGTACTAAGCATTTAATGTTATTAAGAGTTGACACTCGGCATGAACTTGTAATTATACAAGTAAATGTATTTTAGTGACATGTGCATACATACAATGTAGTAGAATAATCGAAGTATTCAAATAATGCCACTATAAAGTTGAGCTACCGATCCCATGTGTCTACAAATCAGGCATTTGCACATTTTTAAATAATTGTAAGATGTAACAAGTTAATAGATTGCAAGTACTCATACATGTAGTATTTACCTGGTTCAAAGATAAAATGTCGAATATTGAAGAACTCTTCCTGTGCACTGTATTGCATGGTACCAATGCATTTGTCCTCGGCTCCTCGTTGTTTCTCTGTCCAGTATATACCAGCTCGACCACAAAATTGTAGCAAAATACCTGATAGCACAGAATTGCATGAATTCAGATAGGAAAAATTGATATTTTGTTTTGATAAATTCATACATATTTTGCTCAAATGACATTTTAGGGGTAATTTTGGCATGAGAATACAGTGACAATGATGATGCTTTTTAATGAATAACATTACATACCTGTTTGAGGTAGATTGAGATTTAAAAGCAAAAATGAGTCATATTTAATGCTAATATTGATGAAAATGAGACTGATACATATATATTTGTCCATCCGACAACAACAATTTATTCTTACAGACTGCAGTCTTGAATACCATGAGCTCTGACTATACAAACATGTCAGGCACTGTTCATTAAAAACCTCTAAAAATCACAGAAAGGTATAAATATCATATATAAAGTTTGACATTAAACGAATACCAACCTCGTGTAATGAACGACTTTTCGAACTTTGCAATCACATGACCTTCAACATACTGTCCAGGATAATATGTTTTATTATGATTATTCAGAATAATAATTTCAAATTGTGCGACACCATGATCTTCTATCCGATCTCCATTCTCCGAGTCATAAAAAGATTCCTCACTCATTTTTAGCACACCAGGTATATTCAAAATAGTATCAAGACAATTTTGTTTTTCCGCAAAGTGGTTAGGTGATCTCAAAACCAAGTTCACTGATTAACCTTTTATCACTTTTAATTAATTACATTCTAATCATGTTTTGGTTAAAATCCAATAATTGTTCAGCAATATAATTGTAAATTCTTTTAAATACACAATTATTCAGTTACAAGTCGATGGCACATGCGACAGTTTATTATATTTAATGTTAATTTAAATATACAAGTACATTTAAACTTACATACATTTCAATTGAATTTCTGAATCAGACACTGATTATACTTATTTTAAAGGACTTGGTGACATATATATATTTGGGTATTGTTTTAAAGTAATCAAGCTGCATGCATGATTGGATAGTGTTATGTACTTACACCAGTCACATAATTAGTTTCACCATTTCACCAAACAGTCTTTGTTCTCATAGCAAGGAGTACAAAATAAAACAATACACATATTCAGCATTATAAGATTTATCTCATTGTTATACTGGTAACAAATGAACATACAAATGTGTAAACTACATAAGGCACAAGAATCATTCTCAATTTGTATCTACGTTCAGGATGTTGAGCATATTACATTTTTTTACAACTGTTTGTCTTTTTTTTCAAATTCAGGTACCAACTTATTGAAACACACTCACACAGCAATTTCTACCAACATAATTACATGTTAGATGTAATTATTCCATCATTTGAAGTCTAAAGCAACTTAAATCACTGAGAAGTCTTAAAACCTTTCCTTATTACCCACTGTAGAAATATTATGTATAAATGTCCAAAAGTGACTTAACTGTCAAACTACCCTGCAATGTATGCTTGTCACCACTTTCCCAAGCATAGAAAACCAATGTTTTGGTTTCTGTATACATGAAAAATCCATTGTCTGAAAACCTGCCTCTGATGCCAACTGCTTCTATCCAAACAAATGGAGCCACTGCCTCTGTGGACAACTCTACCTCAAAGACATTGTCATCTTTACTTTCTTGAACTGAAGTTATCTGAAATATACAATTGTCATTCATTTCAATAAATCATGAAACATAAGCACATGTATAGAAGATTATAAGATTATAATTTATACAGCAGAGACTGTTCTAAAACACATCATCTGGCATTCACTGGATGCCATGTGATATCCACCAATTTTCATGTTTTAAACATATGCTAGTACTGTGCAAAGAGAAATATTCACAGCTAGGTATCAGTATTGTTTGATTTTTTGTATCGCAATATATGCAACCACATATTGATACATATTGCAATATATTGTACATAAATGAGTCTTAATGTACTCGTCAACATTTTTAGTGTAGTCCTGAACATCACAAAGTTTGAAATCGGTTCATCGCAAGGCCATTCAGTAATGTTTTATACTGCTCCCCTTGTGCTAAAAGAAGACTGCTGTTGATACCCTCAATGACTGAAAAAATATACTTTTTAAAAGTTTCACCTTATTAGAATACAGATTATAAATAACTCGGTAGATACTAGTAAATTAATTGTATCTACAATGACTGAATGAAATACATGTGTATTACCTTAAGATTGGGTGTCTTCAGACGAGACACATCATCAAACTGTCCAAGTGGATACCATGACACAGGTCCATGCATATCACCAAGGTAACAAACAATAAAACAATGGTCAGCAGCATCACATCCAGCACGTTCAAGAAGATCGGTCAATGTTATCTCATATATCAATTCTGCTGCCTTATGTGTCTGAAATATATATTGGTAGAACAGATATAAGTCTCCTGAGCAGTATTTGTACACAATCTGGCATTGCAAAGTACTCTTCAGTCACCATGGTTATGGGCACATTATGAGAATCGATGATAAATCAGAACAGAACCTGAAAATAATCATTGTTAGGTAACCTTCTGTATGGGAACATGCAGTATGAAATTTCAAACAACCAGAAGTTGACATCAGTTTGTGACATATCTTAAAATACTGGCAATTTATTGGAATATTTTACAATACCACTTATAACAGGCCATTTAATCAGAAAATACAGCAATCACTCATTGATTTCCTCAATATTGCAAGGATAATCAATGAACATCTAAAAGCAGACAAGGAAATGGGAGATATGCATGTACTGATAATAAATAGGAAATACATGTAGAGTTAAACCTCACCTAAAGACCACCTCAATAATAATAAGCCCATTTTCACTGTTTTGCTCTTTAACCAACCTCAATATTAAGACCACCTCAATAAGACCAGTTTTCAAGGGTCCCAAGGGTGATCTTTTTGTTGAGGTTTTACTGTACAAAGATTGATTGTGATGAACATGATCAGGAAATATTAAAGGCTAAAGAGAAAAGTAATATGTAAAGTTGTCTTACCTGAAAGTGAATTTGTTCGACAAACTTTGGCTGTAAGCTCTCATAGGAGTATACACGGATATACAGGGTATCCATTAACAACGGTGCTTGTCTTCCACTTCCACTAACTGAACTTAGCAGATAACTCTTTAGGCGGCTAATAATAAATATTGTGTAATAAAATCAGTTATGTCAGATTAAAGCATATTGTTTTACATAAATGAGAATACATTATATTTATATCATGTATTTGTTTGAATGTTGTAAAAAAGCTATTAATGCAACTTTTAATATACATGTATTAGGTGTTAACTGTGTGAAATGACTACTACAGTGAATTATTTGTTCTAACTTTATTTACACCAAGTGTGTCTCAATCATTTAAATTTGTATGAAGAAAATGTAGCAACCCAGTGAATGAACTAATGCTTACAAATTCAAAGTTTTGTATAAGATGTAATTACTGAAAAGGGCAAAAAAGTACAAGAAAATAAGATATTTTGTGATTGAATTTTCTCACAAATGTACCTAATGTTTAATGTTCAAACCATTAAATATCCTGTGTATTATCTTACGTTCTTCAAGTTTACCTCAAGAGTGAAGTGTCAGACGGCCACCATGAATCTTCATTCTGATGAGTACTGTATGCAGGTTTCACATTGTCTGTCACCATCACCACACTCAGTTTGTCAAAATTTACGTATGGTGAAATTAAAACTGGTGCAAAGAAGTGTCTTGCATAATAATGTAGCATTTTCCACTTTCCACCATATTCTGAATATTCATAATGTGCAAGTATTAAATCTGATTCTCAGATAGCTTTCACTTATTTATTTTGCATCAGTAGTGATAAAAGTTATTACAACTTATATTAATGACTGTTTCCTGGGTTTCTAACCAGTATTTGCACCTAACTCAGAGACCGCGATGACCATGGTAGACTTTAAGCTGTATTGGATCCTGTGACCTTAAGACCAGAAGTGCAGTGCTCCAGTTCATCATTCCTTCCAGAATTCATGCATCAAGGAGACTACCCCAACAGGTATATGAATTTTCTTTGAACTTCGTTCTATATATATACCAAAAAATATTATAAAACTAGAGTCACACGATTTATAACTAATATTATATTGAGTGTTTTGGCTCAAAACAATTGCATCATTTTCTTTATCAAAACTAAGTTACATTATATGATAGTACAATGGGTTGAGCAAACACCTTGATTTGTGTATGTTAGAGCTGTTTTAAAGTTACTTGTGTGAGCAAATTTACAGTTGAGAGATGGAAAGTAGTTTTGTACCTATAGACGCCCAAGAAGCTGCGGGCCATACATCTGCAAACATCCAATATAGAGCACCCATTGTTTTCCCCTCACCATAAATACCTATGTCACTTTGCCAACGTCGATAATGTTCCGTCTCAGTTCGCACAGCTATTGCCTGAACTATCTTTGAGAATGAAAATATTCCATCTCATTGTAATGGAATCCAAACAGTTCAAATATACATCTTGTATATCATTATATTGTTATACACAATGTAAGATAATAAAACCTCTGCATTTAAATCTTAAATTGTTTGATTATACTCATTTCAATCTATTGATTCTTTTCAATATAGCTTCATCTATTATATTATTAATGGCCGAGTGAGGGTCATTCAAAAATATAAATTTCGAATAACCCTGTTAATGGTAACTTTTTAAGTTCAGTAATACATCATCAAGCTATCCATGATCATAACATAATGTTTAGAACTGTTTTTTCAATATTCAGACCAAACATAATTTCTGCATTCCAGTAGTCTGTAACTGTCATTGATATTATTAATCTAAAAGAAAAGGGTTGCCATTGGTCAATGGTGTCCCAATCACCATGTTTGGCATTCACCGAATTGTAGCTATCATAACTATGACCTAAAATGAGTCACAAACTTCTTTCATCTATATAAAAATGGTATTGTACAAAGTATTCACTGAGGCATTTGTTAGTGAATGATTTACTCACCTGTGTACAGTATAAAATATCTTCAAATTCTTTCCTTGGACTGGTCGAATTAGGGAGTTTCATGTACATTCTCACAAGATCTAACATCTGTGTATTTCCTGAATGGAGTATGGAGTTGTATCAACACAGCAGTTTTAAAGATGATCCATCATTTTCATGGACATGATGAATTAGTCATTTTGCTAATTATTTGAAAACCAAAATTTTTTTATAAGAATTAGTGGAATATATTGAATTATATATCAAAATGTTACAAGGAATGAAAAATTACCTTGGTTATGGTGCTGCCTGTAGTCATTAAGGTCAGATTCGTAAAACATATCCTGGCTATCATAAACTGACTTCAACAATTCCATACTAGGGTATGATTGGAAGCCATACTCGCTGGCAAGTCTGGGTGTCTTGTACACAAAGTCACTGAAGAACTCTTTCTCATACAGGTAAATATGATCTGTAAAATTTATTTTTAAAAGTTTCTTGCATTGATCTTAAGACGCAGGTCATATGCATCAGATACTAATGGGATTGTTGTAGATGCAGCTGCAAATATTTCATTGACATTATTGTGTGAAAAAGGCAGGACAATCAATATCAATTAGCCAAAACAAATCCTGAGGTAATGGGTTCAAATTCTGCAATGGGCAAGCATCTTCTATGGTCCTACCAACTCTTGAGGTATTTGCATACACTGGAGAATAACCGAGGAAGAAGTCATCAAAAGTGATAAATGTATCTTATCACACTTATTTCACAATGTATGTAAAATGTACAATCTTAAACTGAAACAAGTTTAAAGTGGTAACTTACTATCCCCATACAGAGCATTTCCAGGATTAGACAAACCACCATCCAATATCGTCTGAATCCCGTTGCTCGGGGAGGATGGAACGTAAGGTGTATTTTTATCTTCCTCACGAAGAACACCATGAATAGTATTCATAAATAATTTCACATAATCAGCATTGTACTGGGATGATATAGGACCCCACCTGTAACACAGATGATAATGAAGTAAAAAGTCAGACAGTCACAATCTGTTCAGACATAGTGACAAGGTTTCTAATAGCTTCGAAAAGAAGCTTGATTGTCTTCATAATGTAAAATTTATTTCATCAGAAATTGTGCAGCATAATGTATCCTACATAAATTTAACATCCATATATTAATTAAAGTGCATTGAGGTCATCTTTAAAAAGATTATTTATTTGGCATAACACTTCCTGACAAAATTTAAGTGGGTAGGTAGGTAGGTAATTTTTTTTTTATGATCATACAAATCCCACTCAGACCCCCCAAAATGTTTTGAGTAGGGGACATTTTCATGGGTAGATAGGGTTGTGCCTAACAAACTTTTTTCGGCGCAGCTGTACAGACATGGTTTTGCTATTTGCATATCAGTGTTTTGTAAACCAATCAAATCTTACGTTAACCACCAAGGCAATTTCATGCAATTTCTCTTTAACCGAAAAATATTTGTAACCTTGAAGCAGATTGGTTAACATTGTGTATAGTGTATTTCAAGATTTATCCAGTAAGCAGTGTTGTTATTCATCACCACTGGGAATTGTCCTGTGTTGGAATTAACAATACTTTTTTGGTTTTATGTACCAGTCGCGAACATTTATATTGTTTTAATCAGATAAATCACTATGTAACAAGTTTATTAATGTATGTGTGAGTTCACGACTTATGCAATAAGTAATGATGAACTATATTGAAACAGACTATACTGTGACAAGGACATGTATGTCCGTGGCAGTGATCTCCCCTTACAGGTCTCGGGGTTTCTGTAGTATAGCGTAATTGAATGACCTGCAGTCGTAACATTAAGCAAATTTTATGTTGTACAACAAATTTTAACCTTCAGATTGCAACAAGTTTGCATACTTCAAGTTGCGCCGACCATCTTTTTTATTTATTTAATTATGGCATAATTACCAGCCTCCATTGAGTCCTTTTTCAACTTCATTGTTCCCAGCATAGCAAAATACAGATGGATGTCTTTTTAGCCGTCTTACCTAGAAAAAAGATGGGAGCATAAGAAATATTATAAAATTGTCATACATCCATCCATTAATACATGTATTCAATTTACAACATTGCCATGAAAAGGGCAGCAAATGCCTATTTGGTCATGTACTTCCAATGTTTATAAGTCTGTAATTATGCTAATTTCATTATGATTGTGATATAAATATTTATGACTATTATTATTTGAATCACTTCGAGACAACCATAAAAAGTCAACATTGTAGGTATGGTCATGAACCCCAACCACTGGGTTCAGTGACTCACCATTTTGTCCTATATTCGACCTCAATATCAAGACCACCTCATTATTTAGACCAGTGTTCAAGGGTCACAAGGGTGGTCTTTATATTGAGGTTTTAATGTACTGTTATTAAAGAGAGGTTGATGCTCAAGAAAGTGGCACTCTGGAAAGGTTGAACTGTATCCTAAGATAATAATAATTATAGTATCCATTTTTTTAAAGAGGCAACACAGTTGGGCAAGCCCAGTCTTCCCTGTGAGCCTCATACTGATTGTTCATCAATAAAATATGACAACATGTTAAGCAGACTATATAAAAGTACAGGGAAATGAATGTTACTTCTTACCTGATACCTTATTTCTTGTGTAACAGATGCTATAAAATCCTCATCGACAGGGTACAGAGAAGCGGCAAACATGAAATCCTGCCAGATTAGAATGCCTAATTCATCAGCAAGATCATAGAAATAGTCTTGCTCGTAATTCTGCAAAAGGAAGAAAAGCACATAACATATAACGAATGTCTATGATGCAAAACAAATAAATACAGTAAAACCTCACTTAAAGACCACCTCAATAATAAGACCACCTCAAAATTAAGAACACAATTCCCAAGTCCATGTTCACTGTGTTGCTCTTTATTCAACCTCAATATTATAGTCATATTATTGAAGTTTTACTGTAATAGGTTTGTACCATTGAAGTCAGAAAGAAGTTATCTGTGAATGTTTAGGTCTATTGACCATCAAAATTGATTTCAGACTAAAAGAAAGAACACAAATTGATAATTCAAGATCTGATGACCACTGAGTTGTGATTTATGATGAAGCATTAAATGTACATAGAGTGTTCCCCTTTACAAAGAAAATAAAGGTGATTCCATACTCCACCACCCCAAACACGAAGACAATTCATGTTGGCATCTATTGCAGACTGCATGTAATTTTTCAGTCTGTTCTTGGTGACCCTTTCAGGAAAACTATCAACTGGGACCCAGTTTGAACCCTTCAGAAATATGGGGCATCCATTGATTTTGAAATAAAATGTGCGTCCTGGAAAAACAAAAAAATATGTTTTTTGTTGTAATCACACTTAGTTTAGAATAGAGATACAGGAAAATATTCTACAGTTGTCTACAGCTCACTATCATCAAGGTATTATTGTATTATCAGCTTCTCATCATTTTGTAAAGAACAACACATTTACACAACTGTTACTGAGCAGTAACTGACAAGTATCACACACATTCAGAACTCAAATTAGTTCTCCAAATATACCCCTCACATTTCATAGCCTTGTATTTATTTTGTAAACCTTATTTACTGCTGCAAATGGCAAACATTAGCGGCACTCAAAATTCATTTACCACAAATTTATACCTGTCTCAATTTCATTGTCTCATTGTCTCAACACATACAGAAATGCAAAGCATAACTTTCCTAAGTCATGCCACTTTTAACCTTTCTACAAACCTCCCAGCACACTGTATTTACCTGTTCTTTGATTTTCAGAAACCATATCTTGTACTAGCTCTACAGTCCTGAAACCAAACCTCACAGTTTTCTGAGACAGAACAATGCCTAACTTGTCCGTTATCTTTACTGTTAAATTGTACAAATTCTGTTTTCCATATCCACGCGGCCACCATTCCTGTATGTCAGCAGTCTACAAGGGGTAAAGTACCAGAGTTTGCATTTAAAGTTACTTAGTCATGAGAAAAAATGCAAACACTAATGGTGTTAATAGGGATGATTTATGCCACCAAGTTACCATTCAGTTAAAATACATAAAATGATATTAAATAACTGCAAGAATTCCTTCATGAAAACCACAGGAAATTGTCATGACATCTTTCCCTTTATCCCATCTAGAGTTCTCTCCCTTTGCCCCTTCTATGTAGAGAAAGAACTTGTGACAATCTCCTGTGATGAACACCATCACAGTTGGGCCAATGCACTTTAATTCATCATTTAGCTTACAGCACCTGGGGTCTTCAGCAATAGCTGGTCAATACTTAAATCATTGTCGGGACAAACTAAGAAATTTGTTTATAGCCTAGAGCTGACCTGTAGCCAGGGGCTGCATTGGCATAATCTTTTTTCTGGCAACCAGCAAATTTTTTATATCTGAAATATCATTAGATGTCCAGAAAAAGGGGCTAAAAGGAGTGCTGAGAAAGGGTACAAATTGTGTGCAACTTTTGTTCTCCAGCTAGAATATACAATCTAAAAGGTTCATTACACTTATTTACCTTTGGAATTTTAAATCCAATATTAGCTGATGGAGTTTCTGTTGAAAATGTCACATTTTTTAAGAATGAAACACTTGTTCCTTCTATTGAAATTGCTACCACACTGTTACATACTTGTTTTGTATGAGTCACTGTATGAATTCCCACAGACAATACCCACAAACCTGCAACTGTACATTAAAATGTTTAACCATACACACCAGCACAAATAAATTATAAAAGTAAACATATTTTCCAAGAATTTCAGCCTGCATCAACTCTGTGTTCACACCACCCTACATCAGCAGGTATAAAATAATCTAAAATGTTCAAATTACAAATCAGAAGTTTATCCGTACTTGCCCCAAATTGGGGTCTCGAACTCACAACCTTTGTATTAGTAAAAAGCCCTGAATGCATGGTTTTAATAAGTTCATGTTGTCTACATGATTTGATTGCGATTACAAATATTTTAGCTATTATTTCAATATGAAGCTAGTGTGTGTTTGAGATTAATCCTTTATTAAAAAACTAAAGTCCGAAGGTAACTTACTATGTTTTGTTTCTGTGGTAACATCAGATAAGATGACACTGCGGGAAGCAATAATGTAAATGTCCCTCCTAAATACAAACAATACATTTACACATGATTCCAATACAATTTACTAGAATACAAATGTTTGTAAATAATTAAATAGTTTGGCCAAGTCACTGCTTTGCTGATTCTGAAAGAATATTAGTTTGTTTTGTTGGCTTTGAAGAAAATGCCATTGCACTCAGACTATGCATAGTGAAGAGGGGTAGAGATGTTATTAGTAAGAACGTAACAACATGCTAAAAGTATTTTCTGAATCATTCAAGTCAAAAAGTCAGTCACAATATTATCCAGAATTATATGTTACAGATATATATCTGTCTGTTTTCTTTTTAAATGCAGATTCAATGCTGAAATACATATACAAATTTAAACTACTAATGAAAAATAAATTGAATATATTCACACTACAATGTAGTTAAAGATGTTTTAGAGATGGCATATGGTGTTAAATGGAATACTTCACATAAAAAGGACTGCTGAATTGTGTCCAATCACCAAGCACATGTATATTAACTCAACCTGACTTATATTATCTTACCAGATACCAGAAGTTACAAAAGCAGGTGCCATGTCCCATCCAAAAGCACACAATGTTTTTCTGATCATGTTGCCATGACATTCACCATGGTACTCTGGGGGTGGACATGTTGGTGGTATCTTATACCCAGTCTTGATGGCTTTCTTGTCTGCATAGTGAATAGCTGATTCAAACTCTATAGTGATCACATTAGCACCTACCTGTATACATGTACAGAATTCAAGCCTATCAAATCAGTGCAAAGAGAACAGTAACTTTGGCATCACTAGTTATACATACCACAAGGCCATTGTCATGCATTTATTATTACTGAAACAGATGTGTAAATGCACAGTTCAGTGTAACAATTCAAATGCCAGCTTTTTTATGTAAGCTATACACATGTCATGTGCATTAAATTTTGAAACTGCATTTATCATATTCATATGTCTTTACTAATTTTAATTAGAAGAAAACAATTGCATTTATGTAGACTAATTTTGTAGCTAATAAATTCGACCGTGTCTGAAAGGATATGGATTTGAGCAACAGCTTTTCATTACTTATTTAGATCTATATAAAAAATAATTGTTAATTAGAAAGAATACGTTTACCTCCAAAGCTGATTTGATATCAAACAAGTATCTAACAAACATGTTATCTGACTGACCAACCAGCTTGTCATTGATGTACACCAAGGACACAGTGTCCAATCCTTCACATACCAGCAACGCTTGGTTCATCTTGTAATCTGCATCTGACACTTAAGTACAAAAACAATAATCATAAAGCATATTTGCTTTTCATGAATAATGAACCGAGATAATTGGAGCAAGTTGAAAAATCAGAGGCAGATCTCCATGGTTACCAAAATTTCGGACCAACAGAGCTGTATACACATGGGCCTTCACCTCGGTGTGTCAGCAGGTGCATAGCTACCTACAAGCCTAGTACACGACCGCTACACATTAAACCAGCTTCTATTTCTTCTATAGATCTATACAATTCAGAATAAAATAATGTTCACTTACTATGTACATGTGTACAAAAGCGAATTCTATGATGTGTATGGTATGGTATTGTATTTGCCAATGAAACTCTAGAAGGCACAAGTCATATATAATAAAGCAGGATTATTACATCGATTCGTTCTTTATATACTACTAGTTTCTTTCCCGTTTACATTGACGCATGTGTCAAATCTTCTCACAATGGATAGCTAGGAGACAGTTAATATCAGGTGATAAATGAAATTCCACACAAATCACGCACTCTAACAACATATTAATGAACCTTTTTGATGAGCCTGCCAATTATACTTATTTTCAGGAAGGCGCCGTCTGCAACAAACTAAGGGAGGTCACTCCAACTAAAAAGCAATAATGTAGTAATCGCAGTTGTTTCCCTTAGACCACAAAATAACTGTACTGAGCTCGATTAACAACTGCGTGAAAACCGGCGGGTACTTCATCATGATTTTTATGGTTGTGAATTAAATACACATAAAACCTGTAAAACTTCGCGTGTATGTCCAGTTTGAGCGTCCAACCCAGCGATATTTCACATCGTTGTTTCTGTAAAAAGGATTTCCGAGTATTCCAGCTTCCATCAACGCTGTGTGCACGCCGCCCGGTACATCAGCGGGTATAGAAGATTCTAAAATATTCAAATTCCAAATTAGAAGTTTATATTATCAATGTTTATTTGAATGAATATTTGTTATCATCACTTCTTCATTTGAGGGTTATATACATATATACGTGCGTGCATGCAGTTAAATTTTTAGAAGATTATATAATTTCCGAGCTTATAAATAAAATACATGTAACTCATTGGAGGCTACCAAGGAACGATTGACGTTCGCTTCTGTACACGTGATGTATATAGAACTATGGAATAATCACCAATGGCTTTCCGACAACGCATGCACCTGATATACATGTATATCATTAAGTACCGTCAGTCAGTACAAACAGAAACGATTTTATCTAATCATTATATCATGTTTTGAAGAGACTGTTGACATTGCATCTGAACTGTAGATATTCAATGATTTTAATTGATACTGAGTAAAGTAGATAAGGATGAAGAACTAAATGTTTTATATGAGTGTACGCTTTCCTTTACCTCTTAATTGTAGAAGGGAATGTGCCAGGTTTATTCATTATTTGCGTCGCGTGTTTGGGTTAAGGGAATGAAGATGTTAAAAATTAACCTGAAAGTACAGTTTGTTGCTATGTATCAATAATTCCGGGAATAGAAAAATCGCTGTTACAATTGCAGTTTTATGCATAATATGAATGCAAATTTGTTCATGAAATCAATTGGTTGGATGAATCAAAGACCTAAATCATGACTATGGTATTTAGGTCTTTGGATGAATGGATATGCGTTAAATCAGAATTATACATGTTTAACCAAGTCCCAAATACAAATCAATTTGTTATCAAATGAAGCAAACTTACTCATTGTAGAATTCGACAACCGCCATTTTCCACCCAGATTAAGATTGAAATGAACATATCCACTTACTATATTTATACTGAGTAATATTAATACGCACGAAACACACAACATAGCATTTCTTTGCATATCTGGTATGTAAAATGATATTCGCAAACCAGTTTAGTCTTATTTTGGTTTGACATATGTTGCATTTTCGTGACAAGATCCGATAATACGCAATTCCATGAACATTTTGCACAGTTTTGTAATCCGCACTAATCCGGTTGGTTGCGCCAGCTGTTTGTAATGTTGAGGCTAAAATGTTTTTATGAAGCCATTTGGACATTTTGTTCTAAATTAAATTATGAGTTAAATTGGATATTTTCTTTTATATTTATTTATGAACAGTATGAAATGGTAATAACCTGCATATTATGATAAAACTCTTCAATTGCATTTCCTTAACCTAACTTGAACATGAGTAATTGTCTATCAATCCATCCGACGGTGAATTTAATTAATTTGCAGTTGAATGAAAAAAAATGTTAAAAATAATGAGTTATTTCACCAGATTTTAAAGTTATTACTCTTTTGTTTGATCATTGCTTCAGTTTTCTGGTTTATAATTCGTAAATTTACTATTTATCGTAACTTCATTTGCGAGATTCATTTAAGAACTCACTGTGGGCGAATATTTTCGGGACGAATATAAAAAGTGCGAAAAAAATCAACCAATCAAATTATTTCACGTCAACAGTACGGGAAAACCCTCCAGTCTGCACGATATTGACATGCGAAAAAGTAATAACCGTTACGTTATGCCACGTTGACGTTATCTTTTAATGTTCACATGACTGATAGTAGCGAATCAGTTAAAGTTAGCATAGATATAGACTCGCATATTGATAAACCACGTGATACACTCGGGGATCCCTCAAGAATGGCAGCCGGTCGTTCGAAGTTTCTCATCTGTGCAGCAGGAGTTTTCGTCTCATATTTCTATTATGGGATATTGCAGGAAACGATGTAAGACATCTTTGTTGCTTATTTAACACTTTCGTATAAGTTAAGATGTGTCTTATTTATCATTGATCTGGGCATATGCCATTGTTTGGATGCAAATAACATAATTCGGATATGACCATATTCGGATACTGTCAATTGTGTCAAAGGATGCCTGTTACCTAGACATTTGGCGCGAGTTTATGCATTACATGATACATGTTGTTCCTACCACTACTGACATGTTCATCACTAAGGTTTTAATATCTAATTTAATTATACTTTATTAATTTTCAGTATCTGTTACCAAGGTTCATGAAGTTATAAACAGGCTGTTGTTATTTACTCACAAACTATCTATTTGAGACTTTCATTGAGGGTTTGACATTAACATGGGGGCATTTCTAATTCACAGCATAATAAAGGATTTTGTCTGGGTTTTTTTTGGGAAAGGGCCTCTGGTCAAATTGGGATTTATTGGGGTAAATTATGAAAATGGTTATATTTTTCTTGGTTTCTTGGCAAACTTACTGTTACACAACAGCTTCAATCTTTATCAAATTCGGGATTGGACAAGTATAAAATCTGGTGCTGCAGAATACAGAGCTGATAAGTGATGGGAATTTTTTCTTGTGTTTGGGACATTTTAGCATATTTAGCATTTCGAATGGAGCGGCGCCAATATTTGGCCCTATCGGACAGCTAGATCAAGATTGCGCACACACTGTAACCGCTGCCTATCCATTCAGCTTAGTTTGTAGCGAGATAGGTCAATCATTATCTGAGTTCAAACTGTTGGTGACAATCATTATCTGAGTTCAAACCGATGGTGAGACGTTTGATCTTTGTGACATTTTGATTTGCAGTACATCAAAAGTCATTTATCCTCTACCTCTTGATCTTGCAGGGATGTTCTCAGCTGCATTCAGTAGAACAGGCTAGTACTGGAGGGCATCCCAGGAAAGCTGCCAGTTGTGTCATATTAACACAATATGTAACTGACATACTGCTTACATTACTAAAGCAATGAAAACAGTAAATCCTCACTTAAAAATCACCTCATAATTAAGAAACACAAGTTGTATATCAATTTTCACAACCCCAATATTAAGACCGCCTCAATAAGAAGACCAGCTTTCAAGGTTCCCAAGAGTGGTCTTATTATTGAGGTTTTACTGTACTGTCTTCTTGCAATATACATCACTTAACAACAGAATGCATCATCACTTCAATGACGCTCATGTATCATGTGTTACAGTATGTGTTTGTCGTCTGATTGAAACATATGACATTTAATTGATTGTGCTCATAGTCATACTTCATTGTCAGCCATTCATCTTGTAACACATTTTCTTCGTCATTCCCCAAGTCAAACCCTGTAGATTCCTTTGTGTTTGTCAAAATATTTCATCTGTCTGCAAGTTTTTTTGTTCAGGGCAAAGTGCAACAATTATAACAGGTTTTATCAATGTTTTGCAGTTATTTGGAGACTCCAAATTACTTTATCAGTCATAAAACTTCAAATTTAGCTTCAGAATCTGTTTACATGAAATTCTGGGCACAAATGCAAAAAGTCAGTATTCAATGGGAATACGATGAATGCAAAGGTCTAAGATATGACAGCTATAAGCTTGATACACAAATCTTTTAAAGGAAATGACTCTGTACGACTGACTTGGTTCAAGTTGGTTGTCTGAAGTAGGCAAAGCAAGATGGAATATCATACCTTATAATACTGCAAAGAAAAATCCAGTAATTTCATTGGTTAAAGGCTCGCGTATAGGATTCTATATACACGGCGCTGACAGGGTATATGACGTTTTTCCCTTCATGCGCCTCGCGACAATTTTCGCTGACAGCTCGACTCGAAAACTTTCATCTCTTGATATCCGCAAGTTACTAGAAATTGACAATTGATTTTCACACATGATTCAATAAATATTGAACAGAGTACATGTGTGCTAGTATTATTATTCAAAACGATAGATTTTTGAAGGTTTGAGCCAAATTCAGTTCGATAAAGTCCATGAGATCAGACGCTTGAAAATAAAAATTAGAGTGCAAGCGCGCACTTAACCATGTGTATTGAGGTACCTTACGGGGTAATGCAATTAATTTTCAGGCATTATAACGTGTGAGTGAAATAAAAGAAATTTGATCTACAACAAGTAATTCCCGATATATTTTTAAAGGAATACGTTTTAATAACTGATATTTTACAAAACTAAAATACTCTAAACAATTTCATGAACCAAAAACACCAAAAATACACAGATCTAATTATTAGATATAGAGAGCTAGGCATCGAAACATTGCTTGTTTAACTAAATTCGTATGAAAACATGGAATTGCAGTATTATAAATTCGTTATACAGGTTGTTGACAGGGTATATGGGGAATATAACCAGTCTGCGATTCATATAACCCTCGGCTAACGCCTCGGGTTATATGGCACACAAACTGGTTATATTCCCCCATATACCCTGTCAACAACCTGTATAACTAATAGTGTATATTTAATGTTCAAATACAATTGTATGTTTGCCGGAATCAAATCGCAGGGATTTCCACAATGCTGGTTTTCTGGGTGACTGAAGCAATTTTTGGACCTAGCAGGTGCGTCATCAGAATTTCAAATGTATTCTTTGTGCTTATTCCTGTTATTTTCGGTAATCGTCACGGTGGAATTGTTAAGACAAGAAGACAATATGAATAATAAAAGTGTGGGACCCTCAAACATTATCAGGGACTTCCAAAAAGGCTGAGTTGGGGTTCCTGGGAAACTGATTTGATAAATTTGCGGGAACCCAGAAATTGTACGTAAGAACTTCTGACAAATAAATTGTGTCAAAGATTTATTGTAATGCTACGATGTATCAATTTTTCTACACAATTGTCTCCTTTTACATAGTACAGAGACCCCTGCCATCACAAACATGTTAAGTGTTTTGTAAACCAATCAAATCTTATGTAAACCACCAAGGTAACTTCTCTTCAACTGAAAAATTGTAACCTTGACACAGATTGGTTAACATTCTGTATAGTGTATTTCAAGATTTATCCAGTAAGTAGTGTTGTTAGTAACAAGAAGTGTTGTAAGTCATCACCACAGGGAATTGTCCGGTGTTGGAATTAAGAAGACTTCCTTGGTTTTATGTACCAGTCATGTACATTGATGTTGTTTTAATGAGATAAATCACTGTGTAACAAGTTTATTACCGGTAACTTGAATGTGTGAGTTCACGACTTATGCAGTAAGTAAATGATGAACTTTATTGAAACAGACTATACTGTGTCTATGACTTATCACACTACGGAGTTATTTTTATCCAGTTTCCTACTCAGTGATCTCCCCTTATAGGTCTCGGTGTTTCTGTAGTATAGCATAATTGAATGACCAGCAGTCGTTACATAAACATTCAGGCATTTTTTTTATGTACAACAAAATTTAACCTTCAGATTGCAGCAAATATGCACATTTTCAAGTTTCTTGTCTATCGTGTACAAATGTATATGTTTCATACTCGCATCGTTAGATTTCAGAGAAGTGAGGCCAGTGAACGATAGGTGGTTTAATGAAAAAGTGAAGTTCATGAAAAATTATCATAGAAAGTTACTGTGTTTTCAAGATGTAACTGTCAATTTATCAAATACATGTTTTCCTTATTGCGTGATGTGTATATGTCTGCTAGGGGAGGTAAGGACTATGCGGAGCTTGTATTGACAGTGTTAGAGTTGTTTCCCTTCATTACCTTGCATATATCAGCCGTAACTCAACGCAGTGTTCGGCTCTCAAATTCTCATGCTACGTCGGCGTTGCTCGAGCGAGTGGGCACACAGTGGGCATGCACTTTTTGGCTAACAGTGCATTCAGTAGCAAAATGCGTGCACAGTTTCGTAACTCGAGCGAGTGTTAGCAGGACACAAGGCAGGTTGTAATGGCAATGAAATTAATAGATATATGAGTTTCCAGTATGGTTGAACAAGAAAGAGGTTCAGAAAGTTGCAATCAATGTGATTACTGGTATTGTGACAAGATAAATATGACTGTATTCATTATAAAGTAATTTTGAAACTTTCTTTGAAAAATAATCAGTCTGTATTGGTATCAAAGTTAAAATGTCATAAATCAATAATTCACCAAATTGTCAAATAATAATTTGTTTCCCAAGGTCTTGTCTTTGTTTACTTGTGAACATCTGGTAAAAGTATAGTTTCACAGTTTATGGCCTTGAGTTGTGATTTAAACATTATCATTGTGAAATTGTCAATATTTCTGAAGCATTGGTCAAACTTCTGAATACTAGTAGTCAATGTTAATTACAATACAATACCTTTTTGGATACTATATGGTAGAACAAATATAATTATTTACTTAGGTTTTGACTCTAATCCAAGATATTATTGGTACTATATGTAGTAACCAGTTTCTTAAAGGATTGAATTTACAATTATTTAACACTGGCCAAAACATCATGATCTGCCGATGTGAAGTGTCCAAGATAAAACTTGATACAAATTGTCTTAAGTTATATTGTAAATTTTCGTATTCAATTTCTCAAATTTTTCATCAGTATATATACAGAAATAGAACGGTAACAGTGCCTATATATGCTTGAAAAATATTCTTATTACAAGACTGGAGGTAATTCAAGATGGCCAAATTTGGCTATTTTTGGTGTGTTATATTGATTTAAGTATACTGATACAATTGTATGGAAATCTGAGCCATATTGCTTGGACTTTGATTGGAGTCGATTTCATGTCTGCATCCTTGTCAATAACAGAATTTAACGTTACACCTTGTAGCTGTCATCTGGGTGACAGAGCGTGCATTAATACACTGTGTCACGTTGAAATATGTATTTGCATTTTATGTTGTAAATGTTAGCTTCGAGGCTAAATCAGAAACTGTGAGTGTACAAGTTTAATAAACTTACATTCTACATCGATATTTTGGCTCATAAAACATATTAAGGATACATATTCAGGATGTTGCATTATAACATTTAAATTACGTCAAAATTTTGGATTGTTGATATGAGATCAAATTAAGCACCAGTGACTTGTGACTAAAACTACGGTACTTGTTTGACTTGTACAATACTTGTACATTTAAATGCAAAATTGACACTGACTAACAATGTTTAAACTTGTTATCAATATTTTGTTACAACTACATTGTCAGTTTGCTTGTTTGACATGAATTCTAGTTTCATTTATAATATCAGTGTCGGCATGGCACTGTATTACGGTTCATTTGAATAAAGTTGTAAACCAACCATTGAAATAGTAATACAAAGTGTGAAGAAGATTGTCAACTCTGAATTCCCATTGCCTGTGATATAGGTTTGATTATGTGTCGTTGTTTATTACTACAAATTTAGTTACATACAGCTTTCATATGGAAAAAGTTATAATATTATGTTTTATTTATACAAGGGATTCAATGCTTCACTAGTTTCTGTGTACCTGTTTCTTTACATTCAATTTGGTATTTATACACAAGGTGAAACAAATTTGTAGTTTTGTATAAATATATTATATATATCTGTGTGTACATTAGACTGATTTTGTGTAGTTCTGATTGGTGAATTATTTTGGAGGTTGTCGGATTAACGTGTATGTTTGGAATCTTGCGTAAATGAAACTCATGTATTATTCCATGTGAATTTTATGCACATTTTGCATTATTTTTAATGAATGCAGCTAATAATACTTGAAGCAAATGCAGAAATATTTCGGATATCTATATCCTCAGAAGAGTGGAATTTTAATTAGCCGGTTGGATAGATGTATATGAATTGTGGTAATGATTGTGTAGATGTATACTCTCTGACTCGGGGAGATTATGCATGTAGTATCAAGCTGTATAAATGTTAGATGTAGAACTAAGCTGTTATATTCATTATTTTTAATTGGATGTTGAAGCACTTGACTTATAGTCTTGCATTATTGTGCTACTACTGTAAGGCCATCATTAAAATATTAGTTTGTTTGGGGTTACGCGACTCTGTATTATAACAGTTGGTAGGTAGGTTTTTTTGTGTGTTTTTTAGTTTAGTACTGTAATGGCTAAAAGACCATCAATGAACCTGAAAACATTAATTAAGTCGCTGCATTTTTAGGAGTCGGTCATGTAACTGCAAACAAACAATTTTTTAAGGACAGCCTACTGTATAATTGGTTGTGTTTTATTAACCATTTTGAGTATTTAAGTGTCAACTGTATTTTGATTTCTCCATTCTATAGAATGTAAAGATTTAAATTGTGTTGGCATTGTTTATTTATTGGGTGGTAAAATTGCTTTCTCAGCTTTGTGTGGTTTAAATTTTAATACTGCGTATTGGAATTGAACTTAAAGATTTTTACTGATTGAAATCATTTTTATTACAACTGTTAAACTTGCGCAAAACGTTCATAGATTTAGAATGTATAAAGTTTTTGTCTGTGGGACAAATTTGTGTTGATGTATTCCATGTTGGAAGTATACTGGTGGTGAACTGGTGATACATTGTATTTTCTATTGGATTTTGTGTGTTTAGGTATCAATTGTTTTTGTATGTTTGTTAGACATGTATCTCTGATTTGAATAGCATATAAAATATCTTAAGAATCAGATACATGTATTAATGTTAATATATGAAGGATTTGACACCAGATCCATGTAGCTGCTTGTATTGTATCACTGAGTTACAGTAGTACCGACCTATTCAACCTGTATATGGGCTTGCTGTATGTACAGCAGATTGTGCCAAGATAATGTATCGGTATAATGAAATTCATACATAATTATATGCATACATATTGCACCCGAAGAATTTAAGAATAATATCATACCACATCCCGAGTGATTATGCATTTTCATGTCATATTAAAATATAAGAAGTGATTATAATAAATTTAGGCATTTTATTTCAATATTAAAATGTATTCTAGCCAATGTTTTCAAAAAAATGATAAAATTATGTTAATAATTGGGACTTGATAAACCTTGCCAAACCACTTATAACACAACTGACCTGTAAACACACAATACAAAGAGATTTAAATAGCCATACATAAATTTGGGATACACATGTATGACAGTCAGTTGAATACTAAATGTTAAACAATTAGCAGTTTGATTCCCGGCTTTACAGTGTTGGAGGACGAATTGTAACGAGTACATTTAGCACTCAATACTATATTTACCTATCATGATACATGTTCTGGCATTGTTCACATGATCCAAAAGAACGGATGTCGTTGTATTGAGAAATTATTGTAAAAGCTTATTTTGTCGTAATAGTTTCATGTACGATATGTTCTGCATTTACTCTAGTAAACAGCAGGCTTTAAATTTGATTAATTAAATATTATTGTATTCCATGTGTGGGTGTATTACATGTCTGGTAGCATGTTGGTTGTATCAAAACTGTTTAAATTTGCCACCATGCATAGAGAAAGCAACATACATCTAGTAATGCAATATATGTGTGATATTTGCTCAAAATATTTTAAAAGAAGAAAAGTCGATATATAGTTTACTGCTATGTTTGTACATGTGTAGTAATTAATATTTGCAAATGCCTTACAGCAAATCTCCACGTTGGTATACAATATATATGGGTAAACACTGATAAAATATGCTGATAGTAAACCTACAATTGTGTTTTTGTAATGCGGATTTGTGTATTAATTGGACTAGTAATAGCAATGTCAGGTCGTTAAACTGTTTACCGGTATTGCACATGCTGTTAATTGTTCTGTACCCCTAGTGGTATACAGAGAGCTACTGTTTAAGTATGTTCCAACCATGGATTTATCTGGCTTTGTAATAATTTGTGGCTGTTAACTTGTTTCAATGCCAATGTAAATTTGAGGGCCCATCAGGAGAGAGGATTCAAAACTATATGCACAAAATTAGGGAGAGGGTTCAAATCAGGTGCAAACTTAGGGAGAGGGTTCAAATCAGGTGCAAAATTGACGAGAGTGTTCAAATCAGGTGCAAAATTGACAAGAGGGTTCAAATCAGGTGCAAAATTGGGGAGAGGGTTCAAATCCATGTGCAAAATTGAGAAGATGGTTCAAATCAGATGCAAAATTGAGGATATGGTTCCAAACCATGTGCATCATTTGGGAGAGGGTTCAAACCAGGTGCAAAATTCAGGAGAGGGTTCAAATCAGGTGCAAGATCGAGGCGAGGGTTCAAATCAGGTGCATAATTGGGGAGAGGGTTCAAATCAGGTGCAAGATTGAGAAGAGGGTTCAAATCAGATGCACACTTGGGGAAAGGGTTCAAATTAGACAATATTGAGAGAAGAAGACCCTAGTCTGGTATAAAATGGTGTGGGAGGGGATCTAAATCAGGTGCAAACTCTGGGGTTAAGCCCCAAGTCAGACCCAAAATGGGGGTAGGTCCAAAATCAGTAGCATAATTTTGATTTCCTTCACCTTGGCCTACAATTTAAGGCTTACTATCCCCATAACTATATCGCAAGCCCCCATTTTCTGTTCTGTTCTCTTTGATACATGCAGCTTCTTTTAGAAGTTACTTTCTCGATTTTGTTTGCAATAACACTTATCTGTAGTATAAGATTGTATCTATACACTGCTTGCAAAGTTTGCCTGATGACTTTGATTCGACTAGACATCTAAGCAGAAAGTACATTTGTTTAGCTACTTTAGTTATAATGAGTTCATTATGTAGGTTCTGAAATCTGGGAAGTCATGATTTTTCAAAAGAATTTCATTGTACCTGGTTGTATACCAGAAATGCACTCTGTGAAGCACTTTTTTCATTAGTTAATTAAAACAGTATGCTTGTCTTAGGGAACTGAACATTAAAGATGAAAGAATGAATGTACTTTAATGACATATAAAATTTTAAAACTGTGTACCATGGTTTTGCTCAATATAACTGTAATAAACCTTTTGGCAGATAATGCATTTCTTTCTTGACTAGCATAAGTTTCATCATCACTCAATATGGTCTAAGGCTGTCCTTAAAATATTGTTTGTTTGGCATAACCCTACCCACCCATGAAAATGGTGCCCTCTTAAATCATTTTATGAGGTGTTTGAGTGGGAACATTTTTTTGGCTGCATATTAATAGTTGAAACATGAATTGCCATAAAAAGCACTAAAATAGAAAGTAAACTGCTTGGTGGGTAGGGTTATGCTTAACAAAGAAATGTTTAAGGATTGTCTTTTATCAGACTTAATCTGAAGTATGCACATAAGTTGATTACTGCTTTTCTCATATTGGTTGGCAGCCTCTTGCCATTTCAGTCAATTCTATGGATTGAATCAACATTTAAAACATTATAAATTTGTAGATAATAAGAACAAATGGTGTGTAATAAAATTGCAATACAACACTTTAATAGTAATAATAAATGCTGTTTGAACAGAGATTGGAAATTATATTGTGGTTGTAATTTTACTGAGCCCAGCTGTTGCCTCAAAGGTTGCTTTGTCAATATAGAAACATCTTAATCTTGTTCACACCAGAATGTTTGCATTTCATTTCTTTCTTTTGTGGCTTATTGGCTGACTTTAGGGTTATACATGTATAGGTGATGGTATACTGATCCTAACAGCCAGTGTTGGATAAATATACAGAGTGACAGTTTAGTGTTTGTTGGCTGTGTAAGGGATGCTGCAAGGATTGTGACTTGTTTAATAAATGTCTGATCATGTTCAAATTGACGTATCAACACAAGATGTTGAATCTGAGGACAAATGGAAGAATTGTAAAAAATTGAGTGGATGTGCTCTTGGAATACTTGTCTTTCATTTTACGCTTGGAGTGTTACAGGAAGTGATGTAAGTATGCGTGTGTTAGATGAAAGTCACATAAATTTTAGCCAGCTCCCTGTGCAGGTTATGTCCCCTTTGGATTGTCTTCTGCTGTTCCATCATGAAATGTTCAATGCTTCAAATTTGTTGTTTCACATTTATTGATGAAAAGTTCATATCCCCCCCCCCCCCATTTTCCTCATTGGAAAGAGTAAAAGAGTAGCTGTATTGTCAAGTTTGAAAGATTTCAGTCGCAGCCAGAGACCTAAGCTTTATATCTTTTGTCTTCGTTTGCAGATTTATAATACCGGTATGTCATGGGTGTATATTTTGAAAAAGTCCACAGGGAATTTTCTTGTGGATGAATCTATGTATTATATTAATTTAATATTTCTGCTCTTTCTGACAGAAGCAATGGAGATTTTCACATAGCTTTTTGACTGCTTCTTTCATATAATATTTTTTGTTTCAGAACTAAAGGTGAATATGGGACTGGTGAAAATGCGGAGAAGTTCATATACACGTTGGCATTGGTGTTTGTACAGTGCATCATGAACTCTATCTGTGCTAAATCAGGTTAGTATTTCAAAGACTCTTCACAATCTTAAAAATGTATTTTTGAAGCTGACAGCTTTGTAAACTGTTTGTGTTGTTTTGATAGTAAATCACTAAATTGACAATAAGTTGAATGTATTTGATGCTGAATGAACATATTGTTGACAAAATTGGATATAAATGCAATAGATTGCCTGAATGCTGTACATTTAGGATTTACATGTCACAAAACCATGGTTACTGTTTCTGTATTAAAACAGAATTACATGGACTTCCATGGTACCTAGAGTGTTAAAGGTCACTAATTCATATCGCTTTCTCTGTTCCTTTCCCTATCCTGCAGGTTTGAATCTGGCCTACAGAAGATAGGAGGTGCTACCAAGGTGTCCATCTATACCCTAAATAATGATAATGCTTAGAAGGTGCACCTGGGGGTCTTCCTCCACCCTATTAGCTGGAAAAGTCTCTACATGACCCTGGTTATTTGTGTGACTAAACCCCATTACAACAGCTGTTTACAATGTAAAGACCACATTCATTTTTTGTATTGATTGCCTTGTATTCATGTAGATTTATATCTTCAGCGATGACATTTTTCTCCCGAGGCCAAGATTCTACACCGGTAAAGTTGTATGCAGCCTGTTCTCTGACTTACCTGGGTGCAATGTTGGCCAGTAATGGTTCTCTACGATATATATCATATCCAACACAGGTAAATTTCTAAGTTAATGATTACTGAAATATTTGTTTATTTTTTTTAGAAATTCCCAAAATGGTCAATTCAGTTAGCCAGTCTGTTAGACAATTTTAGAGAATTGTCAAGCATTGTTTAAAGCGCAACTTATGTGCACACATTTATCGTCTGTAAAGGAGAAGAATTCTGTGAGGCTTTTGTCTTCCGTTCTTATCTTTTCCATAGCTATTTGTTCTAACTGTGTCATTGTGTACATATTATTTTAGGAATAAATACTTTTAAACTAAACTAAAAAAAATACAGAACAGTTTAGCAATCTTCAGAACTCACCTTGTGAGAGGTCACTATAACTTGCCTGTCTGCTGACACTTCTGACTTAGGGGACAATACAGTTTCAGAATTTCTGCAAGTAGGAAGGAAGTGTGTGATTTTTATTTGTTCAAGATTCCAGAAGCTCTATCTGTCTAGTTGCTTATTAATCGTTTATTTTTTGGTAATTTCTGTTACTAATTGGGATTCTGTTGATTTATTGTGACAAATGTTAAAAACCTTAATATTTCAGGTTCTCGGGAAGTCAGTGAAACCCATTCCAGTGATGATACTGGGGATACTGTTGGCTAAAAAGAGATACCCGCCTGCAAAATTCCTGTTCATTTTAATGATCTGTCTGGGTGTAGCAATGTTCATGTTTAAAGACAAAAAACCTTCAGAAGCTGATGAGAGTCACGCATTTGGATATGGAGAAATATTACTGGTAATTAGATTTACTTTGATTTATTGTACCCCATGATACAAAGTATATTGGAGCTATATTGGAGTCAAGTTGGTCCCTGCTATTTCTCGGCTGCCATTTGTCGGATTTCAGTGAAACTTCACAAGACTTAATTGTACCAAGCCTAGTTGAGCATATTGTCAGCACATCATGCTCGGATAAATATTCACTTAGTTATGGTCCATTTTTTTGTGAATATTTTTGTCTGCGCTATTTCTTGGCTACCCTTGGTCTGATTTCAGTGAAACTTCACAAGACTTATTAGCACCGTGCCTACTTGTGCATACTTTTGGCACATCACACTTGGATGAATTTTCACTGAGTTATGGCCCTTTGCTATTTTTCTATGCTTCTGCTGTGTCAAGATTATCATTAACTTGGTGATAGCTCTTGTTTAATTTTTAACACCTGTCTGGTATTAAATTTCTGAATCAAACATTTTTAACCCTTTTTAGACTGATTTAAACATCAAGATGACTTGAAATTCATAATTGATGACTTAAATTAAGTGAACAGTTTTGTATTACATGGTAAAAAGTAGTAAAATAGGGCTGGGAATGTTTGATTATTTTGCTAACAGGTTAACGGAAAATTCTATCGAATGGTTAACTGAAAGAGAACACAAACATTTATTGTTAAATCACATTAACACAAATAGATACACATGCCTAAATTTGCTATTAAAACAAATACAACAGCTGCTACTCACACGTATTTAACCAACTGTTCATTTGAAATGAGTTACTTATATAAACATAGAGCGGAATCATTCAATGCAATTAGCTAATTACTTACTGACAACTGCTGTTATTGAAAGCTTGTAAGAACTTGCAAACACCTAGTATTATATTCATTCATATTGAGTTGTTCATTTAAATTTGTTTGCATTTAGTATAATTTCAGAAAGACTTTAAAAGACATGTTGTATGCCAATATATTTTGTAAATGGGCAATGGTAATAAACAACATGCCACTGCATTTTCAACCTATACAATAAACAGAGAGAAATGAGTTGTTAATGAAATATTCCTTTTTCGGCACAGCTGTACTAATATGGTTTTTCTATTTGCATATATCAGTGTTGTGTAAACCAATCAATCTTATGTTAACCACCAAGGCAATATCTCTTCAACCGATGACATTCCTAATATAAGTGAATAAAACGTTGCCGACATTGATGTTATATATCACTTTTCATATCACAGCAGCAGTAATTATAATGTAATTACATATGCATACAATTTGTTTTCGCTAAGATATTCCCATATGACATGTATCATGTAGGCTATGTACAAAGTGATTCATAACATAGAAGACGCAATAAGAACAAATACTTAATTATGTCTGTGTAGCAGCTGACATATTTGCAAATGTCTGTGTATGTACATGTATCCATTATGTGTTAATTTCGCTTCGACCGTAAATATTTGTACTCTCATTCAGTTAACTGGTGAAGAATTTTGAAACAATTTTCAGGTACCAATTTTGAAAAATAAGAATTCTCATCCTTTGTAACCAGTATAGAAGAAATTTCCAATCATTATGTTAATATTGCAGTTAGCAAATGATACCAGTGTCTATTAACAAAATATTCATGATACATGATAATTTAATGTGGTTAACAGTGTTAAATTTGATGAGAGTGTACTCGGTGTTAAGACACTTCATTGAACATATCAATTAGGAATTTAATCATACGTGACATGACGCAAGGTGATATTTATGAAACACTTGAGTTATTGATTTGTGGTTAAGTCTTACCTAGACTGCTGTAATATTTATGTTGCAGTGTTATATTATAGACATGTCTGTTGTTGTTTTGAAAATGTTTCTGGTGATATTCTGTTTCCGAGGGTTGACAATATTCATGTCAATCTCATTGCTGTGTGATATTTATTTTATTATATGGAAAATATGTGACCGATATAATAAAAAAACTGTAACATTCTGTACAAACTTTAAAAAAACATAATTGATACTTAAGCTCTCTGTCTTCCCCAAATAGTCGGACAACATATTCACTATAAATTCAATAAACAAAAAGTTTAATGAATGACTTGTAACTACACAAATCAGTAAATCTAATATTACACTGTTTCAAACAATGAAAAAATGTCGAATATAGACGAATTATCACTCTTGTCCAATCTTTTTTAGATCATAACAATCGTCTAGACATGGTTGCAGGTCACAGACCACTAAATTTGCCATTTTTCAGACCCTAATATATGCGCCAGGTTGGCATGTACATTGTGTATGGACTGTCAGCTATCACTCCTGTTTACCCTGTATTAAGCAACTCCCTGTCTGTGTCATATGTAACCTTTTTTGTAACATCCCATACAAGGTCTCATAAAGCAGGTTAGTCTAATAATGAAATATAATGGTGTCAAAACATGGATTTCTATGATATGGAAATGATTTTAATGAACCACATTCATCAAGCATGAGAGTATTATTCACCATGTACTGGTATATTTCAGATAGTATCCCTGACTCTAGATGGATTGACTGGAGCTACACAAGACAGAATGAGATCTGAACATAAAACAGGACCATATCATATGATGTTATTTGTTAACTTATGGTCCGTATTGTGGTTAGCAATTGGTAAGTTAAAATTTCTTACATGTGTACTTTTTGGTAATAATGACATTTTAACTCTCCTGGGCACATTGTTCTTGTGGCGAGCTTTTAGGATTGATGGATGTCTGTTGTCCAAAAGTGGATTGTTAAGACTCTAGGATCAAATCTTGGCATTGCGCATCATGTTAGATAATGAAGCATTGTGTTACCAGCGAATGTTAGCATCTGCCTTGGTGTGGTTTGATGCAACTGGATCGTATAGTCTATGACCCTGTTACCGGTGTATACTAGTGACCGGTGTAATCCGAGTAATCCAAATATCTATTACGTCATGACATTTACATACCAGAAGTTTTTATAGTGCGATGTCCAAATTGCCCGCAATCTGTAGAATCCATCAAACTGACAACAATGAACTTTTTATGTTAGATATTTTTCTAACTTGAACACTTCAATTCCAAACTCTTCAAACATTGTTGAAACTAAAACAATACAATTATCAATCTCATTTCAGATTTTGATTAGTATATAAATATGAGGTTATCACAACTTAAGTAATAAGCTAAAACTAAGCAGTTATCATTCTCATTTCAGTTTTTGACTGAGTTTTCAGGCTTTCATGACTAGATAATGTCATATTTTTAAGTTTGTAGTTGGTAACTTTCTAGCAGACAGCAGAAAAAATGTATGATAAAAAACAATACATTCATTTTGTGGTACTAACTATACAACTAGGCTGCATATTGCAATATACCAATATACCATGACCCCCCTACATGATTTAGTAGTAATGTACTTTACATTAATAAGGATATTGCACGAAACAAGTGATTAAGGTGTGCTAAAGAAGCTCAGGAGCAGATTATGTTTGCGCCAAAACAGTCCATATTGTGATATATTGGTTACTGGTGTTTTTATCATTACAAGAGTTGCTTCCCTTTGATTGCAACATTTGTAAGGATCGTATTTATCAAATATAATAGGTATGATGTGTTCTGTCTGTTACAAAGCACATATAAGGTTTTGAAAATGTGATTTTTTGGCACAGCCGTACTAACATGGCTTTGCTATTTGCATATCAGTGTTGTGTAAACCAATCGAATCTTACGTTAACCACTAAACCAACTTCTCTTCAACCAAACAATGTTTGTAACCTTGAAGTGGATTGGTTAACCTTTCTTCAAGGGGTACATGTATTACCTTACCGTAATCCACTGAATACATTTTGGATCTGGAGTGACCAGCAACCGTAACATCTCGGCATTTTTTTATGTTGCTAAGCAAATTTTACCTTCAAATTGCGCCGACCATCTTTTTTCAAGATATTTCTTGTTATCAATTAATATGTAATTCAGTGAGTAAAATGTTGATGAAATGTAGAAAATCACTTTTCTGGGGAAAACTGTAAACTATTATACACAGTTGTAAGAACAGATGTGGTTGTATGTCATCAATGTATACTGCAAACAACTGGTTTGTAGTGTAAAACTGTACTTTGAATGTGACAAAATAATTGAATTTAAATGGGTATGATGTTTCCTCCTGACTCCTGTAAAACGTTTTTATTCTATTTGTAGGTTTGGTATTTTCTGGCGAGGGGGTAGAATTCATTGGATTCGTACAAAGACATCCGGAGATAGTATTTAAAATGTTATCATTTGGCGTGGCTAGTGCAATAGGACAGGTAAATCATATCATAAATATAATGTGTAATTTTCATATGTATTTTTATAGTAAATGATCAAAAGCATTTCTTGCTGATGATAGCAATTAACATAACAGTACATTTATGATCAATGTTGCTAATTGCAAGTTATGTAACTGTCTGTATTGTCTTACCTCAAACTTTACAGTCTAGAGTGGATGTATCTCTCTATGATTGAATATCCACCCTCTTGACGACTTGAAATGTTGACAAATGTTCCTTGATAGCTAGTTGGTATATATTTATTGGCTTTATTTCTGTAATGAAGAATAAACTCACTTAATCTTACCCTGTGGTTTTTATACGCCGGTTTGAAAAACGGGACGTATTATGGGAACAACCGTGGCGGGCGGCGTCTACATAGTTTACGCTCTATAAGTCAAAGAGTTTTCATCCGATCTTTACCAACCTTGGTGAAAGTGTTTGTGGGCATAATATCTCGGCCAAGTTCAATAACCAGCCACATCGCTCCAGGCACTTTGGAATTATGGCCCTTGAATTATCCAAAATTAGCCTTGTCCGCTCTCTAAGTAAAAGAGTTTTCATCCGATCTTTACCGAACTTGGTGAAAATGTTTGTGGGCATAATATCTCGGCCAAGTTGGATAACCAGCCACGTCTACCGTCACTCAGGAGTTATCACCCTTTGATTTTAGAAATTACCTAAAATTTGTCTTGTTTTAACTCTGAGCTCTGAGCTCTGATTATGATGATGTATTTTGTGACAGTTTGCTACTCTTGTTGTCAATTAATTTGATTCTTGGGATGATAATTACTTGTCATATTAATGTACATATTTCTATGCTTACACACTGTATACAGATTTAGAAAGTGTTTTTTTTTCATTTTCTCTGTGTATTCCATACTAAGAATTGTCACTCTACAGACACAGTGAGTTTGATTCACTGGCTTTCTTGCTGTAGTTCAATCTATTACCATAAGCACTGATTATTTAACGTCTTTATATCTTTTCAGATATTCATCTTCATCACTGTGACTTCGTTCGGACCACTACCTTGTTCCATCATCACTACAACAAGAAAATTCTTCACTATCTTAGGGTCTGTCATTATTTTCCAAAATCCGATAAATTCACGACAATGGGCTGGCACTGTTCTCGTATTTATGGGACTTGGACTAGATGGTGCTTATGGAAAAGAGAGAAAGTCAGCAAAAGCTAAATCAGAAAGATGATGATAGTTGACAGTTAGATCTAATTTTTAGGAAAAACATTTCTTATATTTATTATGAGTTGACGAACGATCTTTATGTTTTAGAAAATTGAAGTAATTGCATTAGAAGAAGTGTTTAGGAAATTGAACTTAGCTACAATACATGTATATTCAAATAGATTGTAGATGTATTATGAAAAACATGTTATTGTTTAATTGTTTCATTGATAATAAGCTTCGAACAAAGGATGTTACATGTTTATTTATGTGTTGTTGTAATTGTATAGTAGTATACACATCTCATCAGGGTCTAATATTACATAGTAATATAGTGAACATGAAAGATACTTGACAGACATATATTATACACATGGTAAGGTACAATTCTAAATATGGTCTTGAATTGTTGCATTGCAGAATAACTGTTCTTGCAGTGTTTGTTTTGTCTAATCACTTATAATGTAGATTAAAAAGTGTAATTTATACATCTGTACACATTAAGGGATCAATGTGGTGGGCAACATTCCTAGTCATATCTGCTCTCTTAACTCAAACAGTTTTCTATTTGGTATTCACCAAGCTTGATCACAATGTTTGTTATCAAAGTCGGACAACCATTCAAATTGCACAGGAACGCTTGAGTTTCAGCCATTGAATTCTTTTACAGACATATTTTGTGACAGACACTTGTTTAGAATTTAAGATATTAATAATGACAAAACATGTTTTCTGTTGGTTAAAATTGGCTACTTGGTGTCTGTATTTTGTGAATGTATATTAATTGACTGTATTGTCTGGGTGTTTACATCGTTCAGTGATATCACATTTTTAATCCTGAAGCTGGTACTTGGTAAGCTTAACTGAAATTATGAAAAACAATTATGATAAACATACATACAAATGTTGATATTGCTGGAAGCTTCATGAATCTCTGTTTATTTGTTTTTGACAAGAATTTATTAAACATGTATCATAAGGCTCTGGACAATTTATTGGCATTGAATATTTTTACATTATGACTACATAAAATTTGCAGGGAAAATTTAAGAAAAATTAGATTTTATGGAAGTGTTCTCATTTTGTATTCAACTGTTAATAGTATGATACATTGTATCATTGGATAGCAACATTTTTATTTATTTCTGTTGATAGACTGGTCTACAATTTTATTGCTTTATGTTTACTGAGATCAGTATGTATTATTGCATTACATTACACTTCGTTAACATGCAATGTTAGTGTTTACCGTTATGTTTTAGGTTACCACAAATCTATGATATAAATAATATGATCAATGTACATGCTGGTGTGTGGAGGATAGTATACATATATGTTGAATGTGTTATAGCAAAACTTCTCTTGAGTTTATGTGTTTTATATACACATTTTATTGTAAGTTCAATTTAGTCTTAAATCACACATTAGTGTATCTTTTTATTTGGACGCTTCCATGACAAAAACAGTACATGTATTTGTGACTTTGGTTATGACGTTGAGTATTTTCCGATGAAATTTTGATGTTACAAACTAAATGCTTTCTCAGAAGTGTCTCTGTTGCTTAATTTTGATTAATAGAATTAAATGAACATGAAAATGTTGATAAGTGGTATGAAATTTGTTTCTTTCCATTTGTAAAACAGCAGAAGTTTATGAATTAATGTACATTTGACTAAAGCATTTTTTTACCAACGTCTATTGGTAGTTTGGTACTTTTGCACTTTGTTTTTAATATTTGAATTGCTATGAAAAGAAAAGTACAGATGTAGATGTCCGATTTTGATTTTGTTGGTACTAAATGAAACTAGAAAAATATATCTGTTAGAAAATGTAAAATCCTGAAAATAGATTGGTCACTAATACAGGATTTCTCATGTAACAGCTCATTAATATAATATAGAATATATTTGTGTTTGCTTCATAGTCATTCCTGTGTTTTCTGCTATATTGTCATGTTTCTTTTTTTGGAGCAGTTATGTATCATTTTGAAAGGGGAGCGGGACAAAACCTCTCCCGTCCGTTTTTTTATTCCTCCGATGAATTTTACTGGTCAGACATACCTCTCCTGTGAGAACGTCACGGTGGACAAAACACCCTCCCATACTAGACTGATGTGAAATACTAATGAAGTGATTATACATGTATAACTGGTTTGCAGACCAGTACGTGTGTTAAGTAGGCAATTTCATTAATGGTACAACTTCTATTTTTTGTCCCGGGGGGAAGGGTTCTGTCCTACCAGTTCAAATTACAGAATGGGTTTTGTCCGCAACCTGATATATTCTCATGTGGGATTTTGTTGACACTCTTGATACTGGAGAAAAGTGTACAGACAGTCCTCTCCTTAGCCACTTACATGGAAGTTCTGCATCATACCCATTACACTATTGTGACTGTACTGTATTATTCTTTAGAAATGCTGGACAAATTATGATTTTAATGGATTACCAAAGTTTCCGTGGATATCATTGATTACTTGTTTCCAAATAAGGGCTTGGGCTTAAGCCCCAAACCAGAAATAGAGTGCTCCAATCTGAAAAGAAAACTGATAGGAAAAAATTCTCACAACACCATTGATTAGATTGATTGTATTACTGTGTTTGTCAGCTTTCTGTCACTGTAATGGAAGATGGACACGGCTCAGATATCTTTGTTAAAGGATTATTCTACCTTTCTTGTTAATCTGCATAAAATGCCTTAAGCTTATTTTACAACTTGATAGGTGAATGCGAAACGAGTCTGTCTGCTCTTTATTTGTATGCAGATAGGCTAGTTTTGCTTCCCCTCATACTGAAATATGTGTACACAAAGGATTACATCATTTCTTTTTTGCTATTAAGTACTTTAAATCTTTTTATCTACATGTATTTACATACATATCCTGTTGGGTTTAATATACTTAGTTGTGAAACAACATCCTGATTTGTTCAGCAATGCAGATTTATTATTAAATGCATTTTTTACTAAATATATGTAGACAGCTTAGCCTTGTAACTTTTTATATAATCTGTCCTTATAACCAATATGAGAATTAAGAATAGTGTTTTATAATGTTAGTCTGAAAAATTTCTAGTCAGGCTTATGACAGCTGTCTGGATCAGTATAAGTGTTGATAGCTATCAATATTTTATTTCCTGATTAATGCAATGATGCAAATAAGATTGTCACCATAGCTTCTCTAGTTTTCTTTCTTTGTCTGAAATTTTGTCTGGTTTTAATTGCAAATTAGCACGAACTATTCTAGAAATAAATACAGTATGTAGTAGTATACAAGTATAAATAGCTCGATGTTTTGCCAGCTTTGTAACAAGTTGTCTGCAATGTATTAATGTAATGAGGAAGGATGGTTGATATACATACGACTGTGTACAAATTTAAGCTCTACTTTTTGGCGATGTAATAATTGCAATGAAAATGCAAAGATTCGCTTAAGAAATACAACTCAAAATGTAATGTTGTGACATAGACTGGTTATGGAGATTCTTTATAAATGCAACTTAAGCAAATTGCACTTTGAACTTGCCAATTCTCAGTATTACTTCTATAAACAAAGTTCTTAGTCTATTACTTAAGGGCTTTGTTGGTTACATAATATGAATTATCCATGCAGACAGATTGTCTTAAACTGTCTTGTTATTGCTTACTTTATGGTGTTTCTATGACCTTCACATTTTTTGAAAAATTCATAAGACTTACCACGGACATATTATGGTTTATATGTCCTAGGACTTACTTGTGTTGTTCAGTGTTTATTGGTACCAGAATTTTCTTGAAACTATGTTCTTTATATTTGTTTTCAGTACAAAACATAGTTAAACATGCATGTTTCACTCGATACATGTTACCATGCAGAGACCTGAGCTGTTTTAGTTTTAATTATGTTGAAACTTCCATCTCATTATTGCAAATCTATTACAGAATAGTTTTACACAATTTAGCATCACAATTTTTGGGACCAAGGTGTAAATTTCTTTTGTTTAATGTGCTTATTTCATATGAGACCCTGATTTCATTGAATTTCATAACAAAATATTGGTGTTTTTCACATACAATCGCTGACTGCATTAACATGAATTTCTCACAATCATATATAGCCTTCATTCATAGCATTGAGATACCTGTGGGCTAGAGTTGTCTTTGTGAAGCACCTGTCAGTCTGATGACCACCTGACAAAGTGTCAGTTATGAGAGTAATTAAGTGATACTATTGTAAAGCTATTATCAACATGTGTTGTATTTGTGATGATTGGGGTAAACCAGCCATGTCAGTTTCATTGATACTGTACATACATTGTATTATAAAATGTCTCTGTTAATGTCTGCAAAATAAAGAATATACATTTTATTGGTGCTTTTTATTTTTATGTTTTCATGTAAGAATATATACTTTGGTAAAAATTAAGAAACATACCAAACGATAAATAATCCTTAATTACCAATGTTTCACTATGAAGACTTCTTCAGGGTATTAAAAAAAAACACATTGGTCAACATTAAAAGTGAGTGTTTGCAGTCTTCCTCCCTACCTATCAAAAATACTGTGCTCCAAACATGTTTACTTATCCTCAGTAGGAAAGAGAAATGATTAAAAGATATGTAGATTTATGATTACTAACATATTGCTTTATTTAAAAATTAAAACTAGACCACCTACCAACCCTTCATCATGAAGTAAGGTCGGTAAACAGCAAACAAATCTGTTTTTGATGAAGGAGATTATTTCATTTTCAGACTGCAGTAAGCAATATGGCTCATGGTGACAAACAAATTTGTATATATACAAATACATCTATAAGACGGAGAAGGAGCCCTATATAACACTAATTCAAACATACATGTAAGGCTACAATGAATGAACAAACTGAAATGTCTATGTATAAAACAAAACATACATGTGATGGAGAACAACAATGCTTTTTCATGAATAATACTTGTACACATTAATACACCAATAAACGGAAGGAAGGAACATATGTTATCAATTATAACCACATTTGTCCCATGATGTGACCTTGTACATCTTTATATATAGTACATATGACCAGATTTCCTTATCGTGTATGTCTCTGGACTATGTTTATGTCTTGGCGTGTCTGAAAATGTCCACAGAATAAAAGGGATCTGAATCGATTGCACGATGTTTACATGAATGGAAATACTTGCAAAAATGCTTGATGTAAATTAATGTTAACTGGGACCAATATATACATATATTGGTCCCAGATGTTGATATACTTTTGAGATATGTGTGTATGTACGTTCCCGATATCACGGACATGTGACTGTGCTGATATCTATAATGGAGATCGGGAATAATCTTAATTATTTATAATGAAACGGTATTGTTTCTCTCTTCCCTACATTTAACAATACGTCCCATTCTGCAGAATTAATAACAATATGTGAAGGTCATAACAATGTATAGTATGTATGCCGAACTAAAAGAGTGTAGTGCACAACCCCTCCTGTCGATTTGTGCTAACGAGGACAAAACACTTCCTGTGAATATTTCAGGTGGGCATAATTTGCAATGATAGAATTTTGTATCTTTATTTTGCTATAAAATAAGTTATAATTGATATCGATATCTCTTGGGAAACCAATGTAGAGCATTACATTTTGTAAATGCGGAATGTTTCAAACATTATCATAAGTACACCTTTTCATAAACTTGACATAGTCGATTGAAAATGACTTAAATTTCTGGACCTATAAACCATATACGTTTATAGTTACTTGCCCTTCTGAATATTTAATTGAAAATGCGATAGAACGACACGCGATTTTTAGAAGCGCTAAATTCAAAAGTTGGCTATTTCATTTTTGTTATCAATTAGAGCTGGGACCAATATATACATGTATATATTGGTCCCAGCTTAGGGCGTATTTACATACCGCTGTGCATTTTGTTTATTGACATCTTAATAAATATGCCACGCATGATTGGCATTTTAACAATGCAGATAAATAATATGTCAGTATAATCTTTTGTTGGATTGGCATGTATACAAGGAGCAGAGATATTTATCACCATATGGTGTTCCTACTGGGGCCATTTAGATTGTTATCACTTCAAAAAACGTATTATAAACGTATTATTTGATCGCTAAAATGGATGATCAATAAACTTCAAACGTAACTTCCGTTTTTTAATCTTCTGCCCTATGGCCGGACATGCAGAGGTGTGACAGTCACATGTGTACACTTAATGACATCTTCCTACGTGTTACTATATTATTTATTGTGCTGCCAAGTTTTTAAATGAAAATATATTGCAATCCAATTATGTCCGATAAAATAACACACGCACGTGGATAGTTATTAAAGCTGAATTGTTATGGTCGCTCCAAAAAACCCAACGGTCTGAGGTTGTCTTGACGAGCTATTGCTATAATATAGCAGTATATGCAGAAACATTAAAAAAATAAAAATTAAAATTTAAACCCGAACTCCAGAAAATGAGGGTACAGCTATCATGTCCAAATATGAACTTTTATGCCATTGTCTATTAGACCTAACAAGCATTAAAGATAAACTCCAAATGAAACTGGACTCGGTTTTTATGTACCGCGTAATTATTTTTTTGGAACTAAACTTAGTCCTTTTAATTATATCACAAAATCGTAGCGGATCCTTGGTCCATTGGTAACGCTGAGCTAGACTCATAATCCAGGGATCGCGTGTTCGATCCCACTATCCACCACTGTCTACCGAATGATACGTTGAAAAAAATAGGCCTGTCTCGTATCTATAGGTGACATCGACCACGTAAAAGAACCAGGGGTGCTTCTGGTACTCGGGCATCTTCTGTAGATGTGCAGTCAACGCGAAAACTTTTTCTCCTTCACAGGACATTGCGACAGACAAAGACACATTTGTTTACCTGTCGCAACAATGTTTTACCTGTCGCAATGTTTTGAGCAGGATTAAGTGACAACAACTTAAAATTCTTATTTTAAACGTTCTTTTATTACATGTAGGCCTACAATGTATAATAATTAAGCAAGATTTCTCAGTTTTATTGTTCCAAGTAAATGTATCTTCATCAGGTGTTCTTAAATCTACATGCCCTTTCAAATTTGGGTTAGTTTTTTGATTTCACCATTCATGCATGAAGCACAAGTCATGAATTTCTTAAATTATCATCATAAAATACTAGCATGCATGGCCTCCGTTCTGAATATGCACTATCTTTCTATAATGGAGGCGTCGCCCATTTTGGAAATCGATGGCGTCGATATTTAAAATAAACTTATTCTTTTAACACACTCGTTAACGTCTCGCAAGCTTGTTGCATGCGTGATTCAAAAATATCAGGACCGGTCTATTATTGTCTGGGTGTCTCAGTCACGGTTGAGTTATAAATATGCATTCTTAATAGTGGACACGCCCTTATCATAATCAACATCTATGTTGAAGATTGTCGTGCGGGTCCGTCATTGTCCAGACTATCTTCAAGGGCTGACAAGACAAGTTCACTTATTATACAAATATATTACATGATATTAACAGTACTCTGATTCACCGGAGGTGCCCGAAGGCAGTCGATTATTAATTAATTATCTAGCGACTCTCTCATTGGCTACTTCAGCGCGTGGGCAAATCACGTGGTTAGCGGCCTTGCCGGTGGAATTTGCAAATTGAACAGCATGGACTACGGAGTAAGTACCGATTTTCTTGAAATTAAACGAAAGTAACTTTGCGATCTTTGTAAATTTGTTACTAAAATATGTACTTATATAGTATTCACAGTATTTCATAAGGTTTGTGGTTGTTAACGACTTAATTAAATGTTAAAAAGGTAATTTTAACATTGCCGCTCACGTTTGAATACAAAATGGCGTGGTTTGAAATGTGAACAAAGAACCAAATATTTCCCCACGGTATACTAATGTTGTTCTTTCACTTCGTGAATTTCTGTTGGTAATTTCTCAAAATAATGCCCGAACTTATGAAAAAGGATGTAGTAGCCGTTCGATTTTATTCGTAATAACGATACGACTGATCCGTAAAAATCAATAATTCCGCCCTTTGTTTGAAATATCGGTACCGAATGAATTGGCACTGTTACTCAGGCCTTTACGTGTAAGCCTTTTTCAAATGACCTTTGTTCCGATTTAATATGTTTTTAAATCGTTTTCTTACAAAGAGGTTTATTTTAGTATGTTTGCTAATTGTCTTTGAAATATTTTCAATTAAGATGAAATGCGATTTATAAAAAGTCTCCATTTGGTCACAAATTGGTGACCGTTTGCTTCTCCTATGGTAAGTTAAATCTACTAGACACCCGAGCACTTGCAACTTGTAAAACCCAATTTGACTTGATAATTTATGTACTTAATTTGCATAGTTATCTTATGTCCTCGTCTATTTTCAGTACAACGGATACGGTGGTGGTGGTGGCAGTGGCTACGATGATGGTTATGGTGGCTACGGAGGTGGATATGAACAAGGTTATGGTAGTGGTGGCGGCGGCGGCTATGGTGGTGGCAGCAGCTATGGAGGTGGTGGTTATGGTATGTATTTTTTGCTTATTTATTGAATGCCAATGATTTAAGTCGCATGAATTACGTTAAGTTCCATATTAGAGACATACCTATCAACATATAAATAAACTTAGCTGTTGTGCCATTTGATGACATTGGTAGAGATTAATAATGATCATTTGTATTCCACAGGGGGTAGTAGCCGAGGTGGTGGTCGTGGAGGTGGAAGAGGTGGTGGCCGTGGAGGTAGAAGTGGTGGAAAGGGTGATGGCGATTATTACAAAGATGCAGAATCAAAACCATTTAGGAAATTATTTATTGGTGGTCTCAGTTATGAAACTACAGAGGAAGGTCTTAAAGAACACTTCGGTCAGTGGGGAGAGATTGTAGATGTTGTCGTTATGAAAGATGCTAACACTAAAAGGTATGTAGTGTTACACCTCCTTAATAATTATTATGTTTTGTCTCCTCTGTGAATTCTTTTATGTTAAATCATCATTTAAAGTTATGCTCATATTATCATGCACATACTGCTTGTACCATAAATAAAATGAATTATAATGTTTGTTTCAAATCCATTTTAGATCAAGAGGTTTTGGTTTTATCACCTACGAATATTCAAAAAGTGTTGAAGAAGCACAAGCAAACAGACCGCACACCATAGATGGCCGAGAAGTAGAATCAAAGAGAGCCATGCCAAGAGGGGTAAGTGTTGGACAGTTACTCAATTCTTCATTTCTTCAGAATATATATATGGGAGATGTTGCCCAAGTATTACATACGCTAGATGTCAACCTTAATACTTATATAATAGTGGGAACTGCATTTTATGCTCTACCAAGTGGGGAGGAGGCACTTCGATTTTTCAGGTCTGTCCATCTATCCCAAAAAGTCTGGTTCATATATATCTCGAAGTAAATTCAACCTGCAGTAGCAATTTTTTCATAGGTATATTTTTTTCTTAAAATTGTGCTTTTGGGGTTTCCATAGGCTTTATTTAGTGAGTTAAGGGCATCTGTTTTTTGGCGGACACCTTTCTATTCTAGTTAGTCGCTGATACTGGGTTGATTATTTCGATGTTAAACAGCTATTATAACCAGTGTTGATGCTGTTATTTCAGGAGGATGGCCAGGCTGAATCATCAGTACCCACAAAAAAACTGTTTGTAGGAGGTATCAAAGAAAACGACACAGAAGAGGACGTAAGAAATCTTTTCAGTATGGAAGGAGCTGTTGAAAAAGTTGCAATGGTAACAGATAAAAATACTGGAAAACAGAAACCATTCTGCTTTGTTACATTCGAAGATACTGATGTCACAGATAAATGTGTTTGTGAGTATAACAGTGAAATGTTACCGTTTGTGGGGCACTAGTCAACTAAAAGAATACAATTTTGCATTTGTACATCCATTTAAATTGACATTGTTCAAATACAATATTCAATAATATCTTACAACTTCTCTTGTATGGTTATTTATGAAATGGTTTGCCTTGGCTACATGTTGTCGATGTTTTTAAATGTGTGTTAATTATGTTTCAGTGAAACATGAATTTCAAATTAATGGCCACAATGTGCAAGTAAAGAAAGCTGAAGAGAAACAAGGAGCTGGTGGTGGCGGCGGCGGTCGTGGTAAGATATTTTACTATAGTTTTTATTCAAAAAGTTATTATTTAATAGTCGATTGATTATTCAAGGAATGCCAACTTTGTTTGAATAAACAAACTTTTATATTGTGATATGTCTGCATCCTATCAAAATGATTTTATTAATCATGAATATTCAATTCATGTATTATACATGTCTGTTTCATCTACAGTTTCAAATTGAATATGTCAATCTTTTCTTGTTTAAATATTAATTAATCGTTTGGAACCTTCCAGGTGGTGGCCGTGGCGGCGGACGTGGTGGTTTTGGTGGCAGTAGCTTTGGAGGTGGTAGTCGTGGAGGTGAGTAATTTGTTTTAGATAGAAGTAAAATAATATATTTTGCACACTGTACAGACTTGAGACATGCTTAATGCAATCATCAGCGTCAGTGAAGTTATAAAATATAATAGCAATCTTAGATTAATAATATCTGTGCTTTAAATATATGTCGGATGAAATATTTAGTTTGATATCAATTGTCTGTTGGTGTGGCTTGAATTGAAATATCTTGTATGGGGGCAGTAAGTTGTACCATTTATCAGTTAAATGTATTTCTGTATGTATATTGCTCTTGCATATTGCTGATGTCAGTGTTATGAAATTAGAAGTGTATAGTAAACAGGAAACCATAAAAAGCTGAAATATAATAAAGAGTCCAGGTGCATTATAAAAGGGAAGTTCAGTTTCTTTAAGACAAGCAACAAGCAGCTCTAAGTCTGTGCTGTGCTATTGCAGGGTTTGGAGGTGATGATTATTACAACCAGGGTGGTTTTGGACAAGGTAGGTTGTCCCAGCTTATGCCAATATAACATTTGTGTTTTTGAAGTTAGGTTGAAATGGTAACAACCTATGAAAGCTTGACAACTGCCATGTTCCTAATCATGTTTAATAAGTTGTTTCGATTCTTATATGTTTTCCTGTAACTTGTAATTGGGGTCAGCTATCATACATTGTACATTCAGTTTTGCAATAATTTTGGTTGCAAGTTGTCAAGGTTTTATAAATCCGTGTTTTCATTGGTTGTGGGTATAATTTACATTTTCTTGCATAGAACACCCATGTTTATTTGTTTCTTAAAGACTGGTCTAATATTTTTAAAGTAAGACATACAACTGGAACTGAATCAACTGATGTTTGCTTAATTTGGCACACGTTTACAAAAATGTAATTGCATCTTGTTAGTTGGCTTGTACTCTTTCCTTTTTTTCTTGGAATCATACAATTTTTACACAGTTGCCAAATGCCTAGTGTCACAAACCAGTCACTGCGTCTCCATTAACCCTTTTATCCCTGAAAAGTATAACATTGCCTTGAAACAGAACTTTTTTCAATACCTCCACTTGTGTTCCTTTGTTGCTATTTTTGTTTGCTGTGTCATAAACCTGGTAATAGGGTTCAAAATCAAAAGGCAAGCTTTCTTCAATGCAAGTTACTGTTCTTGATAAAAATCTTCAATTATCTGCATTGTTTAAAGTACATAATCTGCTAATTCCACTTGCATTATTTCTGTTACTATTTCATTCCTTCTAACATTACCTTTCTATCAAAGCTTTACTTATTTATCACCTAAGTAGCACAAGTTCTATTATACTTAACAGATAATTCTAAGTATATGTATCTATCTGTAAGTAAATAATTTGCCCCTGGCGCTGTTCAATCGGCAGATAATCCTCTAAGTTCATGAATTTATATATAAGTAAAAAATTTGCCCCTGGGGCTGTTCAATCATTTCTGATAAGTGTTATTTTTTGTGCCCTCACAGTTGTGTGGGCATTAAGATTTACCCTTGTCAGTCCGACAAAAGATTAAGTGTTCAAACTTCATAATAATGTATATTGTTGTGTGTATGTGGGGTTTCCCAGTTGTGGGCCTTGTCACCCCCTGATTGAGTAAGCTGGGGCACCTGTGGATAGATTTCTGTCTACTATAAATATTATGATTTTCTAACCATTGGAGGTCATTTACTGTATTTGACTTATAACCAGCAAACTTTGACCGGGCATGTAAACTAGGGTCAAAAATCTGAATTTCTACTTAATTGCCAAAAAATTGTAGAGTGCCATAACTTGCGACTGAATAGTGACAATTATGAAGTTGATGTAAACCACAGGGTTCTTGGTTATTTTTAAATTTGGAAATCAGAACTTTCATTTTGTTGATGCAACAGTCTTCACATTAACCAACTTATCTGAAGCCCATGACATCTTATGGCTTTTGAAAAGCTTAAAAATTGCTCTGCAAAAATATTTTGAGCTGCATTTAAGCATAAGACATGCATTGTTGTGGGATATGCTCGAAAAACTGAACTGTGAAGATTGTTGCAACAATTCAGTAATAAAAATACATTGCAAAAGAAGACCCCAATTAAAACATTTGTTTTGTTTTTTCTAAAGACTTGTGATCTTACATGGATATTGTTTGTTTGCTGTATTTAGGATATGGTGATCAAGGTGGATATGGTGGTGGACCCATGCGAGGAGCAGGAGGTTATGCCCAGCGAGGTAGTGGACCTTATGGTCAGGGTACGATTAATTTTGTCTTGATGCAAATGAAATTGGATGAAGTCCATTATTATAATTTATTTGCAACAAGATGTAATTTTATTCGTGTTTATTCAAATTTGCTGTACACGATATGTACAGTTTTCAACTTTGACTTGCACTTTCCATGGGTTTTATGTACTACTAAGAATTTAAATATTTTCTGGATGAAATTGGTGTATAGAAATTTATGCTGTTTAATTGACTGTGGTGTTGGGTTATTATATTGTTTAGTTATACCTTGGCACTTCATCAATTTCATTTCCAACTTTTGCAGGTTATGGTCGAGGCGGTGGTGGTGGTCGATGGTAGATCCATTTCGAATCTCATGTCATCCAGTCTCTGGTAAATGATTTTACTTTTTATCATTCATTCTCATCTTTCGCTTGTATTCAAGATTCATGTTAAAAAGACCCCTTCAGTAAAACACTGGTTTTAAACATGGTCTGCATTTCTTTCTAAGTAAGTTATATCTAAGTAAGTGAATATTTAAGTAAGTAAGACGTGTTATCTGAGGTGGCTCAGTAAAGTACTTCCAATTAATTATCAATTAAATGCCTTTCATTGTTGTATTTGCATTATATTCGTTCTGTAAATTTATGCTGTTACGAAATTTGTTTCCTTAATTTGATAGGCAATAGTAGGTGGTCCAAGCATTGATTAGCTGGCAGGAAAATATTCTACACTCATTGAATGCACAGGAAGTAGGCTACAAAGTTAGGCCTTTATTGTTAAGCAGACAAGATAGGCCCAAACAAATGTAGGCCATTACAGCAAAGATAGGTTCATTAAAGAAGATATATTAGCATAATTGAAATCAGAGATTGTCAAAACTGAAGTTATGCTTCAGTAAGTGTGGATAAATAATTTATACATAGTGTTACTTGTGTGTAATTAATTAACTTCCAAGAATTTGTAAACATCTGTTCCACAAGAATTATGTCTAATGCACTCTACTATGATGGATTTAATCTCTTGAAAAGCTGGATTTATATCGTGTGCTTAATTGATTTTCTATGTTTGTACATATGTTTTCTTATCGGCTTTACATTCTTAGTCTCTTGCTAATATATTCATTAATCTTGTTTTGATGAGACACGTTTTGTCATTTCAAAGATACCAATTTCTTCCACATTGGAAATACAGCTTATTGATAAGTTTAAGTCGTGAAAATTCATGGATGTTTATTTAAAATGGGTCACATGACCTCTTCTAAATTGAAACTCTTTCATGACTCTAAATTATGTCTACCTGCTATTGCATAGGACTGAAGTCATTTTTTTTATCGAATTTCATTTGATATGAAGAAAATATTGTAATATTTGTAATTGTGTCTATGTTGTTCTTTTTGCACTTACATTGTGACATCATGTGATCAAAAAATTATCTCATAGTGTTGTAAATAGAATAAAGTCATGAGTCTTATATATAATTCATTGTTCCTGGTTTTCTTTCTTCTGTATGTAAGTATATATATATATATGCTGAGTATATCATGTTGCTTGAAAGATGAATTTCATATTGTGATAAGAAAACGCACTTCTTCAACTTGAAGTTCATGCAAATTCACTTTCTCTGCCACAACACTACCATTGATTTCAGTGGTTGATAACTTTATTACTGCATACAAGTTGTGCTGATGATGTAATGGTTCAAAACTGTATCGCTGTTCTTTTGAAATTTGTCTTGTTTTAAAACGAGAATAATGAAACTTCCAAGGTTGCATAAACAAATGTGCATTAAAAATTTGGCAAGACATGTTGCCATTTCCAAAACTTGTGCTTTCACTGCAGTGGAGACAGAATTCATCAAATAAGATTGCTCTAACTTGAGCACACGTGGAATATTCGAGTACATAATTTGACCTTTTACAAGTTTCTAAGTATTGACTTCATTTTGAAGGCATGATTATACACATCCTTCGTCATCTATATATTGAATTTCCATGAAAAGATTACATCCAGAACAGAAATATTTATCTTGAAACTACTATATCATTTAGTTGGAGATTATTCGCATTTATGATATTCAGATGTGATTTTAGTTTTGGGGTGTTTTCAATGTAATGGAAATCCTGCATATGCTAAGCTAGGTTGGTAAAACGACCCTGGAATTATTGAATCGTTTATAAAAAGGAAAACGTGCAATTCATTTCCTGTCGATTGTAACATGCAGGTTGTTGAATGATGGAATTTTTATTTGAATTCTGTGTGCAAATGACTGAACTGAATGTTGTGTTGTGCATTATACATATCATTAAAATTGGATTACCACAGCTGTTTCTCGATCTCTCAGAACTTCTGTTTTGCTGCATTACATTGTCAAGTCTATTGGAAATTCATGATACGATGAAATTCATTCTAAGAAGCAGTAACGATGGCTAGGTTAGTTAATGCGACAAGATTTCATCAATATGTTCTCTTTTAAGAACAAATGTTAGAAAAAATAGGGTATGTATAAAAAGTATAGTTACTTATTGTGTGTATACTCGATTTGCATTTTATTTGTTATATAATTGACTAGAATTCTGCTACAATAGTCCGTTTCCAAATAATTATTCATTCACATAATTGCATTCTTTCAAGGATCTACGTAAAGCATGTGCAGTAATTTAGTGTAATTTCACTTCATATTGTTGGTAAACTAATTTAATAATAATTCATAATTGTTGAATGGAAGTTTTTATTTTCCTCGGTATTGATTATACAATTTGTGGGGATTGATCTTGAAATTCCGTTTGTCCGTAACTGAATTTTTAAGTAGAACGGTGAATATATCGTGGTCCATTCTAATTCTACCCTTCTGTCCATGGAATATTATTTTGGTAATGGTGCTCAAATATACCAATTTTAAATATTTCAGCACTTGCATGTTATCTTAAGGCTTTACTTGAACTGCCTATGTCTGTGTTTCAGGATATACTATCTAATGTATTGGGTTGAGTGAACATCTGTCAATTGATAGTTGAAGCTGAATCCAAAAGTATGTTGAGGAAAACGTTGGGAGTGAAACTAAAATAAGAGGTACTTTTTCACCTGGATTTGTTTCATTTTACTGGCATGTTTCTACAGCTTTCACTTTCTTGAGCCTTTGTAGGTAGGGTTTGAGACCTGTTGCTGTGTTCAGTAACTTCATACTTGGCCTTGATCAGCTATTGTGAATAATTCATTAAATATTGCAAATATTGCATTTATTTCAAAATCTGTCGAATAAGTCGATAATCATTGTGCTCTGTTGAAAGTAAATTCATTTTAAAACTGGTCACGAGCAGTTAGGTTGGTTCTTACAATTATTAATTAAATGAATGTTTCAACTGTTGCTGGCAAGTTTGATCAGGTTGTTGGTGGATTTTTCATACATGCTGTTTTATCTTTCAGCTTGTGAGTCGTTGTATGATGGAACAATATGCAGTTGATAACTTGGGGCGTATAAAAGATACAGGCAATTGAATGATTTTTTATGTCCCAAAAGGTAATTTATAGTAACAGGAAGACCTTTTTAGTTTTGTCTGTTTGACACGATGGGTATGCATGAGTTGATACCTTGGGGCATTTGTATGGTATAGATTATTGCATATTGTGTAATGCCGCAAAGGGAAGCATAGAAGAAATAGCCTGTACATTTGTCTCGTCAAAAACTTCATTACAATTAAGGACATGCTTATAAAACTGACACGAATGTGATGAGTTGTGTTGCTCGTATAAATCGAGTTTTTGTTTATAAAACATTGATGATGCTGGTGTCGTCTCTATATGTTAGTCCTGCATAAACTTAGTATTGTTACATTTTTAACAACTTGGAATAGGTTATTGAAGTCAAAATTTGCCTTGCGTCTCATCCAATTCTGCTTAATTCTATTTCAATGCTCGATTTATTGAATTGACATGATTATGACTAGTCTTACTTTATTTTCAGTGAATGTTTGAGAAGGACCATAGGGAACGATGCTTGAATCAGGATTCAAGTAGGAATGTTTCGGCATTTAGACTTGCAATCTTCCCTCAGTATGTTGTATCATCTGAAACAGTCCAGGATGCTTATGAAATATTGTCTGTTAACTATAGATACAAATAAATACATGTATGTTTGAAAAGAGCCTTTGTTTTTTGTTGCTGTATTTTCTTTATTATAACTATGATCAAGTATTGCTTACACAGTCATTTAGTTACTGACGTATGGTATGGAGCACAGCAACGGCAGTTTTAACATCAATATGCCAGTACATGCACAACGTTAGAAGTGCGTGCAAGAACGCAAGCTTCCCTCAAACATGATCTATTATTACATCGCCTTGTATTTGTTTAAGTACATAACACGTTCTAGGCTCTTGCTGATTTAAAACCTGAGTACAATAAAACCATCTAGTGCGTGACAGAAGAAAAAACTTGGGAGATATTTCAAGAAAAAACATAGGTTTAACTACCATAAAACAATTATTAGAATCCTGTGTGTGCATGATTCATCGAAGAATCTATTCCAGCATGTAGAGTTGGTGTATTTGGAATGCTATAACCTACCTATTGGCTTATACACACTGAATAACGTCAGGGAGGTAGTATTCGCATAACAAAAACACCATTTATATGATAAAAAAATGTCTCCAGAGTCGATCGATCGAAGTACCTTAACAATACACGTCCATACGCCAAATCTGCTGTCAAATGATATGATTGACTTTACATCAAAACACTCATTCTATGACCAGATCCTAGCACGTGTATGGATAGTTTTTCAAGATCATTGAACAACGATCATATGTATGTGTAAATGGTTTTCATTTTGAAAGCGAAAATCCGTTGTAAGTGGTAAGTAATGGTCATATTTTAGTTTCAAAACGAAGACGAAGGATATCACACCGAAGATAAATATACCACAACATACCACATTCTAACCATAAAAAGCATCAAACGAACTGGGAGGTTAATTTTTATATGCAGTGTATGTAGAAATTGGTACTTTTACAAATACAACCTCCCCAGAGCGACACTCTCTTGAACAACAACTTCTTTCAATAACAATTAACATAATACATAGTAAGAATTGCAACCAATTTATCCTTCGTAGAAACTAAAAAACGGACTAAATTTGCGGGTTCCAAAAGAGTACTCAGTATTATCCGACTCTTTGAACGATTAGCTGACTTTGGTGGCAGTTCAAGCGTGTGTCCACAAATTCCTTTAAAACGTCATGAGAAGTGAACACGCGTCACTTTCTCTTTCGAAATAATAGATTGTAAAAATGCCACTGATGTCGTGAATTCACTTCCTTGTTAAGAGCATATATGTATAGACCGCAACTTGTCTTATGAAAACGAACAGCACCTATTTTTGCGATCCAGCGATGGTTAGTATTATGCGGAATAGTTGCTTCCTTAATAGTTAGTGGCACGTGTCAGGCACGCCGTCGCGAAATTGGTTGATTAGAATTTTCTGTTTCACGAGTCTCAAATTCCTCCAGTTAAGTTTTACATGCAGCCATGAACATCAGAATATCACCATCTGTGTTGAAGGCATCAAATAACCTGTCATTACAAGACAAGTAAAAAAAATACGTCAGATTGAAATCTGCAAAATCACAGCGATGCGGTCACTCCGGTGACGGATAGATAACGGTATGTATACATTTACATAGGAGTAGCTAGGGCAGGATTTGTGATGTCCGGCAAACCCTTGCCCAACATTCTGTCGCAAACTGTCCATTAACGTGAATTTTGCGTATTTTCTTGTACCTTTTAATGGTTTTGAGTCCACGTTTTACAGATTTACAGTTGCATGGGCTTTCTTAGATACAATGAAACCTCGCTCAACGACCATCTCAATAATAAGACCACCTCAAAATTGAGACCACAATTTTCGATTCCATTTTGACTGTAATGATCTTTACTCAACCTCAACTTTATGACCACCTCAATAATAAGACGAATTTTCTAGGGTCCCAAAGGTGGTCTTATAATTCAGGTTTTACTGTAAGTTAAAAAGGCAAATCTCAGATCTATATATATTATATATAGGTTAACTTAATTAAGCTCATGCTACGGAGTATATCCACTTCCGTAATTATTTTACGTCTGAATAATTGAAATACAACAGAGTGTATTAATTTCATGCTCCGGAGCATTTGTGCATGATTAAAATTACGTGTTACAAATTAAGGTGTTTCTAAAAAGGACATATTTCGGTTAACGAAACCTTGCGTGGCCATATATAGATCTATAATGCACCTGTTATATTTGTAATTCTTTGCTATATTATAATCTGCAATATATACCGATGTTTTATATTGCTCTCGCCTACTATATAAGAATTCGTTGTAGGCTACAGTAGGCCTATACTACCACGGACATAAAATTATGTCCGTGATACTACATACATAAATATTTTCATATTATCTCTGTAACGGTGATGGGTCTATCAAATGAATATAAATTTCTTTTTGTCAAATTAATGTCCTTCACTATTCAAATTTCGATGTATTTATATCTAGACTTTTAATTAATATTTAATGCCCTATATGAGGTTATCAAATTTAGAACGAACATGCATGCGTGGTAGCTCGTACACGTAAACATGATGGCTACGTGATTTGTGAAATTGTGTTAAATATGTGTGGTTTCCTGTATGTTTCAAGCAAATGTTCCGATCTCACTATTGATTCAAATATGTTATTTGCAACACAAGAATGTGTTTGTCACAAAAACGTACGCCCCCCATCCGATCTTGTAACCCGGCCGTGCGCACGCTGGTCATAGATCATAGGTTAGACATGCTAATATTTGATGTTTTTTTTTTACCTTGGTTCTTTAAAATTGTATCGCTGTAGTTCCACACTATCAACCACTTTATTGCATATACTGTGCGATTCGATAATTAAAGGCTTGAACTTTTCTCTCTCTTTGAAACTTCATTGTCGTAAACGTCAACAAATATTTGCCGGAAATCGTCAGACCTAGCGCCATTTTTGTGTTTTTGGTGTGTTTTCTTGTAGTGTACTACGCGAACTGCATGCATCTATCTTTGACGCTGTGAATGCTGCTGCAGACATTTGATTTTAAAGTAAGTGGCATATTTATATATTTGCAAATATCTTGATCTACTGTCAGACTCTTCATAGACAGATAGCAGTTGTGTTACCATTTCAACACTTGTCTTTTTTCTAGGTCAAAGATTCATAGTTGGATAATTGATTAACTAATACCGTAGTACCGTAGTACGGTATTCATGCGAATGGATGGATAGATTGACATGGTGGTGTCATTTTATGTTCATACTTTGATGCTTACACATGATTATGGTTGAACTTGTGGTATTTAATTTGTTTGCAATCTGCAAAGAAGGAAAGAATGACTGTCTATCTAGTATCTATCTATTGCTGTATTGGATAATGTCAACTTCTTGTTCATGTGTTAAATTATAGACATGGGGTGCACATGATTTGTGACTTGCTCTACAGTCCACAAACATTATGTTTAATATCAAAATCAAACATCACATTTTACTTTTTAGTGATCATATCTCCATTATAACCATTATAAATAAATCATGCACAGATGTGCACTACATCGAGTTGATGAAAACAACTCCAAAGACTTGGAATAAAATTGCAGTAACTACTGCTGAATGCTCGGTCAATAATTTGTCAAAGATTCTTATTGTCTGACCAAAAGCATTTGTGTGACATGTACTGGTTTTGAATACACGGTAGCTTGTAACCTTGTCAGCCATTAGATTTGGTCTAGGACCTTGCAAACAGCTACATAACTTTGAAAATTGTCTTACAAGTTGGCAGTCCTGCAACTACTGGCAAGCCTGAGGAAATGAAGTAGATCTTTCTTACACAGTTCCACTTTGTTAACAATGCATAGAAATGATAATTAGTTGATTATAATTGTGAACTGCTTTTGAACAACTTCATGGATTAGTATCACAATTACATCAATAACAGCATTTATTTACGTTTTAATGTCCAAAGGAACTCTACATTTTGAAGACTTCATCTCAAAAACCCCATTTGTGAGTTGGGAAAAGCTTGACTGCAGTTTTAAGTACCAAGCCCACATGTGCGTTTCATCTGCCACATTTTTCCGAAGAAATTACATGGTGGTAGTCTGATGGTGAGGAAAGTCTTGTGTGTTTAACGTCATGACTTTAGTCTAGACGAACTAGATGTGATAGGATACAACATCAAGTCAGTTTTTGCATACATTTGCTGAGAATTGAGAAATAGAAAAAGCAGGTTAATCTATTATTCAAGACACTTTGTGTACTGAAGACTAAGAATTCAATGTACTCAACAGATAAATATTATTTTTATTTATCATTTAGAGGTTAAATAATGGTATAAAAGTAAATCCACTTACCATGTTACCTATTTTTTTATCTATGGTCTATGTTACACTGTCCAGAGATTCTGTCTGTTGGGTTTCATGGCAATACCTCTGATGCTGTGACAGATGTATTCATAAGGACATTATATGTTTTATTCCACTGCTTTACCAACTGAGGGGCAGACACATGTCTTTGTGATAAAAAAACCTGATAGCCTCAAGTCTATTGGAAAAATGAAAAGCCTTTTTAGTGGCTTGATCCTCATCTGCTACAGTGTCTGCACCTCATTTTGTTAAATTTTGCATAGGACTGACTCTCTGAGAAAGTGCAAGTCCTATTGTTGTTAAACTTAAATAAAACTTGCAGTGTGAATCTGTATCCAATTATGTTTCCTATCCACCTGCAGTGCACTTGTTTAATCACTGTTGAGAGCTGAACATTTGCTTGTAAGTCACAAACTTGAACTACTGATACTGTAGTAGGGCCAGGTTTTTCCTGCTAGATTCAGTTTATTCACAACAATTGTAAAACAGTGTAGCTATTGTCTTGTTGCTTTTAAGAAATTGTAACTGCTGTAACACACCTATTTGTTGTCGTAACTTGTGGTATATGAGTTTTTTCATACTTTTTCATACCTTTGTTTCATTATCATATGTTATTAACTTACATCATTAGAAAACATTTAATTTGGACTCCAATTAATCTTTGGTTAAAAATTGCTCTTTGTGTTGACTGGTCAAAAGATCATTATTGTCACTTATTGATATCCCTCTACATTTCTCTGTTGGTAACATACATATATATAGGAGTATTCAGTGGCATACAGATATATAGGAGTATTCATGAACATCAGGTTACTACTGTAAGACTTCAATAATGGCCTTGAGAAGCTGCTTACATTCCTTGCAGTATCCTGAATTATCAAAACAATAGGACATGTTTATTGATTATGGCAGTACCAGGTATTTTACATGGACTTTTTATGATTAGATGCATTGAACATGCACTCAATATTCTTCACCACTCTCTGTGGATACAATCCCTGTTCTCGTTGAGTGACCTCTTGTGTGATAATTACAGTCTATCCGAATACTTAGTATCATCAGAAACAAAGATCAGGTATAGATGCATCTTCTTACGCACGTCAAATTAAAATGGGCTATTCGAAACAATGTATTCTTCGAAATATATTTCAGACCCAATGAATTTGAATGAATGAGGTCCGACAGTTCATTAGACCTTGTTCTTCATATTTCGGTGAGGATATAGTATAGATTTGTGCCAGTCAATAGTGGCCAACTATAATTATCTGCAGTAAAACCTCACTTTAAGACCACCTCAATAATAAGACCACCTCAATATTTAGAACACAATTTTTAAGTCCATTTCCACTGTTTTGCTCTTGATTTTGCTCTTGATTCAACCTCAATATGAAGACCACCTTAATAGACATTAAAATACCAGTTTTCAAGGGTCCCAAGGTTGGTCATATTATTGAGGTGTTACTGTACTTTAAACTGTCTATTTACTCCAATAAAGAACGACCTTGTATTGTTTATAGGAATCTAGTCTTGTTTTATCCTCTGCATTGCTTGGTACTTTAAAACAATTATGTTTTAAGGGTGAGTCACCTAACTGTTGTAAATAACTTCTATTTTACTAACTTATTAAACCTTACTTGAAATAGTTTTGTTAACAATTTTTTTCATAATTTGTAAAATCTCTGCTGCATTGCTGTTGATTGAGAAAACTCAGTCATTACATAGAAAGTAATAATCAATACTGTATTGGTAAACAATTATATATTTCACTCCTAGGTGTTGAGTTTCCTGTTATTATTACTGTATGTATACATGTACAGTGCACCCTCTTCAGAGTGGCCCTGTCTTCAGCAACCTCTTGTCAACAACAGTATCATTTTTCCTGTTGTAATAATTTACAATAAAATTAACCTCTTCAGCAACAACCTCTCAATTGCAGCCATGATTAGCTTTTCCCAATGTAGGTTGTATTGTATACGTATTCTGTATATTCTGAGATTTAACAGATTTAGCTTTTCACTGTGAGACTGGAACAGAAAGATAATACAGCTGTATAATAACACAGACAGCAAATTATGACTGTATTGTAAAACTGAGTTAAAATTGCTCAGAATGCAAAAGGTCACTAACAACTGACAAAGAACCAGTGTAAGTCAATACTAAAAAGAAATATCTTGTAAAAAGACGGTCGGCGCAATTTGAAGGTTAAGATTTGTTGTGCAACATAAAAAAATGCCGAGATGTTACGATTGCTGGTCACTCCAGATCCGAAATGGATTTCGGTAAATTCACCAAAATTCAGTGGATTTCGGTAAGTTAATGTACCCTTATTGAAAGGTTAACCAATCTGTGTCAAGGTTACAAATGTTGTTTGGTTGGTGGTTAACGTCATATTTGATTGGCTTACACAACACTAATATGCAAGTAGCAAAACCAAGCTAGTACGGCTGCACCGTATAAATGAAGAGTGTAGTCACTATTGTGACTGCTTCGTAGGGGTGTAACAATAATCGATACTATCGACCTATCACGATTGTTGCAGGCACGATAGTCAATAGTCGATTGCTATTTCACACTATCGATACTATCGCCGATAGTTATGACAGCTATCGACTTTTCCGATAGTTGTCTTTGCGGTTTGAAGTTGATTTCCTTTTGCCGAAAAATGATGTTTACATCACGGTATAGACTAATTTCTGTTATTGTCGGACAAATTGTCCGGTGAAAAATTTCAGTCATCACCGTTTATTTTCGGAAAATGGCTAAAGAAAAATCAAATAGTCGAAAAGCTGTCCCGTCGAAAAGTATGAATTTCTAAATTTACCGTTGGCGAATGTTTTATTCCACTCAATTTTGATGATAAATGCGGTTAAAAGAGGCTGAGACCGGTTCTCAATGTGATAACCATGCAATCAGTTTCGTTTTCGTGTCTAGTATACGATAAAATCCGTACTGTACGGTCCGTAATGCCGAATTTTACGAGGAATGAAAGTTATTATGATAAATTCAGATAACTATTATTTTTGCCTGTATAAACTGATGATTTATGTCTCATACTCTGTGCTATGACTATTCACATATAATTTACATCACTGTATGTTTAATTTGTGGCCTAGTTTTTATGTACAGTTGAGTGTTTTAAAAATATATTGCTTCTTGCACGTGACTGTGACTCTCAACAGCTGGTGACCAGTCACAGCCCAGCGGTCAGCCTTGAAATCAAAACATGTTGACAAACTAATCTTCCTGAAGAAGAACAAAAATCAGGGACTGATTAATGATTATGAGATTAATGAGAATATCATTAAAGTTGACACTCAAATTTTGTTCTTTGTTTCTGTATAAGTTCATCTGTATCTAAACACAGGAGTGTAATAATGTTAAGCACATTCTATTATTTGTAAGCTATAAGTCACTGCATAAAAGTTAAACAAACTAAAAAATAAAATGATGTGCTTAACATTAGTGATTTATGTTTAGTTAATAATGAATATATGTTCAAGAATAGTTCATTAAAGTTAGAAAAAGCAACATTTTCATAATTTTTCTGTTTATAACAGGTATTAACATAAAATGTTTAATCAACTGATTGAAAATATACAGTATGTAAACTATCGAAACTATCGTGATAGTATCGCAATAGTGAAGTCAACTATTGATAGTCTATCGTGATAGTACTTTTGACTATCGATAACTATCGTGATAGTAAATTTGGCTGCAATAGTCAGCCCTACTCATGTATCGCATATTGATAAATATGTTTGATACCCTGGTTGGTGTCATGATCAGTGAACTACTTCAGAGACCATGTTGGCCAAAGGCCAGAGAGCTTATGTTATAGCAAATTGTTTGTTGTGTGTGGGTCAGTCTGTTAACTTTTCATTCAAACTGTAAGGCCAAATTTGATGAAACTTGCCCAGTAGCATCTTGGCCTGACCCTTCCTCAAAATTGTTCAAATGGCTCCGCTTGACTGCACAATATGGCGGCCAGAGCTAAAAATAGAAAAACCTTTCAACAGACTTCCTGAAAGTTAAAACAAAGTGTCCGACATTCGGTCTGACAAGACACATAAATCTGTCAGACCGAAAGAAAATCTGTCAGACCGAAACAGATGGAACAAAAACAAAGTAAAAACAGCGTGGCACCATCGTAAAATGTTAACGACGCCATAGCTGCGCGAACGACTGGCAGTATGTAACATGCACAGCGATTGTTTTTTCTAATGGGAATGTGCCGGACAGTCGGACCGATTTCTGTTCAGGAATCGTTGGACAGGATCAAAATTTGTCGGTCGGACCGACAGCTTTCGGGGAGTCTGCTTTAAATAATCCTTCTTATGAACCGATGAACAGATTTGCATCAAACTTGCTCTGTTGCATTCTTGCATGAACCTTCCTTAAGATTGTTTATATCCATATGCACAATATAGCCATTAGAGCATTTTCTAAGCTTGTTTGGGGCAAAATTTAGCCCTACTCTCCTTCTGAGTAGTACTTTCTGCAGCTTTATTGATTTTTTGTTAAGAAATCAGAATCATTGTCCAGTAATATCACAACATATTTTATGACACTGATCTGTCATTTACACAGTCATACACTCCACTAGAAGTTAGTAACTATAAGGTTTGGAAACTGAAATTTACACCTCGTCAGGTAAATTATTTCATGATTTTATATTTCCCTATCAAAGGGCATGATGCCATTTCCATAGGCATGAATACTGCATAAATTTCTGTATATGGCTGTATAAAGGGCAACAGTGCAGTTAGTGCTGGAAAATACATTCATATTGTGCGTGGTTGTTGGCTGTAGCCAAGTGCATTTGTTATACATAAGCAAATATAGATATTTATGAAATTGTCAGACAAACAGTGTTTTCTCAATTTCTAATGATTTCTTTCAATATGTATCACATTCCTGGTTCCTACAGTACGATATTACCATGACAACATTTTATGTCATTGGTCTTTATTTCTGCATTTGGTTTTATTTCCTTTTGCATGTGTTATTGATCTGTGTTGCTGTTCCATATTTGACCATAGCTGTATCTCTTCATCTTTGCTTGTTAATGATATTAGTTCATACGTAGATTTTGCATTTGCAGTATTCGCACCTGTAAGTATATGACAGTAATTAATGAATGTACATAAAATTATATGGATATATAAAATTACCATATCATACATTATTAGTTATACAACTTCATGGTAGGGTATATGGGTGAATAGAACCTGTCTGTGTGCCATAACGCCTTGGGTTATATGAATCATATACATCATCATCTATATATTTATAAAATACAGTAAAATCTCTATAATAAGACCACCCTTGGGACTCTTGAAAACTGGTCTTCTTATTTAGTCGGTCTTAATATTGAGGTTGAATAAAGAGCAAAGCAGTGATAATGTACTTGAAAATTATGGTCTTTATTTCGAGGTGGTCTTTTTATTGAGGTGATCTTTAAGTGGGGTTACACTGTATACATGTATCAGTATTTTACATGAACATTTTAAACATGGACAGCAATTTGCTGTAAAACCAAGAAATGTCAAGAACACTTAATTGGATTTACAGTTTGATGCATGAATTATTATATTTAGTATTGTATCACTAGTAGAATTCATGAAGGGGATTTTGTCCTACTTGTAAAATTCACGAAGGGGATTTTGTCCACCTTGTCAAATTCACGAAGGGGATTTTGTCCACCTTGTACAAAATGAGCGAAGGGGATTTTGTCCGGAGGGGATTTTGTCCTACACTTGTTAATGTCCTGTTGTATGCATCAGTACATTGTTTGTTAGAGTGACATGTGTATATAGTTACAACATGAAAATATATGGTTTATTGAATTTTTGGGGGTAGGAGAGATTTAACAATCTGGTGACCTGTAATTATTCAAGTAAATATAAGGACAAATGTATAGACATTTCGATTAGCTTTAACTTTCGTAGACAAATTGCAATAAGCAGCACTGAAGTTTTCATATTGCCGGTAACGAAGCTTTTCTCGAAAAAAAAACGAACTACAAAAAAATAGGTATGTGTGCAAGAAGAAATGGTGATGATAAACAAATAGTTGATGCCATTTTTAATGGATGAAAGTCAAATGTACGAATATTAGTTTGGATGGTTGACCGAATATTCAATACTAAACTTGCCATTCGTTGATATCCCTTATGATAATTATACATGTAGTTGTTTCATAGACAATTTGCAACTGAGAATAAAACAAGCTGGAGTAGAATGATCTTACGAAAAAGATGTTGTGAAAAATTTTGTTTGTTTATTTTCAGGAATTTCAAATCAGCGTCAAGGGTTGAAGCTTGGATGAAGCAGATGTCATTTACTTGGTCTGCTGTATCAGATGATGGCAACCAGCCGCCCAACCGTGTCGGGAGCCAGAGTAGTGGAAAGAGGACGAAAACATCACATTATAATGATCTGTTGCAAAGTCTGCCAACGGTTTCCATAGCTAACACAGTGTCCAGCTGGGATATAGATGACGGACTGGCTGCTGATTTTGATGGGTCACTTTCAGGTCTCGGAACGGAGTTGGGTTCTACAACATACAACATGAGGTAAGAACTGCTCATTACAAATTATTGATCTGATGGCTGTTGGGAAATATGGTTACAACTTGTATTAATGACTCTCTGCGAGTGTTCCCTGGGCTACTATCCTGTACTCAAGCCTGATTCAGGGATTTTAACCTTGTGTGAGGCAGAATTTGAACATTTAGATCAGGAAATTAAAAATTGTTGCTTCATCTTTCTTATGTTTGATCTTTCTTGTTATTTAATAAAGATACCTATACCTCTTCTACTAAGCCGATATTTTTCTCTCTACGACCATGTCTATATTGGTATTTTAAATATGATTTAGGCCATAATTAAAAAATTGTTTGTTTGGCATGACCCTACCTACCCATGCAAAGGCCCCTACTCCAAAACAATTTGAGGGGTCTGAGTGGACAATGATTAATGGTTAGCACTAGAATGACCATAAAAGATTATGAATAAGAAATTGAATTCCTACCTACCTAAATTTGGCTAGGTAGGTTTATGCCAAACAATTTTTTAGGATGGCCTTTGTTATTATAGAATATTACAATCAGCCTGTTGTATTGAACCAGAGCATTGTTATCTGGGTCATAATGAAAATATTTTCTCTTTTTTTTCAGTGAAGCTCTTCTCGCTTTGCCAGTGTTTAAACAAGAGAACTTGGATAATGGGTAATATCTAGTTCTTTAATCATTAAACAAATTTATAAATAATTGTTTTGGCTGGATCTAGGAATGTTTTTAAATTGTACGAATCAGTGTTGAAGGTTGCAAACTGAGCCTTGCCATTGGTCAATATTATATCATTAATGAAGTCTCAGACTTGTTAAAACAACCATATATTATTATGCCCTTGCAAACAAAGTTTACTATTTGTTTTGGTTTAAGATTGCCGACTGCTACTGGATTTTGTCAAAAATATGTCGAACAAAGAGGTATTGCGGAGGTATTAATCACTTTCAGTGATAGCTCTAGCTTTGGATAATTCACTTGTGAAATAAGGTGTGATATGACATCACACTTGCTTTACAGTGATTACAGCTTCTAATATGCACAGAAAAATATTAATTTTCACTGTCAGACATATTGTTTATTTGCTATTTTAAATATGATGTAAAAAACCTTACATTTGTTTTGGTAAATTATTGAATTTAAACATGTTATCAGAAAATGATAAAACAAGCTTGCCAAAGGCTCATTTTTATCATTTCAGAAAAATAATTAAATGAATTCCATAATTTATACCACATACATAAGTTCACATTCAAAAAATCTGATTTTTAGACTGCTCTGTTTTTGTAAATGCAGATTGAGTGTCTTATACACAATTCACATTATCAGATTTCAGTACATTCTTGGGGCTGCCACTTCACCAGCTGTGAAAGTTAATGAAGAGACACTTACCTATCTTAATCAGGGTTTGTAATTGTTACTTGTATTTTAGCAAGGTGTGCATCTCTTGTATTTTTAGCTCTATACTGGCCAAAGGCCAGAGAGCTTATGTCGTGGCTAAATGTCCGGCATGCATGCGTCCGTGCACATGAGCGTTTGTGCGTCAGTCTGTTAACTTTTCATTTAACATCTTTTCCTAAACCACTTCGCCAATTTTGATTACACTTCACAGGAATGTTCTTTGGGTGGTACTCTTTCAAAGTTGTTAAAATGGTTACGGTCTGTTGCATCAATAGGTTGCAGGAGCTTAAATATTTTGAAAACTTTAAAAACCATAAGGCCCAGTGCTTTCATATTTAGTTTGTAACATTGTCTAGTGGTCCCCTACCTAAATTTTTCAAATCATGTCCCTTGGGTCCATATTGTCCTGCACCAGGGGTCACATGTTTAACATATCTTCTTTAATTGGGAATATCTTCGAAAATCAAGAACTAAAAAATCTCATGGGAAGATTTCTATAGGGCTTTCAATGGAAAATGCCCAGGGCTTTTGCTATTTGGTATGTAGCATTGTTTAGTGGTCTCCTACCAAGATTGTTCAAATCATTCCTCTGGGGTCAAAACTCACCCCGCTCAGGGATGACTTAGAGTTATGTAGAGAATAACTTCGAAAATAGTCTTGTCCAGAAAAATGCTTATCTAAGGTCCATGTGCACAATGTAGCCAGTAGAACGTCAGGCCCTCATGGGCCTCTTGTTAAATCTAAACAAAAGAAATTTTGTCTGAATAATTGTTGTTACCCACTGTACACTTTGGCCATTTTTTATTAAAATTCGTATTGTTATAGGAGCATTAGAATAAAAAAGTCACTAACCTTTTTCTTGTCTAAGTCTGAATTTTAGTCTTAAAATATTTGTGAATAAGACTTCTGGACTTATTCAGTTGCATATAGATGTTCCAGAAATGATTTGGATGGCAGCGATCATGGTTTTGATCATTTTGCATGCATAAGAAGATTCAAAGGTGTTCCTTAATTTACAAAGAAACTTATTCTTATGATAGCAAATACTGAAATGGTCTCTTCACGTTTTGCAGGACAGCCGTATGAGATCAAGTTGAAAAAGCTGGGAGACTTATCTGAATATGAAGGACATTACTTGAGGGTAACTTTAGTTCCTGTCTTACTTGTGTTGCTGTGTTGATAACAATCTGCTGTAAATACTTCGCTACACATGAGGACCTAAGGACGACTGATATAAAGTCACGCTCAGACAACCTTTAAGCTGGCCAATATGATACTTGCTTTCAAATACAGTGGAAGCAGATGTCGAAATTTTACTAAAGAAATATATACTTTGCTTGCATCCAGATTGTCATTGTGTGATCATCACTGGTTTATAGTGTTTACAACCAACACTTAATGACTGCATGTTGTCTGTTTAACATTATCATTTATTTTGGTCATTTTCACAAGTTTGCATCATCCAATATTTATTGTTATGTTTTTTTTTCACACCAAATATTTAAGCATTTTGGAGCATATGCCAAATGTCTGTTGAGACTTGCGATCTGATTGACTGAAGTAAAATAGTGATATAGGAAATACCATTGTCAAAAACCAAGGATGGATGATCATAAAATCTTACATTTGAGTTTGATTGTTTACTTTTGTCAGATTGTGAAGTCCGAAGAAATACATTTTTATGGCTTCTAAAGTGAATTATTGGATTGAGAACTGTAAAAAATTGTTTGTGCTTGAAATACTTAACATTGTTATCTCAAAGCAAAGTTCTATACCTTGTATGAATCACCTGTCTTATTGATAATATGTTTACTATTTTCTTTTAACATATTTTAGAGCGCAGTACGCGTATGTTTTCATGAAAGACGACTTCAATATATGGAGAAAGAACAATTGGATTCTTGGGTGTCAACACGTCCTGGTGAAAGAATTCTGGACATAGGTGAGCAAGCGTTTATTTTCTGAGTGCTTAAATTCATTAACAGACACGGACCACGTCTGTATTTGATAATTCTATTTTTTGGTATGAATCAATTTGATGTTGTTTTTTGGCATCTTGCCAGGATCATGTCAGTTGTGTCATGTTACTTGTCAAAGGGAGGCAAAGTGGTGGAGGTTAGAGCACCTGACTCCCGATATGAAGGTCATGAGTTTGAATCCATCAATGGGCAAGGATGAATTTGGAAACTTTTTAATTCCTGATTAAGGTGTGAGCACTTGTAAGTTACCCTGGAAACAGTCATCAAGTGTCATTAACATTATAAGTTGCATACTTGTTTCAAAATTGATGTAAATGAAGTTTAAACTAAAGCAGTGGAAGAGTTGTTGCTTTGCTATGTAATATTCTAAAGTACAATTGAAGTCATAACTAAGGTATAAACAATGGAAAAAAATAAAAAAATGCATTGTGAATTTTTGATATTGTCCTGAGAAATGAAAATAAACTGAAACTGACACGGTATGTACAACCAATTGGTCCTTATATTATGTGTATAAACATTTTTTTTCAGACATTCCATTGTCGTACGGTTTGGTAGATGTTGTAGTAGATCCTAATAGGTTAAATGTTATAGACTTTATTTGGGATCCAACGAAAGAGACTGGTATATATGTGAAAGTGAACTGTATCAGTACAGAATTCACTGCCAAGAAACATGGAGGGGAGAAAGGGGTACCATTCCGTTTGCAGCTTGAGACTAAGGACTCTGATGATGATTCTTCCAAGTTAATACACTGTGCATCATGTCAGATCAAAGTTTTTAAGGTGAGGGAAATTTAGATCATAGTGTTGTTTAGAGACATTTAAGGGTATGATGGTCGATGGATGGTTCCCTTTTAGTGGGGCAAATATTGTTAGTGAGTAGGGGTTCTTCTAGGTGATGAATCTCAAGGGTCATTATACCCCCACAAACGAAGTTTGAGGGGGTATATAGGAGTGAGCTTGTCGGTCGGTCGGTCGGTCTGTCGGTCGGTCTGTGTGTCGGTCTGTCTGTCGGTTTTCATGGTTTCCGGACGATAACTCATGAAAGGCTAGACAGATTTGAAAAATTTTTGGTACACAGGTGTAACATCAGAAGATACAGGTCAAGTTCGATATTGGGGCTGGTGGGGCCAAGGTCAAGGTCACTGTTACTAAAAATAGTTTCTCTTGGTTTTCATGGTTTCCGGACGATAACTCATGAAAGGCTAGACAGATTTGAAAAATTTTTGGTACACAGGTGTAACATCAGAAGATACAGGTCAAGTTCGATATTGGGGCTGGTGGGGCCAAGGTCAAGGTCACTGTTACTAAAAATAGTTTCTCTTACTTTCACTTACTAGCAAATGGTTTGTTTTTAGTTGTAAACGACTTATCTTTCTGTGAAAATAACTGTTATTTCTAGCATATTGTTTGATATATTTTGCATTGATTTAGTTCCATTTTGCCCAGCTTTTTGTGAGCAATTCTATACAAGTTCAGTTTTTTATTTCACAGGAACTGTTGATTAGTTCTTACTGTTCTGTTGGCAGCATTTTTGGTTTATTACATTCAGATACTAGCAAATGGTTTGTTTTTGTTGTTGAAGACTCGCCTTTCAGTGAAAATAACGGGATTTCTTTTAAAATCCATTGAAATAAGGCATAATATAATGTTATATCCAGGTAGTTTGATTATTTGATTAAATCTGTGAAACTGCAGTCAAGGACAATGGAACAAAATGTCTTGATTGCGAATATAAATTGTATCAATTTAATACGCTTTGTTGCTATATTTGTTCGAATTTGAATGCAAAATGTTCAGATCTTGGGAGTTAAAATCAAATATATTGGTGTTACTAGTTCATACTCTAGTCGAATGTATCATTATATTTCTTTGTGACAAAGTGCTATATATTACTGTTCATTTTTTCTATTTTATTGATTTTGACCTGACTCCCATACTGTGGTATTCATATCACCTCCGAAATATTAAAATGTACACAATTCTTATTATAACCCCACTTCAAAATATGCAATGGGGGCTATATGGGAATCACCACTTGTTCCGTCATGTCACATAACATGGTTTTCCATGAATTATTTCTACCAAGCCTAGTTGTGTATATTGTCGGCACATTCTGATTGTGGTCCTGTAGTGATAGATAGTGATAGATAATTTCATTGTCTTGACTGGCGGCCATCTTTGAATTTATCAAAAATATGTCTGACAAAGCGGTATTGTGGGGGTATTAATCACCTTCAGTGATAGCTCTAGTTTTGCTAATTTTTTACCACATTTTACCATTGTGTAGCTAAAGTACCTATAAATTAGAGAACAATTTAAGCGTCAGACAGAATCCTAAGCGTCAAAATTTGGTCTTTTGGAAATTCCAGTGGTCAAATGGAATCCCTGGTGAGTGGAAATTAGGTGGTTAGGATTTACAGGACAAATTAGTTACCTCTGCTGCCAAATCTTGTATGTATTATCGGACATGCATCAAGATTATTTGAAGAAAATCACTCATTTGTTACTATAGCTATGCATAAAATGCAATCACAGGAAATATTATCGTTATCAATTAGAAAAAACAAAGCCAATGTTTTGAAAAATACGAGCTGAAAAGGGGAATGATAAACTGAATAGCAGAAAATGTAATTTACTGTCTGCAAAGAGAGGGAAATAAGACCTAATATTTTGATCTCAAAAAAGCCCAAAGAAAAACACCGGATTGGTTTTTTTTGTTACGAAGTTGAACTGTTTTTGGAACTTTGCTGTCGTGTTCATTGTTCAGTGTTTAAGGTAGCAATGATGTTAAACTTCAAATAATTTTTTATAAAACAATGCTTATTATTGGTGGTTGTTTGGATGCTAACACTTCAGATTCTAAATGTCTATGCTTCTGGATAATTAATTTACATTATTTTCAGTTTGCTTTTAACATTATTCACAAAACAAATGTCCTCATGATGAGCAAATTGTTGTGAGAATTTATTGTACTTTTCTATTCTCTATTATTTATAGCCAAAAGGGGCTGACAGGAAACATAAGACAGACAGAGAAAAAATGGAGAAAAGAACTGGGTCAGAAAAGGTCAGTCTACTATTTTTGGTTTTGCATGGGAAGAACTAGGGTATAGCAGGTCGTGAGTTCATATAAATAGGGAATGATTTACACATTTTATCTGATCTTTATGATACTTAGAATCTTTTTAAAATCTAAATGTGGAGATTTTTCTAACATATATAATGTTAAACAGTTATTTTACATTATTGATATAACTGAGTTATATTTTTCCTCAGTGTACACTTCCAAAGCCAAACAGGTGATAACTTGAGTATACATGTATCATCCATACTCACATCTAGATCATCATATTAAATAAAATCCTCTCATTGACAATGCATCTTTAGTGGAACACGATGTTTTACAAACATCTCTTTTTTCATTGAGGCTTGCTTTTTAAGACTATGTTGCCAATCTTAGAAAGGTGATTACCAAATCAGCTTTTTATGACTTAACTCATATCCTGTATCACCATTGAAGTGTATATTAGTATTTTGTAAATGTTTTATCTGTTTTCATTTTACAATTTACAGGAAAAATATCAGCCTTCATATGAATGTACTGTTTTAACTGAGGTAAATATTTCCCATTTTTTTCTAAATTATAAGGAAACTTTTGATAATAGATGAAAATATTATTCATAAAAACAATTATACACTGCAACTCCATTATAACGCGATCGGGAGTCCAAGACTTGCCATCGCGTTAGAATCCGACCGCGTTATAAATCTAAAGACATTTTAACCATAGAGAAGGAATAGCACCAAATATAGAGTTGAGCAAACTACATTTTCATAAATTTTGTATTTGTTTTAATAAATAGGTAGATGAAAATAAATAGAACATATTTATGCATTATTATTTAAAACTATTTCATAACAAAACTAAAAGAAAGCTATAATACGGTTATTTCTATTTCGGAACCGCGATATTTTGGCGGCTTTTGTATTATTTGTTACCCATGAAAATTACCCCATGTGACACTCGCAAAATACATGTGAAAATTGCCGATTTCGAGTGACAATTAATGTAATAATTATAATTATATTTTCATACCTATCGATATTTATCCGTTTTCACCAGAACAAAATAATAATCCATCGTGTAAAACTGTTGATTGGACCAACCACGCATGAAAAATGCGATGGCCTACAGTTTTTGCACCACGCCCCATCATATCTATATTACATTCGTCTCAAAGCATTTTACGTCAATTAAATAATATCAAAATGTACATCATGACAAAATCACCACCCATGACGGTCGACCTCGGAAATTAGAAGACGATGCAGCGCCTTTGAACTCTTTTGACGTGCGTCGGATCATTAAGCCGACTACTGTGCTGATCTAACAAGTCGAGATGCGGCGCTTTTGTAGTCTGCAAGTATTTGTTTTTGACTCGCAGGACTTCAAACATTCCGTGCTGATTTGTCCCCTTTTGCCTTGACTTAAAAGGTACACATGCCGATACACAGGTACCTTTTGTGAGAGATTGAGAGATAGTTGACCGACACATTTAGTAGATCTGTGTGAACAACAAGTGCTGAATTTTTGTAATTAGCGCATCCAGATATCGCAAACAGGTTTGCATTGTCATTACTTAGTTTATTGGGGATTAACACCTTGATTGACATGCCCTACTGTCATTCACTCAATTAAAGAAATTTTGCCAGTTCATGATCATCTAATTGGTCTAGGTAAGGAGAATAATTGAACGCGAGCGTGTCTAGACAACTCTGCATCAGCTACACCCGTGACATCATAGATTCAGCACAATACAAGGTCAAATTACGTTGATGTTTGTGGAATGTGTTGAAAAACATTAGAAGGTGACATTTGTGTAAATATTGATAGTTATCATAATTGGACATATATCTCACTACACTTATGGCTGTGTACATTCAATTTAAGAAATCTCGCCGATTCACGATTGCAGTTCGTTAACAGCACGTAATTTCGCTAAAGAGCAGACAGGAAATGGCGGAAATCAGACAATTTTGAACAATTTTTCTTCCTTTTTTATTTTTTCTTAGGATTTTTCATGAAAATAATCGGGAGCCACGATGACATTGCGTTATAATGGCTATTGAGTTATTACCGACTGCGTAGTAATGGAGTTGCAGTGTAATGTCTTAATACCACATCAGCATTTTGCCGCTATGACTTTATCAAGGGGTATTTGAACATTTCCTCTGAAAATTATGTAATTCGTCAGATACCTAACCAGTACATGAAATGCTGTTTTACAGCAGGCAGTTACTTTGAATGAATCTTATTTTTGATGAGAATACATTGTACTAGACAACACTATTGCAGAACACAGCTAGTTCAGGGGTGTCACTAATTTTTGAAATAGTAGGGAAATAATCAAAGTAGGCAGGGGTCTGGGAGTACTCTCCTTAATTAGGATCACTGATACAAGAAAAGTAAATGGGTGATGATGCTTAAGTTACCGGGTAATTTTACCGTCTCCCGAGTCTTATTGACACCCCTACTAGTTCCTTGAAACAAAAATGTGACAGCAACTTTGCATGTATTTTTATGCCCTCATTATTACCTGAATTTCGATTTTTAAGGATTGAGAATTGAAACTTTTCTCTCACCTATTATCCTTTTGTTTATCATCATAGGACTGGCTGTTTAAACCACCAATTTTATTCAAACATTTGGATTCATTCTTAAAAAATGGTTGTATGCCATTCTGACAAGGCATTCAGAATCTTACGTTTTTAATTGAAATGGGTTTGTTTATGACTATTTTGATGGCATTTTTAGATACCTGTTGATCAGGCAGTTCAAGCAAACACGAGGAATGGATTGAATACTACTGGTTCATTTGGTAGTCTGGCACAAGCTTTTAAAGAGCAAGCGTAAGCTGTTAGCTTTTAGTTCATTGTGATTTAACTGTTAGCATGGTTTTGTCAAAAGCATCACTTTGCTTGTACTATACTGTTTCACTTTGTTGAATGTCTCATATTACCAATTCCTTGATGTCTTATTTTCTTCAAACTTCAGAAGGCATTTAATAGCATCGGGAATCTTCACCGTTTCAGATGATTAATTCTTTCAGGCATGAGAATTTTCTGTGGATTGCCGTGAATCCGCGGATTTGATGCTCGCAAGGGCTTTTTTGAGACAATTTAAGCCATCTTAAATGCCTAAAAGCCAGGTGCTCCAGTGTCCCCTGGACCTCTTGCCAAATTTTCAGCCGATTTCGAAATTTTGAATTCTCATGCTTGTTCTTTTGACAAAACTGATTTATAAATTTTGTTTATTTGGTGACATTTGTTTAAACCGGTAAATTTAGTAAAAGTGAAGAGGACTCCTTCTGAATTTTAAGATTTTCTCTTTTTTGTCGATGTGCATTCTCTCCCCTGAATATTATGATTCCATGACTATTGTTGTTATCCATATTGAATAAATAGAGGATCTAAAATGAGTGTTCATGTTTTATTGAATTAATTAAACGAGTAGGTCAAAATGATGTAATGCGAGGCTTTGCCTCATAATTTATCATTATCAGAAGTTTATAATGTGTTTTATATTATTTTCAATTAAAGCATTTATTTAAAAAAATGTATTTGGTATGCTCTTTGTTTACTTATCCATATTGAAATGAAGTAATTGTATATTACACTTATTTTTCTCCAAGTAAAGAATGTATACTTATATTTCTGATCAAACAAGTCTTGGTATGATTGAAGTATGTTGAAACAATCTGTGTGCAATGTTGTTTAGCAAGATATTATATTTCTCTCAGCAGTTCACCCAATTCAGTGTACAAGAAACAGCCTGGTATGGATCAATGGAGATTACAGGGATCTGTTGGGGGGTAAGCCATAACTTCTGTACTTATGATTTGTATGTCTTATTTATATTGTATATACATTTGCGTTTTACTTATATTATATGTACATTTGTAAATGGTTGGGTTTTTGTTTTCCGTATGACTGATTTGTATTATGGGCCAGATATATAATTTTTGTTATTTTTATTATATTTTAACCTCAGGTTGTTGTTGTTGTTACTGACCAGTGTTTTCTTGATAGCTCTTTCATCTCACAAATAGTAAAACATTATTTATTTAACATGCTGAAAAAAGAATGTTATATGAAGTAATTTTATTTAAAGCTGTTGTAAAACTTTTTTTGTTGTCAACAAGAGTCAATCTAAATGACTGCGTGTTTTCAGGTCTCCACCCAGGTTTGTTGAAGGAGGAACACCCACCATTCCCAATGGCCAGAAAACAAGGTGAGTTTTCAACAAATCTCAAATATATCTTGTTGTGCTAGTTGGTAATTGGGGTATTTATGGAATGGTTTGAAATGACCATTTCTAAGCTTTGTCTGTTGGTAAAATCTTTGATAATTTTTTCCAATGGATTTTACATACAGTTGATTTGCAATTTTTTGAAATGCAATAGCTTGGAATGATAGTGAAATCTAAATATATGTGCAGGTCCCATCAACAATCCTTCATTTATCGTATTCAAAAACTGTGATTTTTTTAACACAAAAATAAACGAAAAATGCAATAATTGGATATTTCATTAGGTACGGTGAATTACAAATTAGCTCAAGATGGTAGTAAAAACTCATTGTTCATATGTTATTTATGCTTCTTGTATTTTTCAAACCTCAGGCCGGAGAAAGTGAATGTCTATTGTTTGCATCATATTCTTGTCACTATGCAAATTATGGATACGATTAATAAAATTAAAACATTAACATTTGTCTGGTGTCAATTAAAATAACTGTTTTGTTGGAATTATCAGTTGCTCTTTCTTATTTTACCAACACTACAAACATATGTAGTGCAGTCAGTCTGTGATGACATTATGGAGTTTTTTTGTCAAGCAAGAAAAAAGAATGATCCACACTCTGGGTCAGTTGTCTAAAAACGAAGATTAAATTTTATTTCAGTGATCCGCCCATTAACACTTCAAGGCAGTCGGAGCCAACCTCTCCCTTCTCCCTGGTGGAAAGTCCTGCACCTATCGAAACTGTAAGTACTATTTGCAAGTACAGTTTAACATTTAATAACAACAAAATCAACATATAATTATCTGTATAATAATTGTTTGCTGCTCGCCATATGCTAAGATAGCCTGAAGAAGTGCATAAGGCTTTCATTAGCACAAAGGTCATTTTGCACTTGAGCGCTACTATGACATAATGGTGCGCAGAAACCAAGTCTCGAATGTAGTCATCTTCATCTCAATTCTTTATACCTGAGTTTTATTGGTGCGCTAGAGCATAATGAGTCAGTCCGTGAATTTTTGTCTCTTAAAAGTATTTGTTACACAGTTATTTATGTATTTATCATTGTTGTATGCTTTTCTTTGTTTCAGCCCCAGAATCTTACAGCTGAAGCAAATGCTAAGGAAGTCAAGTCATGGTTACAATATAATAGATTCTCACAATATGTAAACGTTTTTCAAAATTTCTCAGGTGAGTATATGAGCATTATTAATCAGTGTTCTGTGTTTACAACTTGTATGTGCTTGTTGTGTTGAAGCAGTCATCAGAGTATTAAATCAGAGACGGTGGACATTTTATATCTATACTCTGGGCTCGTGCCAATAGGTTGCCAAAATGGCTATTAAAACTCAAATCTAGAAACCAACACTTGCCCAATGTGGTCTCAGAAACTCTGGTTCTATAAGAAAATTGCATCAGTTTATCAAATTAATAACTTATCATACAAGTCTACCAATCATTGAAAGATAGGACCAGCTTTGTATTCTACTAGGACATTAGCTTTTACAGAGAAAAATCACACATTTTTTATTCTCTCCTTACTTAGGAGCCAAAACATGCTTGCTTTAGAATTTTTTGCAAATTGTTTATTTTGACACAAATGAACATTTCACGTGATTGTTTATTTAGCTTTATCTAGTTAACAATTATTTAATGCGTTCTCTTGTACAAAGTGTTTTTTTAATCAAATAAGTTGAAGTGAACAGTGTATGCTGTTGATTCTAATCAATGTGTCATATTCATTTCTTGTACTAAGAAGTGGGCATACCATTATACTGAAAGGTTGAATCTGTAGATAATTTATTGATTGCTGTGACGGTGCTTGCTAGATAAACTTCATTATCGCAAATAAATAATCCTGTGTAAGAGTTAATTAAAATGCTTCTACTTTTCAGTATGGAGGTACTTTGATTTCTGTTGTGAAAAAAAAAATTGTCATGATAAATTGAATAATCTGGACGACCTATTTGTTTTCAGGTGCAGATTTATTACGTCTTACGAGGGATGATTTGATACAGATATGTGGCCTGGCAGATGGTATTCGTTTAAATAATGCTCTCCAGTCCAGGTGAGATATGTTACACACGCTGTTCATTGACTATTTGATTTGATAGTTATAGTTAGAAATGGACGTAGAAAGTCAAAATTGTAATGTCTATCTGGAGTAGAAAATATTTGTTACCTGTGACGTTACGTATTTAATGATTGTCTTTTTTTATTGTAGAAGTGTTCGTCCACGGTTGACTTTGTATATGTGTCAGGAGCCTGGTACAGGTAGGTCCTTTTTCAGATTTTTACATTTTCTAACATATATATTTCTCAACTTTCATTTAATGACTAAGAATTGAAATCAGATGTTGCCTTTTCTTTTTATAGTGATTCCGAAATTAAGTACAAAATGCAGAAGTACATGTTGCGTCAGAAGTGCTTTACTTTAATGTATAGTAGTTTCTAAAATATCTTTTTTTTTCAAATGGAAAATACAAATTACACAGCACTCATATTGTCAGATTCATTTAATTATGTACATCAAAATTAAGCCATCAAAACAATTAGAAAAAGCACTTAGTTTGTGACTCAATGTCATTACCAGCGTCGCTAATGCAGGTTTTGTCATGGAACACTCATTATTGTTGTGTCTAAATGTTTTTGTGCAATCATAATCATAAGTTATTTAGTAAAACGGGCTCTTGGTTAAACGAACAACTTCACAGCTTGTATACATAATAAAGCGCCTGCTCACCAATTATGTTTTTATGCTACGGACATCATGTACAATTATGTTTTTATGCTACGGATATCATGTACTATTTTGCAGTGTACCATGCTGTATACTTGGAGCAACTGTCATGTCAAGAAATAGTTTCAAAAGTTGCGGACCTTCTCAAAATTCAGACTTATAACATATCGGAAGTAATTGTTCAGGGACCCTCATTAATCCATATATTATTGTCAGACGAAGTAAGATTTCCTGTGTTCTAGTTTTATGATTTTTGTTTGTGGTAGATGATGGTTCTGCCGATTGTTTAAATGTTGAATGAAATGTGAAATGAACCTATGTATATTTTATGTAATTTATCTTCCACCTCTGGGTTATGTGGAAAAGTTAGCAGTTCCATGCCATGAAAACGGGGGTACTACTGGATGGAAACCCAGGTACACTGGTTAGGTCTACAAACTTCCTTACACATGAACCTGAAATCCATAGTTTTTCCTGGATTTTTAGTTTAAATTTTTTTTCAAATTTAAGTTAAATATTTCTCCTATGAAATTTGTTGGCATTCTTGAAAAATGAAAAAAATTAATGCTTTCATTTGTCTATCTTGCTGATTTATAACACAGTACACTGTAATTTACCCAATACTTCCACATTCATTTTCAGGTTGTGAGAAATTTTCAGGAACAGTCACGGTATTGGATTGAGGTTATAAAAGGTATAAAAGGGAGGAATAGTGGTCAAGGGGTAGAGTGTCTGACTTTTGATCCATAGTTCATGAGTTTGAGTCGAGCTTTGAGCAGGGTTTGGTCACAAACTATGCAGTCCCTGTATTTTGGGCAAGTACTGGTTAGTATCCCAGGAATAATTTATTGAGGGATAAGTATAAATTACTATAGCTTGTTCCACTATCAAGTTTAAACTAGAAGGTATATACAGGAATTAACTAAATATCCGCCTGATCTGTTTGTTTATACAACGCCTTTGTATGTTTTACTATAAAACATCAATAGAGTGTCACCTTTTTTATGCACAGCGTCTTTTGTTATTTTACGTTAACAATGATTTCTCAATTACCAAACTGAACTTCCTGACCCTAATAATTGCGCATTCAGTATATCATTTTCTGAAAATGACATTAAACTTCTTTTAGTTTTGTATTACAAAATTCCCATTAATTTTGAATTTTGCGCATTATTTTATGGCTATCAATGTTCTTTTAAAATAAACATCCACGTTTTACGTAGTTTATCCCTACACTTATGTTTATTTAGATGAAGCATGTATCAAAATCAGCTTGCTACATTACGTGGGGTGGGTAGGGTATTATAATAACATTACACATACTGCGTTATAACTTCAAATGCTGCACATGAACCGGTCTGAAGCCTTGGATTCCAACTGCAGCATTATCAAGGACATCCAGTGTATTTAATGAGTCTTGATTTATATTGTATTCTTTACTTTCATAATTGAAATTGATTAAGATTCATATTGGGCAAAAGTGCCTTTTATAGCATCTTGTTTCCTATTCAGTATTTGCATGCATGTAGTAATAATTCTTAAATTTCTACTGATTAAAATTCATTGGTCATGTGTCAAAAGAATGATGCAGATTTATGACTATATGATATAGCTAACTGCATAAAGAGGATGATAAATATTGTAGACACATGAGGCATTTTCTTCCGACCTGAATTTCGAAGTGATCGTGGTCTGATAAAGAATTAGGAACCAAATATTAGTGCTGAGGAATGGTATAATCATTTTGAAAATTTGTTTGACCTGGAGGGGGGCAATAGTGATGTTGAAGTGACAGACTATGTAGAAGTAACTGCAAATGATAATGTAATTGCAGACGATATATTAAATTGTGAGATTAGTACTGATGAAATTATAGCAGCTATTAAACAGCTAAAGGTCAACAAGTCTTCTTCAGGCCAGCTTATTTCCGCACACCTCATATATGGTACAGTAGAATCCTGTTGTCTAGAACTCGGTTGCGTCGAACACCCTTGTTGACTCGAACTGATTATGAAGTCCCAATTGAATTTCCTATATAATCTATACTACGTTTGGTTCGAACTACCCAGCCTCGAACCAATCAGTCCCTTGATCATAACATCATTACATGCAATATTATTTGCACTATTCGGTCGAACAATACAATTTCTCACCTCATAATCCGATATACTTTTGTCAATAAACTTTGATATACTGGCATGGTTTAAGACAAGGCTGTAATCTAAGCACCATCCTCTTTTCTTTGTTCATAAATGAGCTAGCGTCTGACATTTCTAATAATGGAGTTCATGGTGTGCAACTTTCACCATCACTGGTGGAAGTGTTTCTGCTAATGTTTGCCGACGATGTGGCTCTCATGTCAGACAGTAATAGGGTTGCAAAAACACCTCAATACATTACATACATTTTGTCAACAATATAAACTTCAAGTCAATACAGATAAGACAAAAGTTTTAGTATTTAGAAGGGGTGGTCCTTTGTCACAAATAGAGAAATGATCCTACGATAATGTAAAACTAGATGTAGTTTACGGTTTCACTTATGTTGGACTACACTTTACCAGTTCATTTTCTTATAATAAGATGACAGAAGTGTCTGCCACAAAGGCAAAGAAAGTTCTTATGATGGTACTGAAAGGTGTTTTATCATTATCTCATGTAAATATGAATACCTTTTTCAAAGTGTTTGACACAAAGGTTTCACCTATTATGTTGTATCGATGTGAATTGTGGGCATTATATAACACAGATATTATAGAAAATGTACATATGTATGCATGTAAACGGTTTCTTGGTCATCTATTAAGCTTGTAATAGTGCAGTCAGTGGTGACCTTGGTCGTCGTCCGATGATGATAAAAGCTGCAAAAAGATGTGTCAAGTTTTGGTTAAGAATGCTAAGAATACCAGATGATAGATATGTTAAGCTGTGTTACAACATGTTGAAGCTTTATGATAACAATGGCCATGTAAATTGAGTTACTTAAGTGCGAACAAATCCGTACAAGAATGGTTTTTGATACATATGGGAATCACAAGAAGTTCATAATGAAGACCTCTTTTTTAAAGAATGCACGCTAAGACTACGAGACCAATTTTACAATCATGGTCCCGTTTATGTAGTGATAATAATAAATTAAACACTTTTTATGCCTACATTAAACCGAATTTTGGAGTAGAGAGCTACATTAGCTGTATTGAAATTCCAAAGTTCAAGAGAAGTTTAGCAAATTTTAGATTTTCTTTTCGTAACCTTATGATAGAGAAGGGGCGTTATACTCAGGTTACAAGGGATGAGCGATTTTGTGTATATTGCAAAAACATTCTTGAAAACGAATATCACTTTGTTATCCAATGCCCATTGTATTGTGAAATTTGCATAAAGTATATTCCTGATAAATACAATATTCATCCAACAAAATTCATGGATTCTGGCAATGTATTTATATCATGCTAATAAAGTTAGAGATTTTTTTTTTCAACAATGTATAATTATCTCTTTTCTAGACATTTCATGTACATTGATGTAAATTGTAATCATGTTACTTTTACATGCATTAATTCCACACGTTTATTTATATATGTGTCTTCACAGGCAAATAACAACTTTTGATGTATTATGTATATATGTTGTATGTATATGGGCCGGAGGCCTAAGTACAAATAAACTTTGAAACTATATTATGTATTTTAACTATTTGCAGACCCAGAGAATAGTGATTATATCAAGATACTCCTCAAAGGCATTGAATGAAGCTAAGGTTTGATGTACAGACAGTAGAGATTATTGACATGTGATTGTGTTTGATGGTTTGTCTTTGATGTGTCCTGGACAGATGGAGGGTTTTTCACATGAACACAACTGGCCTGCCAATGAAGATATGTGAAATATACAGCTATGAGCTTTAACTGCAAGGTTGCTTGTTGTGACGTTGTACTGCGGATAAGTGTGAGATCAAGTACAGACACGTGTAAAAATGTGCATGTTGTCATTGAAGTGAATTATGATTGTACAGGTCACTCGTTGAACGTTGCAGCATACATCGCCTAGTGCGTCATGTAAGGAACATCGATGTTTCCACGAAACAAATTGCGAATACTGTATATGTGGAATTGTCCGAACATATTAACCTGATTCTGACCTTTATGCATGAATATATTTTACAGCGATTATGCTGATTAAATAATTTTCCGTGAGGAATCATGCATTTTTAGATTTCTTTCATTATATGTTATTAACCATCCCTACAACAAGAGCTGATGTTAATCGGATTGGAGCCAAGATAAAATTAGGTAATCAGTCTGCTGTAAAAGTATGCTAATAGAGGTCAGGAGAATCAGATTAATTTGTCCGAGGAATATGATATTGTAATATGGAAATTAAGCATGGATTGTTTCAATATTACTCTTGGTATACAAAGTCATCATTATAGGTTAATTTACATGCTTTTTTAATAACTTTATTAACATCTTTTTTGTAGGAAAATGTTTTATCAGAGATCATGAAATACATCGAAAAATGTGTAAATCGGAAAATGATAGCAATTTATCATTGCAAGATAGTTGTTTGCATTGCTAGCCTTCTTAACTGTAATATATTTCAGTGTTCATCAAAATTCATTTTAAGCCAAGAGTGTCTGAACTGTGTTCTCTCAGCATTGGTTCATTCCATATTTCCGTCAGTGCTGATAGCATTAACTCATTTAATTTTGAGTGACTAAATCTCTGCATGTTGCTGCATTTATCTCCCTTAGATACACATATATATTATTATCCAAATTATGTGATATCCGAAAATATGGTTAGTTTTCTTACGGCATAAAGTTATTGTACTCCACAACTTGGTTTTCTTATGTCATAAAGTGATTGTACTCCACAACTTACACTCCAGGCATGGATCCAGGGTTTAAGGGATGACGGAATTTGTCACTCTATTGCCCACTTGTGATATTTTAGTTGCTAATTAATTTGTACCATTTGTTTATATTCACTCCTCTCGTACTCGGAACTATTTTATAGTTTGTACATATCATTGTGAAGAATCATGGTAAATTTAATTTGGAATTAATTATGGCTTATATTTGTAATCATCTAAAAATTTCATAATTATGTTTGTAGAAATTATTATTAGCATGGAGGTAAAAAAAATCTTACAGATATGTATTGATGGGAATGCTGGTTATTCTTCGTAAGTGCCTATGTTTGGCATATTTGAATCAAGTATTCCATTTTTGCGATCACATTTTCACTTAATTTATTTATATTATAATTTAGCAGTTTTGACTACAGTGTGGTTGCTAAAGATGAATGGAATTTCATTTAGACTACAGTGTAGTACTGTTACAGCCACAGGAGAAGTTCTCTTCAGAAATGCATCTCCTGTGGTTACAACATCGTCACATGTACAACAGGATATTAGCAGTGCACTGAAATGACATGTTGGTGTGTGTAGAATATTGCAGCATTATTTCTGATGAAATGTCATGTACAATTGGAACTTGTATGAATCTTAACTGAGCCATTAACATCCCACAACGCAATACAGATTGTGTAAATGGAATTTGACTGTTCATTATATTTATTTTTCATCAATATGTGTGCATTATAGTAGTTAATTTTTTCTGCTGTTCATGCATTACTGTACACCGTGTAAAATAATGTATGTCTCCACATAGCTTTGCATAGTTACAAAATTTTGTTTCTAATCATGATAAAATTTCAGTTGCTAGTCAACTTCTAGTAAGTCCGATAGCTTTTGTGTCCGTAATAAGTCCTAAGCCGGCCACTCTGTTGTCCACTACATGAAATAATCTATCATATGAAATTGTTATACTGTATATACTATATATAATTGGACACTTTAGGATTTTATGTTTATTTATGTGAGTAATTGGATTGGTTCATCATTCACCACTTGTGTTAGAAGATGTTCCAACCTTTATATGAGAGCTAAGCATTATGTATGAACACCCATAATTCGAGTTTCTAGATTATTGAGATTTTATTTTTATCATTTAAACAATTTATGATTGGGTAAAGATTAAATAATGATCAAATGTTTGTGAAAAAAATATTCATTCCGTTGGCTTTTTGTTTTGTTACTTCTGTATATAATTACTATCTGTTGTTTTGCTGTTGTTTTTGTTTTACTCGCCACATAATTAACTTGAGTTAATATTTGTGTAGGCAATGTCAGTCCAAATATTGCAGAGTTAAGGGCACTTGTTTCCAGTGAATATGGATATTGTGGGGGTATTAATCATTATCAGGGCTAGCACAAGTTAAGTTTTCGTTATTGAACATGAACTATTATACAATTATGGACTTTTCAGCTGTTGTATATGACATGATATGCACTGAAAATATCATTATTGACCCAAGGCAATAGCTAAATGTTTATTTTTTATATATAGTTTTGTCATTTCTAATTAACTAATGAGACGAGTATTTTAATCATATAATAACCACTTTACTAACATAAATTTTATAAATTTATTCTTATGTAGCTTTGTTCATGTTGTAAGCATTGTCTTCAAGCAGCTTGTGTACTTCGGCTTTGTGGGTGAGTGGGTGAACTTTATACCAGTCTTTTGGTGCTGACAGGAAGTGATCTCTAACTGAGCCACTTGAATCATATTCATCCAAAACCTGCTTTGGTAATTTCTGTAGCATTCGTCAGAAACCTTCTGCCGTGTAAGGAAAGCTTATTGGGATTCCTATGTTGCTACATGTATTAATAAACCAGTGAATATCAGTGAAAATTGGTGAATATCAGTGAAAATTGGTGAATATCAGTGAAAATTGGTGAATATCGCAAATACTGACTCAAAAAGTTAACTCCTGCACCAAATGTATAAGCGTTTATTTATGAGAAATTATAATAAAGCCGTTTATTTCTATTGCTGAAATGGGTATTTATTCACGAATTGAGACATTTCATCATTTTTGATATCTCTGTTGCTGAATTGTTTAAGAACTGCAAGAGGTTCAGACTGCTCTCACAATTTTGCTTACATTTAATACTACTGTTGGGTTGACTTAAATTTACTGGTAATAACTTGGTCTACAATGGAATCATCTTGTTATGCGTCATAAAAGTATTATTTTTGTATCATCATTGCATTTGCCTTTTTTAGACTTTAGTCTTTTATAAGAAAGTTCATTTTTTGTTGTACAATGTTTTTATAAGTTGAGGAAATTTTGAAGTGATCTCACATTATGATATCATTACTAGTGTTCTCCAGACGTAGTATTTCTATGGCTGCTAACAATTGTGTAGTTGATGGATCATCTCCGAGACCATTTTGTTTATGTGATATTTATTGTCTCCCCTAATTTATGTCGTAGGATCCAGAATAAAATGGAAATGAGACCATACAAATGATAAGACTATTTACAGTTGTTCAATTTGCATGTCAAAAATCGGTTTTTATTGGTTTTAGTGTTTATGTTAGAGTTAAAACTTAAACATTATTTTAGTCTTCAAATAATACTTCAATCTCAAGAGAAAAAATGTAGAGTAGTGAATGTCACATTCACAAATCAGAACTTCCCTATAATTATAAGATATCTACCTATTTGTACTGGTGAGCCTTATAGGGTAATCTTATTTGAAATTGCCAACTTATTAAAGTCTGATGTCTTGAATTAATTATTTCATACAGACTGAAGCTGTTTGGCAGCTTATGCAAAATGTATCGGTCAAGTCCTAATCAAAGTACCGAGTGGTTTGCAAGTTCTTGTTTTTGGGAATGTAACTTGTCAAACCAGAGTGATGAAGCTTTTCCTGTTGAAAAATGTAGGACTGTAGTTATTTCTAATTGAATTTTGTTATTTTAAATCTGAAAGCATTATGGTGTACATTATTTTTTATGATAAAAACATTGATACTTAAAACACAATTCGAACAAACTCGTTTGATTTCGTTTTAAGTCTCGATACTTTAATAACTGCCGCAAGATTTCAGATGCAGTCAATCTGTGTGAAACTGTCCATTTGCTATGTTGTTTTGCACTGTAATGTAAATACATTGTATTTGTAACATATTGACATGATGATGATATTGTTATATAAAGTGTTGGCGATACTGAATCTGGTGTTTGTTTTCTCTTCAAATTGAGAAGGAGAGGACCATTTATGTCCATAATTAAAAAACATAATTGACTTTGTCTTGATGTTGTGACCAATAAAGGACATTTATTGTCTTGATCAATCTCCATAATTGGTATGGTAAATTGTTTGGATTTTTATTAAGCACAGGAGATGTGACAATACAAGATACATGATATTTGATCTGAATACAAGTTTGAATACTAGAATAGCATAAAACTGGATAAATTATAACCAGATATACTTTCTATTATCCAATATCTACTACATAGTTGTTATATTTATAAACCCATCAATGTTTTGTCCCGCAGTGGGATGGAGGCACACTGAGGAATCTAGACAAAATGCAAAATTTATTTCCAAGTCCTATTAGTATTACTCCAGGGAGTTGTGTCAAATCCCCAGGGTCGGAGGCATTCTACATGACAAAATCCCCATAAAGTATATTTATTGTACGAAAGTCTCAATACCTTTGTTAAAGTCTAGTATGTGGGGAATCATTCACTGTCTGAAGCACAGGAGATTGTCACGAGTTATTTCCCTTATTAACCATCCAGAATTCTCTCCCTTTGTCCCTTCTATAATATGTAAATACAAGGGGGGAAAGGGAGAAAACCCTAGTTTGGATATAAAAGGAAATAACTCGTGACCATATATGGTATGAAGGCCTTAAGTGCCTGCTGCCCTAACCAGGACAAAACTTAGATGCATTGTAGTGAAAGGTTGGTAAAGTATACAACTTCAATGTCTTACAAAAACAGCATGAGTCTTGCTTCTGAACTGAATGTTTGTATCTATCAGTAAACTAGCACTAAATGTTTTATAATTTATTTGTTTACAATATACAGTCAATTACATGTATATCTAATTGGCTGGAAAGCATAAAATGCCACATTTAATGCGATAGAAGATACATTTAAAGTTATGAATGTATCAAAGCACAAAGTTCAATACTCCTGCTCAACGTAATTCCAAAGTTTTACAGTTCCATCATCACTACAAGATGCTAACAGGTTAGCAAATTTAGGATTCCAGGTAATGGAGTTCACATCTTGATCATGAGCTTGTCTGGCTGTGGCCATGAGACTGAATGATGGCTGATTCTTGTCTGATCCTTCCTCCTCTTTGAAGACTCTCACACAGTCATCTCCACAACCGGTAGCGATTCTGCCATTGAGATGTGACCAATCAACATCAAATATTGACCTGTTGTGAAAACCAGACAACGTACAAACACATTTCCACGAGCCATCATTTCCAACTGTAGGCACACCTTCCTTGTTACCAGGCAAATATTCCTGCCATATTTTTACAGTTTTATCATCACTTACTGACACTAGTCTACTTCCATCTTTATCAAAGCACACTTTCCACACAGTTGAATCATGTGACGCCAGTGTACTATAACATGTCCAATCATCAATTTCTTCCTTATACAACTTAATAGTATCGTCATAACTACATGATACTAAGACCTCTTTGCTAGGATGCCACATGCAGGATTTGACATCTTGTGTATGAGAACTTATAACACTGGCACATTCATAATCCTCGTCTTCGGTCACTGAAATAAATGAAGCATAAAGAATATGACATTATGAAGATTGAATATAGATGTTAGTAAGTATCCGTGCGAGGTAAGAGGAGCAAGAAACATCCAGCTAGCCTCCCTTTCTGCATTATCTAGTTGGTTCATCTTACTATCTGATAATTTAAAGTTGCCAAACTCAAAGCACAGGACCAGCAAAATGTTCTAAATGACCTAGTCTTGGATTAAGATATCTTTTTAGTACATTCAAACATTTTAGGAAAGAAACAATTTCAAATTGAAATTACCTTCCCAAATCCACACACTTTTATCTCTACTGCATGTTGCTAAGAGACTTCCAGACCTAGCCCAGGACACGGCCTTGACCTCATTCTCATGACCTTCCAATGTTGTTATGCATTCAAATTCTCCTTCTTTGCGACTCCATATACAAACAGTTGCATCAAAACTTGCACTGGCCAGATAGTTACCACATGGGGACCAGGACACATACCTATAAAACAAATATATAATGTTCATCAGCCTTCATTGTTGAGAGCAATCTAATCTGTTTGAAAAATCCTGCATTAGTTTGAATAAAGATTCATTGACTTGAATGAGATCTGTAAAAAAACATATTTCTACATGACTTGAGATCAAATCTAGCAATACATTCAAAAACAAAAGACAAGATCAAATTTTATTCAATTGGCTGTCAAGGTTTCAATACTATACAGCATATAAATTCCAGTATCTGACCTTGGTAATTATCGAATTACATGCAATACACATGCATATATCTCAGACTAAGGAAAGCCCATATGTGGTTTTCATTAAACAATCAGAAACTATTTGAAGTACAGAACAGAACTCGGTATAGGGCAAGCACAGTCTCAATGCAGCAGATAAATGCAATCAATTCAGAAAAATATGTAGCCATTCTGAAATAGAAGGCAAGTGCTCGGATCTCTACTGACAAGGCAAGTCAAACAACTTGCACATCTGCTATCAAGTGACATGGAGGTCACTATGGACACATGAGCATGGTACAAACCTTATAGTCCTCTGATGACCTTCAGAAAGAATAGACTTGCACACCCATTTATCTCCTTCCTTTCCCCATATTCTGATATTTTTGTCTCCACCACAAGAAGCCAGAAGAGTACCAGTTGGGTTCCATGACACACACCAGACTTGTTCATCATGTCCCTCCAATGTACACAAATTAGTCAAAGTCCCCATCTCTCTGTTTTTATATGTACTTGTATTCTGAGAAGGACGATAATACATATAATCAAATAAATGATCAGCCCACAATACTTCAGGCATACATGTATAGCTAACTTTATGGGGCTGAATACCTCACTAACAATTCATAATCCTTTCAATTTACCTAACACATACTGGGATTCAAAGGGACAGCTATATAGGTAAAAAATTAACATTGCATTGCGGATTTCCGGGTATACCGTAATTATGTAGCTAGTATGGAAAGATCACTTTTTACTTACAACACAACATGTATAGCTTATAGTTTACGACAAGTATGTATTTGTTGAAATACTCATCTGACATGACAGTGGGTCTAATGTATTGGTGGCCACTATGGTAACATATACTTATTCAAAAATGGCATCAAAGGCAGTTATGTTACAGCGATATTTTAAAATTGATAAAATAGCTAATTAATCGATGCAAACCGTAAAATCCGATATTATCTGTTAACTGATCCAACACTGAATAATCCCTGCAATTTCATTGGTTTCAAATTTTGGCGGTATTTGGTGAAGCGCGACCAGGGTGAAGAAAATGTTCAGTATATTGTTGTCATAGCTAGTGGAAACATTTGCCCACCCACCCAGTATCCCTAATGCATTTTTATAAATTCAAATTGAGGTATTTATTAGCTCAATGGTTCAATAGTCAAGGGTGCACAAATCTAAGATTTGAGGGATATGTTTAGCTGTTTTTATGTATGTTATACATAATTAGACACACATACTTGCAGTATAGGTGGTATTGTAGTTTGTACTTTGATATGTAAATTGTAATGTGTGTATTGGTCAGTTATGTGCATAAACAGGTAATTTGTATATTGTTCAGTTTTCGTGTATTGTTAAGTTATGTGTAATTTGTGTATTGTTATGTTATGTGTAATTTGTGTATTGTTAAGTTAGGTGCATAAATGTGTTATTTGTGTGTTCTAATGTACACATGAGTTAGGTGATACACAGTATCTTATATGTGAATTGATGAACTTGATGTGCACTTAACAGGATACCTATGTCCTAGATATTTATATTGTGATGGTTGATGCAACACATTAGAAGTGGGATAATTATGACCCTTGTACCAGATTTAAATATGTAGCTGTGATACCACCAAATTACAACTGATTTATACTAGAATGTGTTGTTGTCTTTTACAGTTAAACCTCAATTATAAGATCACCCTTAATTGGGACTATTGAAAACTGGTCTTCTTGTTGAGTTGGTCTTAATAATGAATAAAGAGCAAAACAGCGAAAATGCACTTGAAAATCAAGTTTTTAATTTTGAGGTGGTCTTTATATTGTTGAGGTGGGTTTTACTGTACATCAAGGTCTTTGATAAAAAATACATCATATAAGATCTGTCTCTGAAAATTTAATTGGCACCATCACGGCACTATTAACTGTAGCACCTTAACTGTAGAAAGAAGCATGTCCTAGATTAAAGCTGGGTTTCACTAGTAAAACTAATACTCAACTAATATCTCACTCTCAGTCACAATTAAAAAGGTCTGATACAAATAACTTCATGAGTTTCCCCAGAAAATAATAAAATCTACAAACCATATAAATTTACCAATCATTTCCTCATAAAAATCATAATACAAACGAAAAAGGAAGAAACATGCTGTAAAATTATAACTGACCTTTCTCGTTGACAAACAGGAAAAGCATGTCTAAAAGTGAAACTGAAAGTTGAACTACTTTTTGTATATTTATTCATACGACCAATCAAACATATAGAAAAAATAATATTTTCTTCGTTATGCACATTTTATCTTCCAATGCATATTATAGCTTAGATTTCTAGTTTAAATTCTGACTATATTTTCTTTTATTTACTTCCAAGTATCTAATTTATATGCACTATTTTCTTCGCGAAAGTACACGTTCAACTGTGTTGCTAGGCACTTCCTGTTCAAATTTGTTTTCCTAATTAGGCAAGAAGATTCTCAACGACATCTTCGCAAACATGTCGAAGTTAAAGAAATATGTTGAGGAAAGCAAAAATAATAAAAACCCTGATCTAGAAATCATTGATCGTGGTGTCAGCAACCTCTCAGACAATCCAGGATTTTGTAAGTAACCTAGTGGGTGGGGCAAATTTTCTCGAGATCTTTTGTCGAGTGTTTTCTTCAGTTATTATAAAATTAGCAGAAATTGTTGACATGTTTTATGAATAACCTTACTATATAACATAACAGTGTTAAGTTCTTAAGTCATTGCATTTGATTAAACAATACTCCCTGAATTGTGGCAAAATCTTCGCCACTTCCCCGAATTTTATTGTGGACAGAGGCTATCGTCATGATAGCCATGGAATTTAGTGTTCTTGCCCACTTGGTATGTCATAGCCGGTGATAAATTCACGTCTTCTTGCACTTGTAGCACAGGCTCTACTATTGAGCCAGTGTGGGGGGGGGGACTATTGCCTGATATGCACTTGGTATCTTTACACCTTTTTGGACAACAGAATTAGTTACCTAGCTGATGCTATTTTATATTCGTTTCTTATTCATTGGTATTGTAGTTATCTTTATACAATATGGGTATCATATTTTTTTGTAAACAAGCTAGGCTGGTTATAACCTTTAATACGGAGCTGTCCAAACAATGTGGCAGATAAGAATACATTGTTATAGATAATAGTATTAATAATTATTTAGAAGGCCAAGAGTTTGTATTGGCACGGACATATAAAGCATGGATTGGAAACCGGCAGGTATCGGTGAAACGATAATGGAAAATAATTTACCCACAATCCCTAGCGCATGCTCAGTAAGTTTTGATAATTTCTGCCACTATCAATCGGCAATCTCGTTTAACAACTCATTATTGACCAAACAATATGTACATCAAACAACAAGGGAAACACAAAATATCAATCTAGAGATAAACATGTATATATAGCTGTTATGAATAATTATGATGATTACAGCGGATCAAAATGTCAACTTCTCGCGATTTTAAAAACAAGGTGGCCGCTTGGTAGCGGATGTCGCAATTTTTATCACATGTTTGATCTTTGAAGAAATCTCCCTGCTCGCACGAGTTCAAACAAATCTACATAGACATAGTATGAAGTTTCCAATTCATGGTTTATATGTCTGTGGTAGTGGCTAATATAATAATTTTTTTATCGGGCAGTAAGATATATTCAAACTGAATAGTTTCCCATATGTACCGTGGTAAATATAGACACAACTGCATGTAACGGCGATAGACACTGCCAAACGTGTTACAATATTATTAAGGTAGTGGCTAAGGGCCAGGTCACTGGACATGTTAAATGCATGCTAGATGTACAGCTGTGAGCATTTTTATCCCAAGTGATTTTCTCAATATATTCTCATGTGTAACTACAGTTGATTACTATCACTAGTATCAGTAACATTATTCAGTATTGTTTGATTTTGTATACTCATGTTATTGCGAAATACACAACATCTTATGATTTAAAATTTCAGTTGAGCTTTCACATGTTACAAGGTTAACTCTGACTCACAACAAATTGACAAGTAAGTTTAAGTACTAGAACTATGTAAGTATTGTAGAATCAAGTTTTCATTGTGAACAGTTATAGTGAACGCTAGGACTTGGTTTTAAATGGTATTTTGTATTTAATTTGACTTGCAAATGAGATATATAGAACTATCATAATTTGAAAATAAATGTGACTCCATTGCTTTTGCTAAGATAAAAAAATCTTCAATCGGATGAAGTCAAATAACAATTGTAATCAATGTATACAGTATTTTTTAAAGTTTTGACTGATTGTCTTTGGTGAACTGAAATATTACTGAGTTATGAAGACACTTCAAATTTACATAAATACTCTGTACATGTATTATTAATTGTTTGGTTTTTATGAATCATATGCTCATCAAAGTTGTATATATGTATTAACAGCCATCCCTGCAGCCATTACAAATCTGTATAACCTGGAAATTCTCAACTGTTTCAACAACCACATCAAGGTAAAACAAAATTCATTTGAAATGTGGAAAATATTCTTCACTGTTTATTACTCACATATATAAATCAATTATTGCTGTTGTTAGAGCTTTGTTGATAGTGGCATTGAGTTCTATAACATTCCTTTTGTTTCATAGGAACCCTATTTCATAATTTTAATTCTTATTAAAAGTATATATCAACATAATGTCAGGAGTTGGCACCTCGTTCATTACTCTCCTTTAGCATCGGGCGCTTATTCCAATAACTTCATATTCACGCTCTGCTTTATAACTCCTGCACAGCTGATATTATCTATTTTTATGCTCCCACACGAAAGGCTATTCATTGTGTACACATTTGATTGGTTATAACACTGGAAAATACCCATCTACATGTATTAATAACTCGGTAGTCACAAGATCGTGCCGACCAATGTTTAGTATCATGAACAAACAGGGATTTCGTGGACTGCGTCTAAATCATTGGTTATATCAGAAAGGTTAAAAGGTCAAATATCAAAATATACTGGGTAATACAGCAGCGTGTGAATGTTACGTTAGTGGAATCAAAGCCTTGTCTGAACTTTATTTACACTGTACAAAATTTAATAGTCATTGCTTAGATTACTGATTTAAGAACTCTAAAATATGATAAAACTTTCTTTATACATGTAATATCCATAGAGGTCCTTGGATGAACCTTATGATATATTTATTAAATTAGATGTTGTTTCAATGCAATGACAAAAGCAAATATTGTTGACATTTTAAAGATACTTTTATTCATCTGACTTTTATTAATTTTCAGGAATTACCCCCGGCAATAAGTTCAATGGTAAAACTGAAAATACTGAATGTTGGGTGTGTATTTTTTATTTGATTGCTGCAGTTATATATTTTTATATCGGTCTCTTGTATTCTTGTGAGTGATATTTTGAAAATAAGTAAATAAATGGTAAATGTTTTTGTACTAAAAAGTTTTATTAAAAACACAATGAAATAATAATTTTAAGTCGTATGTCACACATTTTATAGCGTTTATTCAATAAACTGGACTAGGGGTAGAATGTCTGATCCCTGATTTGGAAGTTTGAACTGCAAACTTAATCATTCCAGAATTTGTTGCTAGTACTGGTTCCTTATCCAGTAAACAGTTGTCTTGAGTGATTATTGAAAGTTGTGAAACTCTTAATTCACAATGAACTATTTTGTAATTTTTAAAAAGACTTGTGGAAGACAGAGGCACATTTTGTAGAAGAAAGATAAGTTAGCGAGGAAATTTGCTGAAGTAGAAAAGGTAGCAGTCTAAAATGATTGAATGCTTCGCTATCAACAAAATGGTGTCCAACGGACCAGAAGGCATTGTTCCGCAAGGAAGCCATTTTGTTTAGCAAGGCTGGCACTGTCAGGCCACTCTACTTACCTGAAGATTGGGAATACTTTCCTACATTTAAGAAATGGCACTGCTTCTTTCCCTACATAACGCTATGTAGGATTCTACTTTCCCTACATAACGCTATGTAGGATTCTACTTTCCCTACATAACGCTATGTAGGATTCTACTTTCCCTACATAACGCTATGTAGGATTCTACTTTCCCTACATAACGCTATGTAGGATTCTACTTTTCCTACCTAGAAAAATACACCTCTATTTTAATGTTTCCTTTGTTTGTTGTTTCTTCAGTATGAATAAGTTGAATGCTTTACCTAGAGGTTTCGGTGCATTTCCTGTGCTAGAAGTTCTGGATGTGACATACAATAATCTCAATGAAAATAGCTTGCCGGCCAACTTCTTTCATCTTGGTAAGAAATTGATATACTGGTAATATGCATCATTTGATCCAAGTTAACTTTATTCAATTGGTCAAGACTTATTTTGCTGCTAGACTGCTACTGCATTACATACTGCACAAAAACAATTCTGAAATACAACATTATGTTACCTGACTACAGTTTCCATTATATCTTTTTGTTATGATAAATGCAGTAAAATGTCAACAACTGACTGCTTGTATGGAAGTGAACTCCCTTTTATTGGATGGAATAAAAATATGTAATCTACAATTGCACATAACACTGTAAGACTTGAGTACAACCTGTTGTCCATTAATGCTATAGGTTGCTTTGTATGGAAATTGTAATCAAATTGCTTGTTCATACATTATATGTTCATATCAGTTTTTACCTATTTCAGATTCACTTCGTGCTTTATATCTTGGAGATAATGATTTTGAGATTATTCCCCCAGAAATCGGAAAATTTAAAAATTTGCAAATTGTAAGTGAATAACTTATTAGCACATACCTTTATAAAATTTTGGGGTATAAAATCAAGACAAGTGACCTATTATGCAGTTTCTCAGTACCAAGTTGGTGTAAAAATTCCCCTTAATATTGACCATTGTGCTCTTAACTTTTCCATTAGATACAATGGTTTTATGCCACTGAGGAATTGCTTGTTTCTGGTGGTACCACGAATTTGTTAAAGATGTATATGGTCAGTTAAAAGACTTGTTACTTCTTCATTGAAGATGTATATACCCAGTATACATTGCTTTTAACAATATTTTTACTTGTGACACATCTTGTTTCTTAAAATTTCAGTTGGTACTTCGAGAGAATGACCTGATTGCTATACCTAAGGAAATTGGTGACCTTCAACGACTTAGAGAGCTACATATCCAGGGCAACAGACTGTCTGTACTGCCTCCTGAAATTGGTGAATACTTTTATTGATTTAGTTAAGATTCTAGATTTATTTTCATTATGTTTTGTTTGGTGAACCTCACCTAAAGACCGTCTCAAAATTAAGAACATAATTCTCTAGCCCATGTTCACTATACCACTTTATTTAACCTAAATATTAAGGTTTTACTTGGCATTAAACTACATGCTGTTGGATCAGTATTAAAATCAAATACTGTTTATGTGCTGCTTTTTAGCCATTTTTTCCTGTTCAACTTGTACTTGTATAGTCTAATTAGTGTAAAGTAAATAAGTCTAATAAGTGGTTAAGTCTCAATATTTGTTTGCATTATGATAAATACAAATGTATATATTGGAGTGTACGTACAATACAAATATGTAATCATCTTTCATAGGTAATTTGGATTTAGTTGGCTCTAGACAGGTGTTTCGTGGTGAGAACAATCCTTGGGTTACACCAATAGCTGATCAATATCAAGTGGGTGTGTCACATGTGTTCGATTACATTAGATCTGAGACTTACAAATTGTAAGTAATACTATGAATATGTTTTGCTAGACATGATAAACAAACCTGTGGTAGATCAAAGGTTGCTGCAATTAATCTGTATTGAAATTAACAATATAGGAAAGGCTTCATCACCTCTGTGTTTAAAGTGAATATACAGTCATCTAAAGACAGTCAATATAATGCCTTTTAATCACAATTGTAAGAAATATTTCTTGATAAAATTTAATTTCATCATGAATGTTTTAAGTAATGTTCTTGAAAAGGTCATAGATTATTAAATATTCACGTAACAATTTCATTTTTGTGGTGCAAAATATTTGGTTTGTTTAAATCTGAAGTTGTGTGTTTATGCCATACGCACCAGTAATCCTTCCTAGTCTATTTGGTCCATGGAAAGACGACTACTGTTATTATTGTTGCCTAATTTGTTCACAAATGTTGATGAATCAAACAAAGTTAAACTAATCCATCCATTGGTATTTCTTTAATGAATGGTATTTTAGTTATATGCTTTTTTTTATTTCAATTCATTTAACCTTTGCATCAAAAACAATGGTTTAATCACTTTAAAAAGCTAAGAATTATAGTAATTATTATTATTAGTTGCCAGGTTACTAAACAACAGAACTCTGTGAAGTACTACATGAACTGTATAAATGATAAAATATGTGACATGGAAATGTTTGCGAATTTCGCGTTTTCAAGGAAGTCAGGAAAATATCAACTAGCATAAATTTCCTTGTTCACAGTAGTTTATATTTACATAGACATTGTGCAGCTGTTGCTTTGATTCTCATCTTTAGAATAACATGTAGAAATATCAAAGAAACATCAACAGACTGTCACTGTGTGCAATTTCATCAATATCTAACATAGATATTAATCAGTATGTCAACATAGCAAATGTTATGTAAAAATGTCCAAGGAATGTAGACATAATTACATTATTTTTACATAGACTATGTAACACACTCACAGCTTAAAGTTTGAATTATACACCTTTCGAAGATATTGCACCATTGGTCTTTATGTGCTACTTGTTGTGAATAGGGTAAATTCATGCTGTTTTTGGAGATAAGTGATTTCATGACATGTAGATACATGTACTATGAAGATACTCATTTTGACAGTTGGCAGACATGACATCTGATAATGCAGATTTGTAAAATTTCTAACTCAAAATATCCTTTATACAGAATATATTAAAAATACGGTACTAGATGCATATAAAACGGCATTTGCTATATGTATTCCTACACTTAGAAGTGCTATTTGCGGCAAGTTTTAGAATTTGAAGATATTTATCTGCTTTCTACTTTGACATTTTATTTACTTGACAGTCATTTTTTTATTATTAATGTGAACAAACTGAATGAATATAAACCTTTTTATCTTACCTTCCATTCTGTCATTTTCATATTATATATTTATTTATATATATATATGTTTCATTGAAGTATTCCATTGATTTTTTTTCACTTGTATGAAGTGTTAAACATTTTTTCAGCTTGTATGGACGTCATATGGCTGCTGATGCTCCCCCACCTCCGAAAACTGTCGATAAATCCAAGAAAATGAGTCGCGTGGGATAAAAATCATTACTTGATCTAGTTCAAGTGACTCAGTCCAAACGTGAGATAATGTGCCAATATTTCTTCAAGATTTATACAACTTATATGTGTTCAATTATTCATTATCATTGCTTGGATATTAATTATATAAAAATAGTGTTAAATTTACATTGATCAAGGCTAAATGAATATGAAAAAGCAAAGCAATGCATTTTTTTTATTTTTACATTTGGATCTGTGTATTTAGTTGATAATGGCATTTTTGTCAGGATTTAAAGAAAATACTATCAAAGTTGATTAAAGTGGGTTATAGGATAGAACTTACCGGTATGCTTTTACCTCTTTAGTATGTTACAGATGCGTGTTAAGCATGTTATAATGTTCTTTTAATATTGCATATCAAGGTTTTGGCCTAAAGCTATTGCATCTCTTTGGTATGGAAGCAATTACAAAAGTTTCGCATTGACATCTTGATATTTTCTGCAGCAATGTTATATGAACTATTATTGACATCATGTGATATATTTCTTTCATGTGCCTTTTCCATTTCACTGAAATGAGAATATGAGGGCATGCTGGGCTGTCATCATATTCTTCTGGGTGTGGCCAGTATTTTTTCAAACAAGTATTCCAGTTTATTGGAGTTTTATATTAACCTTCATGTAAAACATAGCTCTGGTGTATTGGTAATATCTTATTGGCTGTTTTTACATGTGAGGTATATATCTGGTTCTTGGTGTCCAGCTTCTAGTACAAGTATTTATACCAGTATTCTTTTGTGGCCTTAGTTTGACATTATCCAGAATTGAGTCATTTTATAAAACACACTTGCCAGCAACTTTTGGGGAACAATATGTTGTTAATTTTGATTATCTGACTAAAAGAACAACATTTGCCATGCTGTTGCTTTTCTGGATTAAATGTGTACAAATTATGATGTTTTTGTATGTTTACATCTTGATCATATACAACCTCTTAATATTGAATCTCATATCCTAGTTTCTTCACTTTTCTGCCATTTATAATACTTAATCAAGGCTATACATGTATTATTACTAGATTAAGCATTGCTTTTCTATATTTGCATATTTATTGTTATATATGTATCTCTAGTAACAAACACTTGCAGTAACATAATATACCTGTGAATGGTATTAAAATTTTCATGCGTGCAATCCAAGGTCATTTTTCAGTTAGACATTTTAAAGTGAGCAGTCATGTTCCCGTTACTTGTCTGTAACAATACAAGGACATGTGTTCAGATAGAATTGGTGCTACTTGGCTTGCAAAACAGGGTTGTTTATTAATCAATGCCATAAAGTACAGAAATATGGAAGGTAGGACTTTATCCATTAAAAGGCTATGATATCAGGTCAGGAGCAGTTTTTCAGATTTCTTATTAATCATTTGATTAAGTTGGTCATGTTGTCGAACGACCCTGTTTTTAAGCCTTTTGTTTGTGTAATTGTATTATTGTTATTATATTATGGTAAATACTTTTTTTAAATTTTTGCATATACATACATTTTATTTGTATATAACTAGCTTCATTAATTATATACATGAAATATTTCCTTACTCTTCAAAGTTCACACCAGTACCTGCAAAACCATGTACACGGTGAAACTAGTTATATATGTACATTGGATGTTCATTTGAAAATTGAGAGAAAAATAAGTAAAAGCAAAACTTTTCCCTGGTTAGCATTTCATACATGTTAACAATCAATTTAATTATTGTATCCTTAGCAATATTAGTTGTTAATAGTAACCTGTCATTTCTCCAGACTGTGAAGTATAACATACTGTAAATGTTCATGTTGATTTTTTATATTGTATTATAATCATATATACTTGGCTTGTGTAGATATTTATTATGTTAGTGCTTTGTTTTTAAATGTTGATAGATAATATTTCATAATAAAATACACATAACTTTAAAAATCTCTTTTGTTATTCCTTTAAACTGTTTACTCGTTTGCTAAAAGGTTAGCCGACTATATCATCAATGCAATCATTGTTTTTCATCCCTTACAATTTAAATTCATGATAAATAGAAGAAATATTTTACATGGTCAGGTATATGTTTTTTAGAAAATCTTTGTTGGTAATAAATTCATGTGATAGCCAAAAATACAGCTTTCAATATTACACAATAATGAGATTTATGGGGCACTTTCATTATGAAAGAGCTACTATGAACAGGGACCTTGTAGTAACATGCAAACGGGAGGTACTTACTTCCGTCAAAATGTCATCATGTTCTGACATTAACCTGAATTTACGCCTATTTAAATCTGTTAGATTGTATCTTTAGCTGCAGACACAAGTTTGTGCGCACTTCAGTTACCGGTTTACAGACTACAAATATTTCATAAGGTTATAACAACATTTGTATTCATACGTGTATGTTAAACAACCCTTTCAATATCATCAACAAGAAGTTGTCTCTAATTACAGCTGTGGTGGTATGTTGTCAAGGTGGCATGCTGCCGATTGGGTAGAATTGAAAGGAACTTTTTATACATGTGAATTCTAAGAAACACATGCTATACTTCTTACATTTACATTTGACCATATGTCAAGGTGGAATGATTTAATAGCTTCAGAGTAATGTTAAGTGTCATGTTCCATGAATTTGCAGTGTTGTGTGGTTCATAACTTGAATATGTAGACCAACTTCTTGATTAATTAAATGTCTGTGAAAGCAAAGATCTTCATTTGATATTTTGCCTCACGTTGGAAGGAACTTAACTACTCCAACAACAGATATTTAACTTTTTTGTCTCATGTTCAACTACCGAAGATCACTAACTGACAATGAGAGTTTTTGCAGGGAAATATTCAAGATTCACTAAAAAGGAAATTATGTTAATCCACACAAGGAGTCATTACTGAACAAAAACATAACCTTGGCTGTAAGTACTTGACTTATGCTAACCATTGTATTGTCTAGTCTTGTACCTTAACACAATGTGAGTAGAGGGGTCTCTGATCTGCCTACTCATCACTAATACTTATAAAAATGACAGCTGGTACTTAGTGCAACAACCAAAAAGTTGGGGAAAACCAACCCTCTGTCTTGAATGGTTATTGGAATGTTTCACTGCTACATAAATTTATTTCTTAGATCATATACTTGTACTTATAATTTTAATCCTACAGGTCTCTTTAAATATTGCAAAACTGATTTTTCCAAAGATAAAACTAAACAAGAAGTTAATTAAAGTTGGCAAGTTATGTCATTTATTCACCATACATAATTATATAAAAAGGGTTCACAACAATAGCTATATAAAGTAAAAATAAGACAAGCAATAGTACAAAAGGCATACTATCACCAACACAATACATTACAACAATAAACGTGAACATCAATATACATTCTTAGTTTAAACTTACTAATTTTACATAAATTGTGTAACAATTTTAGAACACATTACTAAATCAAGGTTGATAACTGCTTTCTTGGTCTACTGTTACAAACCATTACTCACACCTAATTCAGGTATTGTGCAGTTTTTGGTTCAACCTCGCCAAGGGGGAATTCAAATTCCTGACTTTCAGATAAAAAATCGGACCTTTTATCCAACAACCACGATGCCAGCCTATACACAGTTCACTGCTATAATATGATTTTATCCTTGCATGTTTGGTTACAGTCACATTATGAATTAGGTAAATCACATAGATTTCTTAACAAAATATGAAAAACTGAGCCAACACTGTTAACATTACATGAATGTTTGGAGCCGGATTTAAAAGTACAAACCTTACTAACTTGCGGATCGAATGTTGCAATAACATTTTTTTAAAAACATGTGGCGTCAATATAAATAAATGTTTGGCCATCATAAATAAATTGCTTGATTAGCATTTGTTATGCCTTGAAATTTAAAATGTGTGTCTCCGATGCTTAAGAAGTACTTTTTCATACAAAAGAAATGTGGAGGCAGCATAAAAATTAGGGGGCATGTGGAAATGATGAGCAGTTGAGTTTTTCAAGCCTTAAAGATTCAAGTTAGTGACAAGATCAAGTACACAGTAAATGCTACGAAAATTACAACAATTTCATACATTTTTGTACTAAGTTATTGTAAAATGTCTGTCTTGTTTTCAAAACAAGTTGTGAACAGTACATGACCTTACTTCGTTGGTTTCATACATTGTTTACAATCATAAATATGAGCATCAAATACAAAACAGGTTAGATCTACCATATTTTTGTGTCTACAGGATGAACTGTCTTCCTCTTAGAGGAACTCGGGTTTTTCAATGCATATAATATACAATGTGTACCCGAATACATTTGTTTGCATGTGAAATTTCCAAAAAACCTAACAATCTATTTGACTATTAATTCATAAAAATACACTGAACATTTATAAAAACACCATATTGAGACTAGAATGTACAAAAAATATTTTAAAATATACAAGAACTAGGCATGACTAAACATTTTGTTGCAAAATTCACAACACAGAAACATTACACGCAGAATATAAACTGCAATGCATATCAATAAATTTGCAAAAAATATATAAAAAGGAAAAGTATTTACTAAAAGCACCAATGAAATTAAAATTTAAGGATATCACAAACTATACAGGTGCAGCAATTATGTGCATTATATACATACAAAAAACAACATTTATAAGGTGTTACATGATCATTTTGATTCTCTTACACTTTTTCAAAGTGTTAAATCAGATTAGAAGTTAAAAATGTGTAACACATTTAAGCAACAAAGTTGACAAATAAGTTAGCTTTGATAAGTTGACATATCATAAACCATACATCAATTACAGAATGTTTACATGTATTCTACTTGCATATTTATGGTTAGGCGCAAAACAATTGCAAATCCATTTAGATAAAACAGCACTCCTACAGTTTGGTCCAAACTCACTATGTGATTCATTTGCTTTATCTGCTGACAGGATGTCAGAAATCTTACAACTGAAGTACACACAATGATTTAGCTATAAGGCTTCTCTAATTTCCAAGACAACAAGAAGATTGTACACTAATCAAGGCACTACTTTAAGGTGTTGTTATAGCTTGAATGTGATTACTCTTACAGGCATTTTGATCATACTTGTCATTACTACAAACTAATCAATATATGATAAAAAATGCATGGACTTAAATGTTTATGTGACCAGTAAATGCACCATTCTATTCCTTACTTTATAGTTAATACATTTGTACAAACAAAAATGTTTTATCAATTCAGTATTAATTCTAAAACAACCGGTTCAGCAAAAACATTTCATAAAATATACAGTAACAATGATGATGATAACTAACCACAACTTACAACAAAAATTCATACAAAATTACAACACATCACTATACTGGTAAGCTTACAGACAAATACTGGTTAACATGTATATGAATAAATGTCAAAGAAAAATGAGACAAATTCTATTCTTCAGGTGTGTATGGGAGAGATATAAAAAATATGTTTCAACTTCTCGAGTTGGTTTTATTTTATTTTTTACGGACCTATCAATATTTGGCAAACCCAGGGGACTGCAGCAGGCTGACAATCTGAATACCAACCATAGAGCACAACATTTTGCTTAAACCTCCAGAGATGTCTAATTCACTTCTGGGATCTATTAAAAATCCGACTTTAGTCTATTTCCAGAATAAACCCAGAATCATTCAGCTCAAATTCCCACCCCTCTTGAATCACCTTCTGTCTCAAGTCAAATGTACCCCCCCCCCCTACCCCAATGGGACAAAACATTGCTAAGTGCATTATACAGTTATACAGCATACCATACACTACTTAACCAGTTAAATGGATGCGAATCCTATTCATTTACAGAAATTGGGCTTAAAGCTTAGACAGTGGTACACAATGCAGTTACCTGTGAGTGTATATATATTCCACCGCAGAAAAATGGTTTTAATTCATACAATGAACATTTCAGGCCAATATGGGATTCACCGGGTATAAGCAAGTCTGGAATGTTACACAAATATATGTGCAGTGAAATTTAGTACCAACTTGTACCTGAGACAACACACTGTATACAAGTGCATGCTTCAACAAATAAAGACTTTTAAACAAAGTAAACTTCTCATGGTTAACTCTTATTCAATAACCATTATAAGGCTTCCAGTATATGAATTACAATTTTGTGACCAATTTTTCTTAGCAAAATCAGACACTCAATACTTATATAGAACCAGTTATTTAAAACATACCTTTGAACAAATACGACACATACAAAAACACATTGGTAGACTTGCTATGTATCACAAATAGTTATTGATTAAATCATTCATGTTTTGCTTTCATGCAATACCTTTTTTAACATTTTAAAGAAATTTATACAATGTACAGACTTAGATACATGTGACATTCTCTATAGCATATCAAACAAGTTGTTTCACTATTTACACTCAGGTAGTCTCGTTTAATTTTCACTTCTTGACAACCTTTCAGTACCTCAGTCAATTTAACTAGCTTACAATCATGCATCCATAATCATATACAGGGTGTTAGTAAAAATGTTTAAACTAAGTTCGAATTTCCATACTTTTCTAAATACTCTTTACAACGATGTCACTGTGGACCAATAGATAACTTCTGCGCGACAGTTCAAAGGGGTATCTTTCATTATATGCGAAATAAAACCAGTGTTTACAGAATTTTTCACAAATATCAGATTCAAACTTTGTGCCTATATATGATTTGCAAAAGAGGAATACAGCAACCAGTTTAACATTTCGAGTTAAGTACAATAACTTTAGAACTAGCACTTTGAAAATTGATAAAATGAGATAACAAGACAGATGCTATGTATCAAATTAATGGTTTTGAAAAAAATGATTTGTATGAAGACCTATCTATGTATCTGTATCTCTCCACATTCATCTAAAATAACAATATTATATGGTGCACATTGAGAAATCCCTATTTTATTGCAGAGCATCCCATAAAAGCCTTTCTCCAAGTCTCGTACTTCACGGCACCAATGATTAAGAAACCATGATAATTGAATAATGCATCCATATAGACCTAGAAAAAATGCAGAAATACCAATAGTGAAAGGAAAAGTAAGTATTAATATAGGACAAATGAGTAGCTTATGGAAGACTGTTCTTTCTTCGCTGAAGTAAACTATAGTATTATACCAAGCTAATGTTCCAAGATACAATGACATGAAAAATGAAGAAATAAATGAAAATGGCATGAAAAAGATAGACATTAAAAATATATGTGGCCCCACTGCTTTTCCAAACACACAGCCTTTATCTGAAGATTCAGTTTCAATGCTGTGATTTAGTTTTGAGTATTCATCTTCAGTCAGTTCCAGCTGAACTTGGACCTGTTGACCTTGAGATTGACCTCTTGCTACTACACCAGAGAAGGTCACAATCTGAGGTTCTGATTGGCACACTTCAATCCAGCCTGATTTCTCAACTGGTTGCTCATTAAACCTTGCTCGCCGGGTCAGAGATGATTCACCCTCAATTTCATCATCTGTGCTAGGCACAAGATTATCTGCACCTGCAGATGTTGACGGCACACATTCATCTATAGTTTCCTCAATACACGAAGCCATAGTGTCGTATCAGACACACTCAGGAGAAGTTACCATAGTCCTTCTTTCTGATTAGTCCAAAAACTGTCCAGTTAAATCACAAAGAATGACCCATTATAGGCAGCACCATTGAACATGGTCTTATCTGAAAAAAATAAACCATTGATATATGGTAAAAAATAATATGTGTGGTCCGACAACAGGTTTATTCAAAATGGAAATTTCTTGTGTTAACAAAAATGCTCACTACCGCAGCGAACATGACATTGATCGTGTTCATAATATGTAACACAAGCAGCAAAACCGAATGACTGCCACTGGCATTGAATTAGATGGTAAACTAAGAACAAAAGTTTCTTCCATCTGGAGCTTGAAACCACATCGCCCTCACACAGCATGTGCTGAGAGGCCGTCTAAATCAACACTTCTACATTAATCTCCCTCCAGGCATTTGAGGCCCAATCAATCATTGTGGGCCATCAAACACTGAGTCCATCATCATTATTAATTAATAAGGAGAAGTGTGTCTGATGTGGGGCTCGAACCCACATCTCCCATCTGAACTATCCAGTCAGCTGTCAAACTCTACACCACTACAAAGATTACAATTTAAGCAGACAACAAATTTGATTTCATGAAGTACAATTTACAAAGACAAAGCACCATTTTTTTCGAGCAAGGACTAGGGCATACTGATACATGTATTATATGAGTTTAAGATGAGGGGTCTAATTCATGCTCCATGATCAGTGCACCGCTGCATATGTTCAATGTTGGCTTGCGCGTTTAGGTCAATCAAGGATGGGACTCGAACAAACGATCCCAGGCGGCCATCTAACTACGCACCCCTACGCTCCTCCCCCTTCTGGCATTTGAGGCTCAATCACTGTGGGCTGTCAAACACAGCTGAAAAATGAGGGTAAACATGCAGGATCTAGAAATATTGCAGGGACGGTGCAGTTGAGTCATGGCTCCAAATTGAAGTAAATCAAGGGGTTAAAGTGCGCCTGATCATCAATGATACACCATGAGCTACAAATCCCTTGTGCGACAAACTGGGTATCCACAAACAACAAAACGAAACCTGGGGAAAGATTTGAACCTATGACCATGATGACTTCTCAATCCGACCCTCTCAATCTTTCAATCGGACCGGGTTCAAACTTGGAAGCGGCACTTCTGAAACGCTGCTATGCGTCTGCGCTTTCAACTTTTAAATAACAATTTGTAAAATAGTAATATCTAACAACTATTTCAGCGTATAAAATCAAATAACAGATACATACCCAAGCATTTTTCAAGAAAAACGTTGTATTTTTTAATTTTCGATAAATATCTTGAAAGTTACTTCCCTTGAATCGGGAAGCTATTAACGCTTATGTTAATAGTCCCACAGCCCGTTCATCGCGGGTGCCAAAGTTTCCGCAGTAGTTATCTCCCTTCCAAGTGCAGTGATCGTAACCCAGTCAAATTTCTTGCACGAATTCGTTATAATCAATTGGTTTTCATAGCTTTTGTTAATCTGTGATGTATATATATTTGTAAACTATAACTAAAAAATGTATATATTGGTCCCAGATGTCTCTGTATTCAGGAAAAAATGAATCGTGTTTGATAAGCCTGGTACCAAAGACCTAAATAAATGGTATTTAGGTCTTTGCTGGTACCAATAGATATATGTATATTGGTCCCGGTAAAGATTACAAAAAAATTTGTGCAATGAATATCAAACATATACTTTTATACAGTTTATATACGTTTATCTTTATCAGGACCGGACGTGTCGATACAGGTAATTGCACGGGAAGTGTGTACCTAAAATTGGATGCGGAAAGCACGTTACAGTAGCTTCGCTGCCGACGCCGAACTAATATGAAGTGTTTGACAAGGAATGTGTGGGCAGCACGTGGTGATGTTCATTATCATCCACTTGCTCCAAGACAAGATCACATGCACCACGAGTATTAAATTGCATTCACTGAGTATGACTTGCTTAGTGACGTTGATGCTGCAATCGCTCATAGTAGATCCTTACCGAATAACGATCAAGGTTGAATACACAGCAAGCACTGAGGTCGATATTCGACTAATATTGTTCAATTCAGCATGTCGAACTCAGAGCTAGTACTGACATGCAGTTCATATAGTATAATCTTACAGTTTCTTTTGGTCATTGCATCACTGTTTTCCTTTTATATCAATGTCCCTCCGGTTATATTTTGTCTAACTTGTCCGACAATATTTTCTCATATACTTCATTTTGATAATGCATTATCTTCACTTTCTTTATATAGGCCAACATATATTCACGTTGAACACAATATGATAAAGTCATCTTCATCACAAAAGTTCATTGTACAAATTCAGTCATAGTTTCAAAATTGATTTAAAACTAATACATTCTAAAACACTTGTGACATCGAACATTCGCATGGTTCCGCGGCGAATAAATATCTAGAAACGAATGACGAGCTATCAAAGAGTTTGTTATTCGACTTTCTGGTTTAATTAATATGTGCCAATATCGTATCCAGAACTAACCCTGATATCGACATCTCCATGGGTCCGATGGATTTTCTTTGCCTTACCACGAAACATTGTCATATTCTATCGTAAACTATCAATAAAAATATTTTGTGTTTATACTTAATATGGATTTAATAATTTGTTGTTTATTCCTTTTTCATTAGTTGATATTTCATTGTGTCAATATTGTTTCAGGCTTTTGTCAAACATGTATGTTTGTTTATACATGTACGAGTATGCTGTATGGGGAATAGTTTATGTATAAAACCGAATACACGTAGGGACTACAGGTATAGTAGGCCATTGAGCCACAGCACTATCATAATAGTATTGTATTTATACCAGTAAATTGTTTTATCCAATTATTATAGCACAGCGCTTGTTGACAGTGGAACCGCTTTCTTGTAGTAAGAAACCAAACAACATTAACATATCGACAGCTCACTTACTTAACTTGTTACCTATAAGTACTGAACGCTACTTTGGTGTTTCTGTTTTAGTAGAATGAAATAAACACCCAATATATTGCATCATTAGTTGAAAACTGAACAAATGTGGTCTTATTTCAACAATCACTTACTACCGCTTGACCATCAAGAACTTGATTACAGTGTTTCAGACAACATTGCACAGAACAAATGCACATCTACCTATGGTTAGGTCCTATACCAAAAAATAGCGTGCGGCACATATAAAATGACGCCATGTTTTGATAATTTGTTAATGTTGACACTAATTACTACCATTATTATGCATGTACTCAGAAGTTTCTTTCTCTTTGTAACAAGCATCATATTCGACGAGTTCCCCTTACAGCATTTATTTTTATTCTGAACCATCATTCAACATTCGAATGCACGCCTCTCTCGTATGTTGCGTTGTTCCCAATTTTCGGAATTCTATTCACGACCGCTCTATGATACATGATTTGTTTTTGTAGATCAGATGTAAACCACCATTTGTTCTTGCAGTATGCCTTCGTTTCTGGTACCAGTTTCCAGAACCATGCTGCAATCATCCAGACTCCTGACCCTGTAAGGCTAAATTTGAATGTGTGTCTACATGGATATTTTATCGGTTTTATCGTTTTATGTGCACGCCGGCTCGTCTCAAAACATGTTGTTCATAGTTCATGTTCACATGTGCGACGATGTCCTAGGTCGGCGAACGGGTCGAGGAATGAAATAATGAATATCAAGAGGGAACTGTATTCTACTAATCTTTTATTTATAACCATATAAACAAACAAAAAAACATAACAATTAAACAGTTGATAGTTACATTGAACGTAGGTCGGTCACACACGTGGTTCGTCATTAAACATTGATCAGTTGTGCACACATATATACATGGTATACACACAAATATCGTTCACCAAATGAGTCTGACCGAATCCTATTGTCGGTAAAAATCATTTAGTGTGATAAACAACATTGGATATTTTACAATAAAAAGTGAAATATATTCCCCCCCCCCCTTGGCAAATAATATTTTAAGCCAAACCGTATCTGGAAATGAACAATAGCAACATAATGAAAGAACAATGGAATCATTTTTTGCATCACGAATCCCCATTCGCCTAAGTGAATACATGTACATTCGTTGCGGATAGAAAGTTGTTCGAAGCGAGTTTCAATTCATCCCTAGCTCCTTAACACCGGTTATCACGACCAATGATTCGATTGATTGATTTGTACACAGAACGTATGATCAGTTAATGAACTGCACAGTCGTACTTGTCCATCGGTTACAAATTCATTTCAAAACATAAGCTTATGTTTGACAGAACTTTTCAAGATGGTGCAAACATATTTGTCGACGATATAAGCAAATGAAGCGTGTAAACATCTAGAAACATACCATTGATTACATTATCACACATTTCAACATTGCCGCGTTGGTGCGTATGCTGACCAGGTACACTCTTTATACAGAATATTCTATGACAGAACAGATCGATTTTACCACAAACAGTGACCTTTTGATACTCAACGCAGTCGACGTCTAATCACAAAAGCCTATTATTACAATATTGTGTCATCCGTCAGACTGAAAGGGCTCATTTTTAACGATTTCATATAAAATATTAAACGAGTATGCTGTATACGCGAATATTGAAATATTAGCAGCGGTTTTGATTCCGCTTTATTGGCGTTCTATACCGATCCGCCGAAGACCAAAACGGTAATGTCAACAAAGATCAATTTCTGTTGATTCGTCATTTCGCAAAAAATACCACTGGGAACGAATGCTTTTGAAACGACATGAGATTGAAATAAACCAGACAGTACTTTCCCATGAGATACATGCAGATATACTGAAACAAAAAGGAACTCTGCAGAATACACGCGTCGATGAAGTACTAATGCGCCATATATCATTCCATCATAACCAAAATCAAAATTCACCAACTGAAGATATGCAATTTTAATGGTATATCAGTTTTCAAGTACGTTTATCCTACAAACACTACTAGCAAACCAAAACCAAATATATGTAACTAGCAATATTGCTATTTTTTTGTGATGATGCTACGAATATTTCTATAAATAGACCAGTTGTCCATACCCCGAGTCTGAAGGTAATGTGGCATCTGGTAATTTTAATCGCTATATATAACAGGTACATTTTGTATACTTTGTAAATTTATGTAAATTGTATATAAGTAGAATTTTCGTTTTCGTTTATAACAAATTTCAATTACAGTAAAACTTGACCGAAAGACCTCATCAATTATAAGACCATCTTAAAATTAAGAACACAATTTTCAAGTCCATTTTCACTGTTTTGCTCTTTATTCAACCTCATTATTAAGACCGCTTCAATAAAAAGAACAGTTTTCAAAGGTCTCAAAGACGATTTTATTATTGAGGTTTTACTGTATTTGTTTTATAGTGCACAGCACAATTTACAGAAACTCGCCGAGTTGCAAGAACTATTCTACAGTAAACATAGGCACATGAACATAAACAATCTCTTATAAACAACAATTTTCAATCAAGGTAGATGAAACATTTGTATTGCATCCGTCCAATATGATACGAAATTCTGAGTTCAACTTCGAGTTCTTCTAAAACAAAACGTATTGATTACAAATGACTCACACAAAGAGAACAAAACGTCGTCAGTAACACACAAGCGGCATAAACCCTTTGTCCAAACTCATTTCTATCAAGATGTAAAATAAGTAATTTTACGACTCCAGGAATGAGTTGATATTTTTCTGAAAGTCTTTGCTGAATATCTTCTTCTTTATGTTTGGGTTCACATTAGGAGCTTGCTGTTTATTATTTCCACCTTTTAATTGTTCTAATTCAATATCAGTTCGCTTGTCCAATGCTTCTAGTGCTTTTCTCATTTCATCATCTGAATCCTCTGCTGGTTTTTTCGTTGTTCCTTTAAACTTTGTATTTGCAGGTGTAACGGTTTTATTTTTTGGTTTTGAAGATGGTGTAGGTGTGTTACTGTTAATTGGGGCCAACGGTGTTTGCTTTCCTGATGGAATGTTAGGCGTTTGATTTCCTGATGAGATGTCAGGTGAAGGCATTGGTGAATCTGGTGACGGTCGCCTCGGTGCCGCCTCAACGTCAGATCTCTTTTCTACAACTGGCTGTTCTTTTGCTTTCGTCGGTTGCTTTGCTGGTTTTTGCATAGATGGTTTTGCCTTGAATGAGATCGTTTTGTTTTCTTTGATATCATATTCTGGTTCGGAATCAGACTCGGATGCAGGTTCAGATTCTTGTTCAGTGTATTTTTCTTTCTGTTTAGGTTTATCTTTCTTTTTAGATTGTTTGTCTTTCTTCGAATTATTGTTTAAATCGAAACGAATATTTTTCTTTTTTTTGTCTTCGTCCGAAGAATCTTCTTTATCATTGGATTTCTTCATCTTCTGCTTACTCTTTTTCTTGACATTCTTCTTTGATTTCAATTGTATTTCTGTTTCAGACTCCGAAGACTCTTCACTCTCGACTTCGTCCTTGAATTTTATTATAGACTTTCGGTTTTTCTTTCCTTTCTTTTGCTTTGACCGAGATAGTGTTATTGACTGATCTTCACTGTCGCTGTATTCTGACTCTGTCATTCGCCTGATCTTTCCTTTCCGTCCACGTATTTTGGAACTGCGATTCTGGATTACCACATTAATATCTGATTCAGAACTGCTGTGTCCACGGCGTTTGCTCTGTGGAGGAGGCAATGCAGCTGGTCCTTGCACAATAATTATTTTCTGTTTCTTCTTCGGTGTGTCTGGCCTCGGTGTGGGCCAACCCATATTCGGAGCTCCAATAATCTGATATTCAATCGATGGTGTCCTGTGTCGGTGCGTCGGAATTCTGGAATATGTATCCATCCTTGATAAACCTCTCACGATGGACTTAGCTCTTTCATAATCATAATCAAAGCTACCCCTCCTAGCCTTCGACCTGTGTCGATGCCCCCTCGGTGGAGATTCTGAATACCTTCGCCTTCGTCGTGGAGAAGAACTGTAGCTTGATGACGTAGTGCGGTGACGTTTTCGTGACTTAGATCGCTTCGAGCTTCTTTTTGAACGAGAACGTGATCTAGATCTATCATAATCACTACTACTGCTACTTCGTTTTTTCGGCTTCGATTTTCGGCGTGACTTAGACCTTGATCTTGATCTAGATCGTTTCTTCTTTCGCTTGGACCTAGATCTGGATCGAGACCTGGAACGAGATCTAGTTCTAGAACGAGATCTTGAACGTGATTTCGATCGACGAGTGGATGCTGCAGCAGCAGCTACAACAGGTACCACTGTAGTGGTTTCAGGAGATCTTGACCGGTTTCTAGGGCTTCTTTCTCGCCGTTTATCGTCTGGGCTTTTGTCCTTTGATCTAGATTCTATGTTCGTTGGTTGTACTTCTTCCTTTTTAGGTGATTTGTATTTGTCGTCTGGTCTGGTCTCGTTTTCAGGCACCGGAGTTTTTGTTTTTGCTTCTTGCTTTAGTATCTGTTCGCGTGGCTCTTCATGTTTTGCTTGTTTTGGGGACGGAGATCTATTCTTTTTCGGACTTTGGGTTTGCTTATCACCGTCATCATCTTCACCAACTCCTAAGTCAGGATCAAATCCTCGCGTATCCTTTGGAGGTTTAACATCCTCGTCGCTTCTCACAGAATCCGAACGATTTGAGGCGCGAGACTCTCTTTTAATTGGCGGTAACACCGGCGTTTCTTTTCGTGACTTCCTAGAATCGGCGCGAGTCGGAGTGTCATTCCTCGGCGTTTGTGCCTGAGAATTAGGCGTGGCCGTCTTAATCGGTGGAAGTGGAGGCGTTTCCGACTTCCGGTTTGATGGCCCCGCTTGTTCAGAAGCCACTGAGCGTATGCTATTTCTTGTATTCTGTCGTTTAACCTGGAATGTTGACATTGTTCTGTGAAATACTATATGCTTACAATTTCAATAAACACGACATGAGCATATTACGTACGTGACAATACATGTAGTTACAATGTATAATTAAATTCTTGTAAACTAGGGTAAGGCACTGGTGTGTTCTAGCACATGGGCACTTCAGGCAAAATAAGCTGTGTTAGTAAAATGTAAGCAAACATACAATGTATATAAAATACATATATGATATTGAACAAAGATGTCCAGTTCATAATTTGAGTGCAATTTACAATGTACAAGGTGCTCTTGAGCAGTGAATATTAAATTAAATGAGCAATGTCAATATGTAGCAATCTACAAGTTATATGATATCTCCAAGTACTGAGCATAGCTTTAATTTCTATATTTGTAAATGCTACGCTGTGATCTAGTTTTTAAAAACACTGATAAAATTGTATAGTATAATACATGTAGTATTTTGTGCAAGTCCGTACTGTAACTTCTGACAACTATGACCATATTAGGAATCTATCAGTTAGCATTGTCTATTACATTATATTATGTCGCTATCAGACTTGTGCCATGCGGAGCACTGCAATTGAAACATTTCTAGATTGTTTCTAAAAGTATTTTCGTATATACAGGAATATAAATTTTGTATCAGAAATATATCACCATTTTAGAATTTCAGGACCACAGAGTTCCGAATGACAACAAGTCTGACACGCAAAGTTCATATCCTCCTTCGTTCAATGACAAGATTGTTATCTAAACACATCAAACTTCAACTGATGATACATTTTTGTGTTTTCAAAACAACATTGTTGTACATAGATTGTATGTTACATTTCTCAGTCTCAAGATTGTTGTATCGAGTCCTTGTATGCCATCACATTTCGGTATATAAGTAATTTCTGAGCTAACGAAATATCATTTGGGTTACGAGTTCTCCTCCGTCGTCTGCGCATGCGCGATCTACACCCAGAATGCCGTTCCATTTCCACTTCCGTGTCAGACTTGTTGTCATGGGAATCGTTTGCTGTATTAAAACCAGTATCTGTTGCATTAAATCTTGCATTATAGGATTTATTTAGCTCCTGTAAATATGGAAATGGCGGCTCTTCGTAAGCTGGGACAAGTTTAAAATTATCTGCATTGTGAAGGTCAAGATAGTCAAGGTCACAGTCATAGCCTATATCTACAAGACTGAGTTTTCTCCCTTGAGCCCATGTGGAAGCAGTTGGGGACGGAGATTTATTTACCGGTGATTTACTCGTTGGTTCTGGTGTTGGGGTTCTTTTCTCATCATTTGGGTCCGTTATGTGAGAGATATCAACGCTGTCGTTAGCAGAATCACTTCGATTTTGTACCGGCGACGGTTCTTTCTGAAATTTAGCAATATATAGAATTTAAATGCCATTTTTCAATCTCGCGTAATTTGGGAAACTATATGTGTGTGTTGACAAATGTACAGTGTATTGGTGTTTAAAGTACGAAATACAAGATTGTAAATGTGATATAGCTCCTTGTGGCTGTGATTTTACGCAGTTTTCGTAAGATATGCAAATGATAAGGAAATGAGTCTTATTGTTGTTTGTTATGCCATTTACTTTTACTTTTAATCTTTTGGTACATGTACATGTAAATAGTTCGCTCTTATATTTAAACGCTATTTCTTCGTGACTATATCTGTATGAGAAAACGTCAATTTATTTTTCTGATTGGCTTTTATATGATTTGGAAGCAAGCAATTCTAATATACATGACCATGTATTGACCTTGTCCATAGTTATGTAAATTTGGATATTATAGTCAACATTTTTCAAGTGACATACAGTATACATGTACCATATCCATGTAATATCATAATATATTCATGTGTGCTTGTAGTGTAGATATATGATCATGTTGTACACTGTCGTCTGTCTTGTATGAATGCGAATTGTATGTCAGTATTCGCTGTCTGTCTATTTACAAAATTATTACCGCATTGTAAAGTACTAATTCATTCATTAGTTTTATGTATGTCTCAGACAAAAGGCAAAAATAAATAAAGTTATGTTCAATTTATTGATTAGCGCTCATAATTTTAACTACACATTCGTGAAAAATGATAAGAATGATGATTGTTGTGTTTTACATAAAGTAGTTAACGTTGCACCTTTAAGCCAACCATGTATGCGTACTGTTCCGGTGCATGTACTGATATTGTTAGAAAAACATTCTTAAGCGATTTTATTTTTGTTTTGTTGAATCCTCAACGTAACCATGCAACAATTGATTTCTTTGAGAATACCTTAACATATATACGTTCCTTAACGGACCATTAAACAAACCTACAGTTTCTAATAAGCTTAACTTATCAGTTGTCACATTGAATACCAGTACGTCAAAACCCCAGTAAATATTGATTAAAAAATGCTGCCACTCAAACGAATGTTTATTGGCGTTTTAGAAATTATTAAATATTGTAGCTGATACTTGATGAACCACTTAATAAAAACCTGCTGCGATATTTCAATACTGAAATAATCAAACCATTATTGTCCCCCACGTATGTTCAGTTCCCTCACAACAGGATAGACGCTTAGAATAAAAGCTTAAATGCTGGGAAGTTGTTTATTGTCGCTGAGCAAATTAGGTCGAGTTTTACGCAAACAGTATGGGTATTATGACTGGCGCATGTATAGAATGTAGTAGGGCACACACGGGCATTAAAACAATATGCATTGTCGAAATGTTTCTCATAACGTGTAAATTTGGTTTCTCTTTATTTCTGATAATGCACAATTCGTATTTCGGTCAGTACCTTGCTAGTAGGAAAATTCTTTTTCTGTTCCATAGAAATTCCGCATTACATTATCGCCAAAAAGAATTAAGCAAGGCAATTAATTTATTTTGCGGATTGTATTTTATCATCAAAACATGATATTTACCTATATTCCAAAATATTATCTCATGGACACAAAAGTGAGCAAGGGAATTTACTATCGGTCAAATGCTATTTCAAAGTAATCAAAAACTCCATCGCTCGTTTAAGCAAGTAATTGATTATTTCAAATTTTGTTTCTTCAGAAAAATGACCACAACATTGTTGGTACTCACTCAGACTGGTGAAATAAAGTTTCCATATATGTACTGACAATTTGAAATACTTGTACATGGTGTTTTCACTATATTATACCAGGGTTTTAGATTTTTGTTTCAAATACACTTGTCCCGGACTTATGGCAATGTAAAATTTGACCTGTACGACATAGGAAGCTAGTTGCCCGAGAATATCGAGCAATTTAGTAACAAATAAACCTCCTCAATCTCAAATTAATATTCACGTCATGTTTGTGTTTGTGGGATTCTAAGGTTTGACTTACAACTGAACAATTGCTGATGCTGGTATTCCGATTCAGCATTAGACTAGTCTGGGACGTCGGGCTAGTAGATTTCTAGAGCCCTGAATACCTTGCAGATTTATAAAGTTGTCATGCGAAGCAATTTTATCCTGGGTTGCATATTGGTTTCTCTATGTGATCGTAAAAATCAGAGTTCCTTTTAAGAGAACATGTTTCATGACCAATTAATCCTTCTATTTTATTGCCAGGTCTCAGAATTTGAATTCAGCCAATGTCAGTTAAGAAGTCAACTTCAGTCACACATTCAATACAGATTCGCTCTGGTAGACCTCACTGAGCAATGCGAATGTTTGATTCATAACAGTTGGATCGATGAGTAAAATGATTATATCGCTTTAGGAATTAAATGGGAGATCAATACAACAAACTTGTTGTTGCCAATGGTTACAGGACACGAGATGTCGTATAGCTTGAATAGGGAATGCGAAAATCATTGTTATCATAACAAGAAAGTATAGATTCTAGATATTCATTCAGTATAGGAAATGTACTTGCGCAAATAATATATTGAACTGAATATTAAAACAAAATCAATTAAAGGCAATGCTGCAATTCAATATGCTGTAAGAGAATAGGAAGTTGGGAGCCGGGTTTGAATCATTAAATCAATCGCTCTAATAAATAGAGATGAAAATAAGCACAGCATGTTTAGGCTAACCGTTACGGAGTAGTTCTTGTTATTGTTTGGCAAGGACAAAGACAGATGAAAAGAAATTTTGGGAAGGACTCGTCTACTCATTAAGATGTCACACCCGCTTTATTTCGTTATGTTGTTAACATACAGATACATACATAACATCAACATACCATTCGTATACTACGTATACAGTAGAAATGGACGTAAATCAAACAAGGTTTAAGATTGATTCTGTGTCAGAATGGTAAGATACTGTTATTTGTATAACAAGGCAAACAACTTATCTCACATTAAGACAAACCTCTTATTGGTCCTTAACTATACGGTGTAAACTTCGATTAGCAGTCAGATGTAGATCTTTATTTCAATTTTAATCAGACCGAACGCAAGATCTCAATTGCCCGTATTTGAGTAACAAATTTATGTGTTCAGTAATTATCCTGAATCCGTACTGTAAATGGCCAAGCTTTGTAACGTGACAAGAATAATATACATGATTGAATACACATGTATTGTAATACGTTTACCAAGCATTTTTATCTACGTTTTTCATATTCGGACTTTCTACCTATCGACCATAAGCAGCATTTTATACTTACATTATTGTTTTCCAAATCAATATGTATATTAACAGTTTGATTCCACTTTAAAAACACGAGGTACGAAACCAGACATTTCTTTATGAATAATTTAGAGCAACAAAGCGATTTTACGAAAGGCCGGTGGTGCCTACATTATTAAATTATTTCATTATCATAAAAACTTAAAATCATAACACGTGCAAAATCATGAACTGCACGAGATTGTGAAATAGCGAACTATGCAAAAATGCAACGCGAAGCGTGGTGTTAACGAATTCCCGAATCTTGATTTCAAGTCTTTAGTACATGCAATGAATATATGAACCACAACGGGTCTTCCTTAATGTTTCGCCTTTGTCCTCATGTACTGGTAAAAAATGCTAACCCGCCCGTCCTATTTCACAGGTTTCTACCGGAAAGATACTATAACAAAGCTATAACACTTAGGATAAAAATGAATAGTTCCATCAAAATGAGTCAATGTAAACTTCACTTTATCATATAAGATCAATTTGTCACAATACAGTGAAGATTTTTTTAAATACAAGGGCGGGTTAGATATTTTGATCAGAATAACTTACGCCGCCTCTCCGTCGGTTGAGAAGAATTCGTTCGGCAAGTGTAAGGTTCTCAGGATTGGGTTGTGATTTCTGTATCTTTGTATTCAGGACACGTTTTGCGTTCATCAAATCCGTCCCGTACATCTCCGATATAACGTTCTTTATGACGCTTAGTCGACCTAAAACGATACAAATGTGTAAATATAATATTTTTAATAATATGATTTCTATGATACTATAGTATGCTCCACATCTAAAAGATATTACCGTCTGGAAAATGTACACTGCCTTCACTGCAGCATGTCCGAATAACATACGCAATAAACAAACCATAACTTGTCTTCCAAGTCATTCGAATTTATTTGCCGACGGGGCAAGAAAATTGGTTTACGCTATGGCATAGTCTAAAACCAAAACCTAAATGTATGTATGTTGCACTGCAAGTATCCCTCAGCATATATACATTTTACAGAACTTTTTTCCTTTCTTTTATCAGAACTGCCGCCTCATTGTTGCAACCTTTTGATGTACGCCAATGAAATAGTCCTTAGCAAACATAATTGAAAATAAGTCCAAAATAAGTCGAGTTATGCCGGCCCCAAATGTTCTTGGCAAGATAGTCATTTTCATCCGGGACGTTGTGCACATCTCTTGAGACATTCTTTCTAACGCAAATACTCATTCTCTTAAAGCATATCGATGGCACCGTTTAAAAATGCCGAACCTACAATTTCTTTGGTTTCGTTTTTTCTTCAATCAGGAATTTCTATTTCTATTTCGAGCCTTTACTGAAAATACCGGACTAACTATCCAATGGCAAAGGAGCAAAGCGATCATGTGACAAAATACCGAACACTCATTGGACTGGAAGACGATACCAAAAAAAGCTGAACAAACCTACAAACATTTTTTGTTATATTTGTGGCGGTTATTTTTGGCCGAAGCTCCACGCCTTCTTGTTTACCTAATAAAATAATACAAATAAACTTAGTAATAAAAGGAAAACTAAGGTAAGTTGTTTAGTATTAACAAGATATGTCACAGTAAAATATATGATAATTAATAGTTCATTAATTATGTACAAAAACCCTGACATGCATATAAATAACAAACAAAAATCCCGAACATTTTTCTTCTTCTTATGTCATTATTCGTTTGTAATACGGCCGGGGTTTACTGTATCTGACCTTCCGAATTTGTAATCGTAACAATTGCGATAGACGTAAAATTACGGTCGGTAGATTGCAGAAAACGGACAAACTCATTGGCCTGTGATACAATGAGGGAATGTTCTGCGTATAAAACATTGTATCGTGACGATTCTTCGATGCTCATAAATCTAGGATTCGTATTGTTTCCTGTTTTGAAACACCGGTTAAAGCATCATTAATGGTTATAGACCAACTGTCTGCAAAGCATATTACACTTCGAAACCATTCGTCTAATGGTCAGGTCACAGTAAGCGTAACAAAGAGACATTGATTAGAAGCTAAACCACAGCACTAATAGAAATAATATACAAATATTGACAGTCTGTTAAAAATCAGTCCTAAAACACTCACAACCTTAATTGACGAGATTTTGGTCGAATATGTAGAATGGGTAATTATGCAGTGACGTACGTTTGACGTAATATAATAACAAAGCTTGAATCACTTCTAATGGGCTGTTTTAACAGTAAAGTGAATACATTGATTTATATGTCAATTTGCTAAATTGAATGTATATGCCAAGCAATGGTTATGTAGCCAAAGCTTTTGTTACATTATTTAATAAGCGATTCATAACTTAAATACATATTAATGTATTCCTTTATTCCAATGATGTCATTAATTTAACAGTACGCGTGACTCCGCTACCTATTTTTATATATTCTGTGACATATTAATGCATTCGGAATGAATAAAAAATGTAATGACATAGCCATTTGATTTATATTCCAAATAGGCTATTAAGCCCACGAGGACATACAATTAGCATACATACAAGACAGACGAACTGTGTACAACATGATCACATACATTAGTCCATGTATACTATGTATGAAAGTAAATAAATCATCCGAAACTGAACTACAAAAGGTTGAGCTACAACCAGTGGAAAAAATGTTGGTAAATTATAATTTTTTGTTCATACACACTTAGCAATATCTTTTTGGAAAATTTCAAATATATGACACGAAGCGGTCATACAATATAAGGTAGACTTCTATGGTTCCAATCACAATGGCACGTAACAACAATTGTTTTCTTCTACTAAGCATGTCTTCTAAATGTATTAATATCACTCCAATTCTTCGTAATTTGTTTATAATATTTGTTACTGCTTATGATTCGATTTTTTTAAACATAATATTACATTTTTTCCGGCCCGTCTGAATGAGTCGGTAAAACACTTACGATTTTCAGTATTTGGGAGGAATATTTTATTTCAACCTGAATAAATTACGCCGTATCTCTGTTTGGTTCAATAAGCAAGAACTGACATACATGGTTTTCGGTTCAATATATATGGCACCCTATATAAGAAGAAATATCTTGCAAAAGGATGGTCGGCGCAATTTTAAGGTAAAGAGTTGTTGTGCGACATAAAAAATGCCGAGATGTTAAGATAGCTGGTCAAAAACCCGTTTAACAGTATATTTCAGGTACGTCGAATAGATGAACAGGGCATTTTCAAATTTTGATCTGTTGCTGTATGAACGAGTACCACCCCGATTGTGTTTGGCATTCAACACCTTAATACGGTGTTCTTTTCTTGAATGTTTGTTGTATCTAATGTATGGATACGGATACTCGGACTAGACACCTTTTAGATACATGTAATATCAAAAGAATAATTCGGTGTTATTTTCTGTCATCCATTCAGCGTGCACTCACCAAAAGTGAAAAGTGTCCAAAATGTCGGTTTAACAGAATTTTCGCGTTCGTTCAGTGCAATTCTAGAATTCTGGTTCTCAACAGTCTATGGAAAGGATGTTTTACATTACATATTTTATATTATGTACATATTTTATTAGGTTTATCAATATTCATTTGAGCAACTGAGAGTAGCAATTATGAAATAATTTGTCGTGGAAAGCAAGGTGAAAATTTGATATCTGTTACGCGATAAAAGCTCAAATATGATTAATAATTGATTAGTTTATTAATGCAGACCGGCCTATCTACATACTGAGTTCATTACCATTTGTCAGGTGATTTGACTGAATATGATATGAATGTAATTATATCTTCATTTCATTTCTAATTATTCATAGAAAGTTTTCAGGTGTTTGCAGATGGGCGGGGTCAATTCTGATCACCATTTCACGAAACATCTCATCGCAGACATACTGGTGCCACTATCCATGGGGAGTCTATTTGGTGCATAGTTTGCAAGAAATGAAATGTTTGACTCAACTTTAATCTCAGCTTGAAACTAGATTCTGGATTGGAACTAAAGAACAGGTGGTTGCGGACATAACGGACTTACATTGCAAACAAACCATGGATTAATACTCGTCATTAATCTCGCATCATTGTGATCAATAAACATGCTTTATGAAGCCCTGCATTGATTATCGTAGACTATATTCTCTATGCGTCAATTCGAAATTTGTTATCTCTCATTGAGCTGTTCGATAAATAACATTGATTATGTTTGCTTTCATCTCTTTGATGAATAATACATTAAATGACAATGTTACAACACAAATATTCCGTAGCATATTAAAATGATTACATAAATATCAAAGTGGAACAGGAGCCCTACAGTGCCTATTAATAACCACCAAACGCATTAATAACTCAGACGTAAGGTGGAAGTCAACACAAAACTGTCAAGCGCAACAAAGGTTGTTTGCGCATAAACTTAGCAAATACTGCTGAATCTTGCTACTGAAACTTTCCGGCCTTAAACATAAACTTCATGAAGCAAATTTAAATACATGTACATTGTATATTTAAAGTGAATTTGTTTGCTTGTTTCCATCGGATTTTATGCCATTTTTCAACATTTTTTCAGTCATATACGTTGGCCAATTAGCCTAAGTTTTCATGGAATTAATTATTAAGCAGTACTAACTTCCTCTTTCACAAGCGACTGGCGACTTCTCCACATGTGGAGGACATGTAGCCAATGTCGCGGAAGAACGTTACCTACCACACCCAGGAATTAAATGACAGTCTAGCGCTCTACCAACTGAGCTAGCCGGGCGGGCTTTAAAATAAACATAGCGTTGTCTTAAATCAGTCAAAAAAAATTCTGTTAATCACAATGTTTGAAGAAAAAGTCACATAACAATTTAATTTTATGGCACAAACTATTCAGTTTGTTGTGTGATAATGTGTCACGCACCAGTAACCCTTCCTAGTTTATATTGGTCCGTGGAAACCCGACTATTGTTTTTATTACAATTACTTTTTTATTTATTACTATTATTTGTTTACAAATGTTGATGAACAAGACAAAGCCAGACTACTCCATCCATTGGTATTTCTTTCATGAATGGTATTTTAAATATGTTCATATTCGATTTCAGTGTTCTTGTTCATTCAACTTTGACATCACAATTCAGGTATTATTCAATGTAAGAATATACACAGCTTGCACCAAACAGTTGTAACGCAGTTTGACAATGAAACCATCCGTTTGCACCAAATCTAAATGCGACGCCCTGTGTGTTTTGAAATACCTGCATTTAAGCGGTCATAATAAACAGATTGGCGTTTCAGACTCAGAGAATCGACGAACTTGAAAAAAGCATCAGCCGGGTAGAAATATACTTTGTTCCCCCTCTTCACCAATTGGTCGTAATTTGTATGAGTGACCCTTGTTGGCGCATAATTTAGAATTGATTTCCTGGTTTATAGTTTTCATTATTGTGATGTTGATTTTCCATAAGATACATGTATTGTTTCATAACCGGTCCAATTTTATATATACTTGTAATACAAATGTTTAAAATTTACACAAAATGAAAAATCCATACATTCAGACGCTGATGACAAACTTCCAGCATGCTTTAGGAAACACAAACTTTTGGCCATATACAATTAGATAACGCATAAACGGCTTAAATCATGTCACGCCGGAAATAACACCAAAACTCACTGAAATCCTTGACGAATAACTGCAAAACAAGGGCTGTACACGTGTCATATAGGATATGCGACATATCGTATGCATTATCTGGTCTGTCAAATTTACATACTGTAAAAGCTCAATAATAAGACCACCCTTGGAATCCTTAAAATGGTCTAAATATTGAGGTGGTCTTCAAGACTATTGAGGTTGAAAAAAGAGCAAAACAGTTAAAACGGACTTGTTCTTAATTTCGAGGAGGTCTTATTATTGAAGCGGTATATAGGTGGGGTTTTACTGTATATTTATAGTGACCCAACGGATAATAAATGTTGGTGTATTTTAGTTAAGTAAAAAAAGTGTAATAAATTCAGCTTTAGTTTCCATCATATTTCAAATTGAGTAACATTTTACTGACTAACGAACCTACTTATACACACTTCTCACCATTCGTCACGTTTTGTTCGATTCGAGTAATTACTAAATTACAAAAACAAAACGAGCAAATAAGCCAATAAAAAAACTAAAAACTATATGATATAGTTTTTAGTTTTTTTTATTGGCTTATTTGCTCGTTTTGTTTTTGTTACTCCCTGGCCAATACGTATTTTACTATCACCATTACTATTCTTATCGATAGACTCAAAAGCCTTTATGTATTTCCTTTTTTCCGGCTAAATGTGTATAATAAAAAAATGAATACCTTTTGCGTGTTGTTCCGTCTAATCTAATATCCAGGGTTTTAACTGCAGTATATCATAAAAATCTGTGATGAAAATTCGCGAAGTGCTGTAAAATTCTGAGCACTACACACAGGTGTCATTTAAAACATTACAGAAAAAGTAAAACTGGAGTCATTATTGACTAATGTCGCCATTTTGAATGAGGAGCTCTCCACTCAGGAGGTAATAATGACTGCAGGATATCAAACAATCGGCGTTGTCAAGAGCAATGGATGTTGTGTGGATAATTGTAAATATTGTTCAAAGATAAAGAGTTCTGACACCTAAATCGATCAGAGCTGGCGTGAATTATCGAATATGTTTTGACGAACACCGTCATCACATACATACTCATCAAACGTATTGTTTGCATAATGGAACCAATTTATGTTTGATCCATGTTTCAATAATTGTACAGGCCACATCTGCAATGAATGTTTAAAACATAAGTATGATTAGTGCCAGGGGACATTTGAGTCAGAATTTTATCATGACAATCGTGTGGGCTTTTTTAATGGTTGAATTTTTAACCAGACTTTGTATTCTAGCGACTATTTTGTCACCAACGTTTGCCGTAATTTCTTCTAATGTAAGCAACTGAAAACTTCCTTATAGTTTATTTATTTTTTACATTGATTATGTAAAACGTTCTTACAAATTGTATTTATCTCTATCGCTGAATGCTGTCTGGAATACTAACCAGTACCTGTGCCTTATTCAGACCTTTTTGAAGATCGCAGAAGATATGGCCATGTTGGGTTTTGAACCAATGACTATCTGATCATTAGTTAAGACCTCTATCCATTACTTCCCTAAAGGGAGCCAACTAACATCTGAACACGTACGCACAAGACTATTTATATACAAATACAGTAAATTCTCAGTTCTAAGACCACCCTGGGACCTTGAACATTGCTCTTCTTATTGAGGGTGGTCTTAATATTAATGATGAATAAAGAGCAAAACAATGAAAATGGACTTGAACATTGTGTTCTTAATTTTGAGGTGGTCTTTAAATGAGATTTTACTGTTTATTTGAATGAAAAATAATGTGTAATGTTTATATTTGTAATTTTATTATTCTGAACTTTTGTGTGAATACGTATGTCTTGTTTATTTGTGTTGTTGTTTCTGTGTTGTTGTTATATGACATATGAATCAACATGAATATGTTATATATGGTCGTTTCCTTTTTTTCAATATATGTAAGTATTTATTGTTGCTAATGCTGTCCTATTCGGGCCTTATGCAGAATATTTAAATAACTTGAAACTTGGTTTAGTTCGTTGTTTTGAATAATAATAAATTAATAATAAAAAAACATTTTCTAAATAGTTTTTTTTCGTTAAATCACGCTAAAACGAAAAGAAGGGACACAACTACTTAAAAGGTAACATCAAACGCGCTTAGCTCATTAATAACCAATCCTCAAATGTAAAAAATGGAATCGGAAATTGATTGCGTGGGCTTGTAATTACGTTTATTCGTAATTTATTAAAAACAAAAAACTATCAAGTGCTTTATAGTTTTAATGACATATTGAAGGTAATTGATTAACTTTTGTTTTCACATCAACGATTAAACAGATGTTTATCCAATGGCACCATGTGTGTATACATAAACAATTGAATTGTTCGTTCTTCGGAATGAAAGGAGTTAACGTCAATTGTTGGAAGCACTTTCCCTTGACAGCGATAATTTGCATATGACGACAAGTTGATTGTATTGATTTTACCAAGCCTTTATAATAATGCTTTATGTGTTGTTATTTCAATGATTTTGGTTCATGGCTTGATATAAAATTGGACCTGAATTAATGTCGAATGTATAATGATACACTAAACAAAACTTATAAGCGTGCGTATATATGACCGTATCTCTGTCAATATTAGTCTGATCTTGCTGAAATTTTCAACAAATATAGAGTTGATACCTGGCATAATATTATTTTTTTCATGTCATAAATCCACAGATTGAAGAAATAAATCAATAGATGTGATGATGCGAAAAACATCAGTACTGCAGCTTCCAATTAAAGATGACCTGGTAGATTTGAAAGAGTCTAATAGCGTGAGTGCCCACCCGGACTCGACGCATCGTGTTATTGAAACCCATCAATTCGGCCCGAGAATCATGATCTACACTTTACCAAACTTTACCCAAATTTCGTGTAGAAATATTAATCAATGAAACAGTTATTCGAGATAAAAAAAGTGCACACTTACAAGTGTATAGGTCTGTTTTTTCTATATTTCAAATAATTATAAAAGATATGTATGTGCTCTCATTCATTTGAATACATCAAATGCAATTTTCTATGAATCTTCATGTATCAGTGTGACTTTTTTGTGTTAACCACACAGGCATTGACGATATGTATTATAATTATAATGATATAAGACTACTTCACAAGAATTTTCTGCGAGTCCTAGAACCAGATCCTGTACGGAGGTTATGTACCATTCAGCATCTGCTCCTCTATAAGCTCTTACATCAGTGAGAATCGAACTCCATCTTCGTGAAATTGTAACATTTTCAATCTGGTTCTTCACCGACATATCTGGAGATGTCCATGTAGCCTTGTATATAGTTGGATGAGCAAAGATATTCCCTCCTATAACAAGCAGTTTTGTCCGCAGAAGTCGGCTAAGAGCTCTCCGTTCCCATTCATAATGCCTTCTAGTCGCTCCTTCCCCATGGTAAACTCCCTTCCAGAGTTGTTGTTTCCGACCTTGTCATTCATGTCGCCCATTACTATGGTAATGTCTCTCCTGGGAGCTCTGCCAAAAACGCTCTCAATGCAGTTGTAGAATACTCCTTCTCTTCCTCGTCTGCGACATTCGTTGGGGCGTAACACTGTATAAAAGTGACTTCCTGGAATTTGGACTTGAATCTGGATGTCAGAATCCTCTCGCTTACAGATTCCCATTCCATTAGACTTTTGGAGGCTTGTTGTGTTAGGAGCAATCCAACTCCGTGTCTGTGTGCATCATTCTCGTTCAGAGGTCCAGAGTACAGAAGTGTATGGCCTGATGCTAAGGTCACTTTCCCTGCTGTTGTCCAACGTGTCTCACTTAATCCAAGTATTTGGAGCTTGTATATGTCCACCTCCCTCACAACTTGAGCTGCTCGTCCAGTCTCGCATAACGTTCTCACCTTCCAAATTCTTAGGAGAGAGAGGAGTTGTCGGCAGATTTCTCCGCGTCATCAGCTCACTTCTGGGTCGATACCGTAAATCCGTTATTGCAGTTTTTGTGTTGTTGGTTTCTGTAGCGTGCTCTTTTCTACGTGGTAGGGGTGCTAACCTGACGTACACCCCTCCTCCTTACTCATCCGGGCTTAGGACCGGCCATAGTGGAGTTCACGCGCATCAATCAGAGTAGGACTAAATGTTTACTAGTAGAAATTAAGATTCTTGTCGATATCCTTTACTTTTTAATATATATTCGAAACACATTGAGTATGTTGCTTCTAAGTATTTTCAATACTACTTTTAACATTAATCTTATAATTCTGCTTCGTATAGGACTACGTATGATAAAGGTCAAGAGGCAATTGATTTGTGATGAGTGTCGTCGTGTGACCGAGTTGGGCGATACAAAGACATTCCAATATGACGTGAACTGTCATTTCATTTTCTTGACTTTTTCGTCTGTTTAAATGGGATAAATATTGTCAAGGTGAAAATATAAGAAAATGAATTGAGGGGATAAGTGTTAAAGGTGTTTTTATTACAGCAGAACAAGCTTTAACCAAAGTACGTTTAGATGAAAGGCCGATGTTTATTTCACAATTCACAATTTCACATGTTGGATGGAATATTGAAATCATGAAATGCAACTTAATGAACTTCATAATTCGATTTCACAGCCCGAGGTTTCACAATCTTTACCAAATCCCTAAAATCCTGTTAAATTGCTAAATCGTGAAATTAATAATTTCTCACTTATAGAATTTAAAATGATGCAGAAAGAAGTGACCACCGGACATTCGAACGTTAAGGTGTCACTTGTACGACACCATATGATACCTATGACATTGCCTTATTACAAAATAGCTACATTCACTACGCCAAGACAAATACGATTATACAGTCATTGGCCAACATTGAGTTCCCAAAATTAAGATGTTGTGGAACGTTCTAAAGCATCAGTATGTTTGAGGGTATTAACACATGCTCGACTGTAATGATACTTCGTAGTATTAATGAGTCGAGTACATGGCAAATGACGCTACGCTCGTCACCCTTGGTGACTTGTCAACATAATAATTCCGCGATATTTAACGACGGCACCGCGCGGCAAAGAATCGACAGTTGGGGGTAAAAGAAACGATTGTAAGGCAAGACAAAGATGGATATTCACACGAAAAAATTTGCTTAAAACGGGAATAAATAATAATTTCAATTATTTTACAGAACTCCAATGATAAGTTAGAGATCACGTTCCGAACTGGACGGAAGCGAAAAACGTCGTCACATGGTTCGATTTTGAACTTTAATTTAAGGCCACTGCTATGTTGTTCGTGGTGTATATGTTTTAATGGAGTAGGTATCCTTATTTCCATCAACGAAATATGAAAGGTGATGAATCTATTCAAACTCTTGTTCAAAATGTGTGGCCTGCAGTTGCTAGATATTTTGCAAATCGCAAATGGATTTTCAGGTAGACAATGTCATAGCTCAAAACTAGCACATACAAGAAAGCCTGATAACAATATCAAACTTTCATGCTCTTCATCCTTAAAATGAGATGAGAAATTAAGATGAGAGCTGAAACTATTGATATCAAATACTACCCGATATACAGTCGAATGCTCATTTTCAAGGAGTGGTGCTGGAAACCTAAGAGTGTACCCTTTACACTACTTATGTCGTTATGTAACAGTATCTTTCTTGTCAGAGTAAAAATAGCTAGAAAGCTCAAACTTCTTGTCTCAAGATTGGTAAGTCTACAACGTGCTTTGTTAAAAAAGTCAATGAAAGTCTATGCCTGGAATTATCATATTAAGAAATGGCGTGACGTTGGGAATTCATGCAAGCACTGGCATCATATTCATATTTTAAAACACCATCACCACTAAATACTCATTGCTGGTGAATCATGTGTGTAACGTGTATTTTATTATAGTGTCACCCTTTAATGCCAGACACAAGGTAATTAAGCACACGGTAACCATTATTTAACTAGCTGGTGGCTCACCAACCGGCCATATCAGATTGGACCCAAACCGGGATTAGAACCTTCGCCCTCCCGCTCCCAAGACAAATACCTTAACCACTCGGCCGCGGGAGACATATATTTAATGACCTAAATCTTTATTAAAGTAGTGTCGATCTTGTTGATTTGTCAGGCATCATGATATAAGAGAGATAATAAGTTGCTACAGGGAACGCCACATACATAAGACAGTGCCTCCCCACACAGACCTCCTGGTAAACAACAGCCCAAACATCATCAGGCACTTGAGGAGGCTCAAGAGTACATACCTATAAGGGAATGGCCCGGTCGACCATAAGGACTATCTAGGAGAATCAAAGAAGATAATCCAATGGGGGATTAATGAATGAAAAGATCACAGGTCAAGTCAAGACAGCTTGCAAGAATAGGCCGAAACTGGGCAGAAAATAACATGAACACTATATAAAGTGAACGAATTGCACACATGGGAAAGGGAAATTACATACATGTACATTTAAAACACAGAAAGAAATAATATAATAGAGCTGAACATAGCTTTACTAATTACGATTTAAATACCCCATTCATTCAGCAGCACATTTACTAACATCACCGAGACGAACTGTATATACAGAAAAAATAAATTCAAAGCCCTCCTTTCAAAAGAAGAAACGCTAAAAGTATGCGCTATTGCACAGTTATTTTACAAACAGTTTTGTACACAGCAGACCTTTCACTGAATAATTATCAAGATTACATACTGTTGGCAGTGGACTTCAGTACAGGAAAATGATATTGTTTTTAAATGTTGAGTACCTTTGAACATTAAGTCTTGTCCTTAGACACTGTGCTGACATACCCTTAACTATTTCTTGTAAGCGTGTCGGTGTGTGATTGTTTTTCGATGTTTGAGAAATTCTACGTGTGTCCAAATGAGTCCTTAGTCACTTAAAACGAATTATTTACGCACGTTGAAGTCGGTTTTATAAATGAAATCGTACCCTTTCTCACGTATGAATAAATAAAACAATACCCATGAGACAAAAATGACGAAACCTTACCTCTTGGTGTGGCCATATTTGGTTTTCACTGATACCGCTTAATATTTCATATCATTATTTTTATATATGAAGTTACTCCATTTCACGTTTTTCTTCTGCATCAATACATTCTGTCAATACTTATTTGGTGCTCAATTTCCTATTTATTTATTTCATTGTTATTTTAAGATGTCAGTAAAGCAATGAATGGTGTATTAAAACAATGTGACTATTGTATCACCACAAATAACTTATACCTATTCAGAGACTTTCTAATTATTCTTAAAATTATTTCTTAAAACTGCAATAAATGTAGACAAATATTTATATATTTGCAATCCCACTGTTATTTTAATTTAACTAATCCAAGAGGCAGTATGATCACACCACTAATCAATACGAAATCGGACTAATTTCGCTCCATGCCCGCTCGCTTCCACTTTATTATTATATTAATCAGACAGTGCGTAAAATGAATAATGCTAGTTTTCTCAATGCAAAATTTCAAATTTTCTGTTTGTGTGAATTATGCACACAAGACTGCTTTTAAGTATTGAAGTGGTGCAGTAGTGTAAGGCGCATTATTTTGTCAAGATTGTATCTGAATAAACATGAAACATTGATTTCCTATGGTTAAAACATCAACAAATATGCATAAACAAAGAGTACACTAACAATGTGTTCATATGTATGTGTCGAAACATAAGTTTGCAATATCAAGCAGGAATTTCACAAGTGTTGCCCGTGCGTAGTCTGACAAAACAAAGTTTTTGAATCCGTATTGCAATAGTTTGTTTTAAAGATGTTTTAGCAAATGTAGCAACAACATTGAATGAAGCCCATTCAAATGTCTTTTACTAAGCTAGACCAGATACATTTAAAGTCACACACTTCCGCAAAAAAACAACTTTATTCCATTAGTTCTGTATTGAATTGATGAGTCGACCGTTCAACATCTACTTTTATGCTCAATCACGGACAAAAGGATACAGTTCATTGGCACAACTACTGATATTCAAAAAGCCTCAATACCAATTTATTTGCGTATAAAGAAGGTATTGACCAAACTCCGCTTTTTATATAAATTTTATAATTTCTACGCAAATTAATTTGACACGTTTAATGAGTTTGGGTCAGATTAACAATGGCTTCACGTGGAGTCTATGACGAGGTAGTCCCAAACAGGAAACATTCTAATATGCAAGCATTTAATTATTCATACATGGCTTGTACACATTCTGTTGAAATCGATACGTTTTTAATATGTATCATACAGATTATTCTGATTATCCGAAAAGCGCTGTTCGAACAAAGTGCGACTGTCAATTACAGCAAATGTTGATATTATTCCTTAAAAACATTTTTAGATTTGCATACAATTCCCACGGTGTTTGCATCGAACACTGCCGTGTGTCAGTCTGTATAGAATAGATCGATTCCAGACAACAGCACGAGTTATTTCTGAAACAGTCGTCCAGTCGGCAAAAGTTTATTGCTTTGCATATTTAACAACTTTCTATTTATACAATATACTTATCATGTACTGTCAAAATTGTCAATTGATAATAAAAAACGCACCGTTTAATGAAATGAAAGCATATTTTCAATATCGTATCGGAACTCAAAACGAAAACAAAGGTTATGGTTATAATAATAATAAATTCTTTATTTTCAGAAGGTAACATATTAAGGTTAACAATAAAGTGTACATCTTATTTTCAATATGGCCTTCTATTAACAAGATAAACACGCACAACAAACAAGAATTCACTCACGCGCACACAATAAATTGTACAAGTACATCATATATATTAACATCAGGATGTAAATGAGACTATTAAAAACTACAAAAGTTAAGATGATCTGAAAATAAAAAATGAAATAAAACAACAACAGACACCTCACAAAAAGACACATGCATACAAGAATGAAATATTATTGATTAAGCATTAAATAGTTCCTATAATTATTTTTAAATGTTTCTGTTTTAGACAAACAGCGTATATTTACAGGAATAGAATTTCATACCTCACGAGCATAAAAATAGAATGTTTGTTTACCATAATTTGATTTAAAGGAATGCCCTATCCGCACATGACAAGTGAGGTAGTCTTAGACATTTTCTGAATTTAACTTATGTGCTTACATCGATTGTATAACAATTTCATACAATTTGCATTAATCAAGTGACCAATTCCTAGACGAACCCGTGCTGGTGCCTGGAGTCAAACAGCCTACACCTCGACCAATGTTCATTCAAATGAAATACTGAATTATCGCGATAAACAAAATGCAATCGTTCAAAACATGTAATACTGTAAACATGCAGTTTTTCACAAGGAACAATTTGACAATGCGAAAACCACAAATACATCTGTTTATGTAATTTTGAAGAGACTTCTTATCAAGAATGATTTCTTATATTTTCGGCTCTCACAAACAGTCCAACGGCGGCGGGTCCACGACACGAGTTTGGGGCATCAAACACAATTACTATACTTACAACGTCATTTAGATATAGACACAAAAATACTGTAAATGCCAACATCAAACAGTGAATCATTTTAAGGGTGTTGTGACTTTAACCGTGTTGGATCAATCTGCAATCTAACACACGAAGCCCCAGTTATATGTCATTGACACGTGTCATGGATATATTCTTATTGTAGCAATATTTTTTATTCTGTAAATATATTTATATTTACCCAGTATACCGCTGAGTAATAGACCTTAACGATATTATAGTTAAAATTGTTTTGATATCAATAATGTCTTACAATATCTAGCATAGGTGTCTGTACCGTGCCAAGAAAATATGCGGAGTCGTTCAAAAAGCAAGTGCATATATTCTCAGCACATTTAATAACGCACGGCATGGATTTTTTCTAATTTTTTATTTAATGACTTTTAGGAAACAAGAAAATAACTTTATACGTTATTATTGCATGTGTACGCAACATGAATGCTAAAGATATATGACAATCGACAAGAATTTTCATAAAATATTAGTTTCCGAAGTAATAAAAAGAAATTTAAAGAAGCATGGTTGGTAAAAAATGGTGTGCGGTTATAAATGTACTGAGTATACATTGATTTTTGTTTTGGAGCTTTCAATGGTGTTTCAGTTAGTTATACACAGTGATCAGATGACGTAACCAGTGGTCCTGGGTTATCAATTAGTACTCAGACCTGTCCAGTCGAAAGCAACTGACGACTTCACCTTTAGAATCAATGGAGGAACCATAATGAGCTTTGGTATGTTTTTTCCGGGTACAATGGCTGGAGAGAACGTACACAATAATATGTTTTATGTACTTGTAGTCACTTTACTCGCGTGGTTTTAATTTTGGAACACTTAAAAATATTTCCGAAGCATCTGAAAAAATCGGAACACCATGGGCAGTACTGTGAATTGATAACTCGGATGTACTCAGACGATCAGTCTATAATTACACCAAATTGACAATTAATTGTTTGTTGCGATACGTACACAAAACTAAGAGTACACGTGGTCACTTACCGAGATGCAAGTATGTTGCTGTTGATTCGATGACCACCGCACCCTTTCTACAGTTGGAAGGTTTGAGCCCAAAACATTGTATATCTAACGTTTTCAAACTAGGTATTTGCTTAATGGTCTGATTACTTCTGTTCAAGTCTTTTTGTTTATACTCAACGATATGAGCTTATATTAATTGATCGATTACATATTCAGCGTTTGCTTTTGAACCACTTAACAGTCGTAGATGTTTAACAAAATAAAACAACAGATCAATAATTTACATGTACTAGTGCCCATGCTATAATTTAAAACAAAGTGTTTTCGTAGACAACAATAAATCATATGGTGAATTTTTCATATACATTGTATCATAGATTACATGTATATTATATATATATGTTGTGTTAGTAAGTCATTTTTTTTGTAAACGTAATGTATTCACGCTACGCTCAATCACGACAGAGATTTTTTATGCAAAATCAACCAAATCTTAACATTTAAATCTACTCACTTAAATCACACCTAAACATTGACTTATCATGCGTTTATATGATCACATGACATAAAACAAAACATACAAAATCTCATCCATGTTTTATTGCAATCGAATGAACAATATTTCAAATACTGGGCGCGACAATATGCTTTAAATAAATGAGGGCTTCAAATACGAGTATATAACAATCGCACATCCATCAAGTTCAACTTTTCATTTCAAATCCCTACATTTTGTACCAAGTCATTACAATTTGTGTGATTAAATGGGCAGAACGAAATCAAGTTTCGTTACGTCTGACTGAATAAAACACTTATTCGCGCATATCAAAAATGATCGGGTGTATGTTTCATATTGTATTAGTTTTCTATGTTTGTATGCTTATAACATCGATAAAGATGTGAATAGTCGCTTATAAGACCATATCCTAAAGAGACATACAATTATTAGTTCTCGTCTTAGATAGCTACCTGGTACTTTCTAACCACCTAAATTGCATTTCATTTTACAAAAGACATTCGGTCAGTTTGGTATTGCCATATTTCTACACCGAAAGTAGCCTGTTTTAGACGCCGTCAAAACGAAAGTACGGATTTGAACAAATCGTGAAGAATTTTATGGTTCTAATTTATCATTTTACTACAAACAGGAATACGAGTTTTCATGTCAGAAATCGTCACATTTAACAGTAGACTTCTATGCCTAGAGGTATTCAAAGGCAGCGAAGTATCTTGGAAGAAGTTACGAGTTGTATGTCTATTTATTGCAAATTAATTATACCAAATTTTGCGACATAGAAATATTTTTGTCGGCAAGAATGTCATCCCATACCAGATAATAAAAAGTTTTTTTTAAATATATTTATGTCATAAAATTTGTTATGTCGCTTTAATCTATATGAACTTTGGTACTCAGTTGAAACAGAACTATTGACGTTTGAACCGATATGTTTCAGCTTATACCTCGTATCGTATGTTTTACATTGGTTGTGAAACAACTTATCATGATCACTCTCGATATGGACTGCTTCCTGTATTACTAACCAGCACTCCTAAACTAGGGAATTTGAAGTATTGATCAAACCCCGCCCAGTGGAGCTCGAACTCATGACATTCAGGTCAGGAGTCAGAAGCTCTACCCCGACCATTACGCCTCCTCTATATAATGCAGAAGCACGAAGAATATCATCACAACATTGCAATACAGATCCATGTTTGATAGAGTAGTGTGTTATACCAGGTGAGGGAAACATATTGTGAATTGTTTTTTGTTTGTTGTTATGCAAGAAACGCACATCCAGTCGCATGTCCCTTCTTATCGGCCCTTCTCTACCCTATTCCAATATGTATCATATATATATTGATATATTAGAATTCAGTTAACACCTCTGCCGATGTTTGATAGTAGTTCGTACTCGATGGTGTATCTATGGATGTTCAGCCTTAGGTCAGAGACTTTCCCTGCTTTCCTCTCACTGACTCCTAATTCAAATATTTTCAATTTTCTTGTATACTTCTCGACATGACTTGTTGAATCTTTGATATCATTCGTTTTTATTTCCATTCAATTTTACCGACGGGCTATCAGTAGTGTCGTGTTCAATGGAACAAATTATCTACTACATAAAGTACATTCTGCTAAATTGAGACTCGAACCACTGTTCAGTACACGTGTGTTCCGTTTGTTTAAAGGATATTCATATATAGCACGTAATAAACATGCTTACAGTAAAACTGTAGAGAAGATACAAAAATCTTTGGACAGAAAACAGGCAGTAAAACATGTACTTTATAGTTTCACTCTGTAAACAAAGGTTACCGCTTTTTTCTATTCTGTAGAATGTGTTAAACATCTCTGAGACAATCCAGATGTAATACCAAGATTCATTATTCAATGCTACACCATTTTTTATTTCGCTTTTGCCCTTCAAATTGTGGTATTGCGGGGCATTAACCATAAAATTCAAACCCTTACAAATACATTTTGTATTACGTTGGGTACAATAAATCAAACAAAGTTGATATACTGTCAAACAACATTAATAAATGCAATAAGACTGATTCATCAAATAAAAAATACGCATATTTAAATAAAAATGTCTACTTTCTCTTTGTCCGGTGCAAAACTTGAACCAACATTACATGTGTGCCATATAACCACGACAATAAAACACAGAGGATAGTCGACCAATTAACTCACATCAGTAACCATGCTCTCTCCACAGTGTATGAGTTTTCGTCACCCATCATGGGTATATGTGGTTAAATTGTACCCATTACTCTTTTTATGACTTACAAATATGCTATACAAAGCGAACCTATCATAGTTACGCGTTCCATATCAGTCACCGTACTTTTCACACTTGCGCATGAACCAGTTCAGACTTTAAAACGCCACGTCTTGACCTACTACCATCTTCTTAGACTTACGAGGTACATACGTACAGTTGTGCCCGGATAAATCAAAGCAGTGTAGCCAATGTTTACGAAGCAAGCGCACATAGTAACACCGATACGTATGGACACGAAAAGCAGGTTAGATTTATTTTGTGAGTAAACGATTTTCTTTTATTCTGTGGATCGCTAGGACTCGAATTCCAGTAAAAGTAAAACGTCTGGTTTGCAGCTGTTCACATTAATTCGGAATTTCAGACTAATGAATGCGTTTAATGATATTATTTAAGCTCACTCAGACTTTACGAAATTAGTATACTAATGTTAAGTTATTTCAATTGAAGTTGTATCCCCTGAACACAAAAGTAGTATACAATTTTAATTTCCACAAAATGATTCAATTTAAATCATGATTTCATTGCAAAATGGGTTGTATAAATAAATTGTTAGAGGTGTTATCATATCAGTTTCTTAATTAATTAATAAAATAATCGTCTTTTTATACTTAACAATATACATTTGTATTCATAGTAGACGTTAGTTGTTCCGTAGCTTTAGTGTGATGTATATTTTATCAAATTATATGTGTACAAGTCTACTCAAACGATAACATTTCTTGTTTGATAAACAGGGGACAAAGGAAGCCCAAATTCAATTTTAACTCCCGAAACCCTCGTTCGTAAATAAGCAATATCACTTACTAAATCTCTATTTTGTGCCAATGACTATTGCTTATAATTTCGAAGTGCTGCGTTTTATTAGCCATCTTACATCTAAAAGTGCATACATGCATACTTCCATATATTTTGCTATTTTCCACCTACTCGGAGAAGGATAATCCCATCTCCCACCAAACCCTAAATATGTGCCCCGATGCATTGCCCCTCTATGGGCGTGGTACTCAGTCTGATGAAATTAACCGTAAAACGATACAAACATAGATGAACCATTTGTTGCATCGAAAACTTGTTGTAAAAATTTACTAACATTGATACATATGCAATCAACAAACTACCCACATTCATGCAAATGTACTGCCGGGTTTTCGTGTGAGTGGCTTGTACCTTTTTCGGGGAATTAGCTCTAATACATAGTGTTCGCAATAACAAATCCATGTCGAGTTTACTATTTTTATTTTCCACTTTTACTTAACATAACAGATGACACAGATATTATATCAGTCCAAATATATAATACGAGGCATATATATACGGCGATAACGCCATAGCTGGTCCGTGGAAAATCCACCTTCGAGCACCGACTAATTTCAACTCCTTCTCCTGAATTTTTAAGCTACATATTTTAAAATTACCAAAAGGATTCAAACCAATCAAAGTTAATGTTACATACTTGAATCTACCTACATAAAGGCTAGACCCAATCAAAGTACTTGTTACTAATCGTTTTACTGTTAATTAACCAATAAGAACCTAGGAGCCTAAGCCCAGACCCTTCACTTATAAGGTGTTTAAATTTTCTTTGTTCTGCTCTATATAAAACTATTAAAGCCTGTTTATACAGCAATGTACAACTTTATCAACTATCTTAAGAAAATATGCGACAACTATTCAAGGAAGCATTTCAAATCAAGACATGGCTTCTGTTTGTAACAACTTAGACTGACTGATTAAAATAACGCCGGTTTTATTTCGATATACTTAATCTTCCGGATTAAAGAAGAAAACTGTGTCCAAAATAGTTTAAGCAAATTAACGCATCATTTTACTAAAAATGAAATAACATTCTGCAAAGACAAAACTCACTAATTTTACGGCACAACACTTTCCCCCTCCCATAATTTACTTTATTCCTATAAAGTGCAATTGAAAGCTAGCATCATTATTTTGTTGTTAAATATATGTACACGTATGTGCTCAGTTCAGAAATACAATGTATTAAATATGTTCTCAGTAGCCTACTGCGGCTAACATGGCTTGAACCGACACCATAGTTCATTCGCTGCAGCTCAGTCGGTAAACTACCAGACACCATGGTGGAACCAAGAACAACAAGGTACAGAACCAGCATCAATTTGCTCCAGTCAACTAAAAATATAAGATATAATGACCATTACCCACCATGGAAAGTATGCATCAATTCCCGGAAATTATGCATCAATTTCCGCCAAATGAAAGAAAGTAGAAAGAAAGAAAATTATAAAGACCTGTCTCACACACTCTCACTCTAATTCTCACACTCACACTTTTTCACAGAACTCAACTTTGACTTGGCTTGGCGATAACTATGAACTTATATTGGGTACTGATGTAGTACTGACACTTTAGATTGACAAAAACAACTTCAACTTATCTGAAACCTTTATATATCAACAGATATTAATTCTAAACAGTCCACCTGTGTTAAACGGCAATAAAAATCCCAGTATATGAAAATTTACTAAATTAAAGGACACTACCTAACAATAAGTATCTGAGAGCTCTTAACAGCGAAACGAACAGCGCAGTTCAGCCATTTTTTTCGACTAAACAACCCTCGACCAATCATCTCGACACTGAACACAATACACGAACAAAATTAATATAAACGAATTACAAATGCATGCTAAATTCAATCACCGTTGATCTCAACTTTACAGTAACGCAATGGGTAATAGACATATTTATACATACAAACATGGTTAACAATAACACAGTTTTCATTTATGTGTTGAGGAAGAATTCAAGCACCATTATTTACTCTAAAAGCATTAAGCACCAATCCACCAACACTGTGATTACTGATTTTGAAAGTAATGAACTGTCTATTTTGTAATGTCTTTTCGACGATCTTCTTCGGTTTCCCCGTCTGTGGAAACCGAAACCTTGAAATTGTCTACATTGGGGGTACTCGTGGCCATTAAAATGTTCTTCCGGAAGATATCTGTAACAGATGGTGTATTTTGCAGTGCACTGACTTTGTGCATGTTGTATACATACACGAGGGGAACGACCTTCAGTAGTTATCCTCGTGAAGTTGTTATCCATATTCGGCATGTGTTTGTATTCCACACGATGTTGTCGGATGTACATTCCCGTAATTGAGAAATAATCGATTTTAAAACTAAGTCCAAAATGTTAATATGGTACTCCGTCGCTGATATGTGATTTAAAAGTCCAAGTATGTTAATACTCGCTTATGATGTGATGAATGAACCTCGTTTAGCTGTGGGGAAACTCGCTTAGAAGTGATGAAACTCGCATTTCTCTGACGAAACTTGTTTATGATGGAACTTGATATGTAGATACTCGCTCATGGTTTGATATATGAAACTCGTTTAGCTGTGGGGAAACTCGCCTAGAATTGATGAAACTCGCATTATGTCTCTGACGAAACTCGCTCAGACTAAGTGATGAAACTCGCATAATGACTCTGACGAAACTCGCTTATGATGGAACGTCCGGCACTGAATATGTTAATTAAGTCCAAATATTATAATGTGATGAAACTTGATGAAACTCGCTTAGCTGTCATGTTTATTGAGGTACCGAAATACTATCCGCCTTTCTCCGCCATATGTACTGCCGGGTTTTCGTGTGAGTGGCTTGTACCTTTTTCGGGGAATTAGCTCTAATACATAGTGTTCGCAATAACAAATCCATGTCGAGTTTACTATTTTTATTTTCCACTTTTACTTAACATAACAGATGACACAGATATTATATCAGTCCAAATATATAATACGAGGCATATATATACGGCGATAACGCCATAGCTGGTCCGTGGAAAATCCACCTTCGAGCACCGACTAATTTCAACTCCTTCTCCTGAATTTTTAAGCTACATATTTTAAAATTACCAAAAGGATTCAAACCAATCAAAGTTAATGTTACATACTTGAATCTACCTACATAAAGGCTAGACCCAATCAAAGTACTTGTTACTAATCGTTTTACTGTTAATTAACCAATAAGAACCTAGGAGCCTAAGCCCAGACCCTTCACTTATAAGGTGTTTAAATTTTCTTTGTTCTGCTCTATATAAAACTATTAAAGCCTGTTTATACAGCAATGTACAACTTTATCAACTATCTTAAGAAAATATGCGACAACTATTCAAGGAAGCATTTCAAATCAAGACATGGCTTCTGTTTGTAACAACTTAGACTGACTGATTAAAATAACGCCGGTTTTATTTCGATATACTTAATCTTCCGGATTAAAGAAGAAAACTGTGTCCAAAATAGTTTAAGCAAATTAACGCATCATTTTACTAAAAATGAAATAACATTCTGCAAAGACAAAACTCACTAATTTTACGGCACAACACAAACATATACCACTCGTGACGAGATGATATCAATAAGTGGATGTATGGATATATGGACCGTAACAAACCTTTAGGTTTTCGGTGAGTTATTATTTTCACAATATCATTTTCAAGTTTCTGTTGACAATTTCATTACAACTACCGCATATATAGAGTATAGTGTATACTGGTATCAAACAAGTTGTCATGGTTATTGTTATCTATGGTTTCGGCAAGTGTACGTATATATTATGGTCACGTATTTACTGTCATAGAGTGTATAATTATTGTTTCGTAAATTGTATGCATTTTATAATGAGTTTTGTACTAAAATCCTGCTTTTTTATGTTCTGTTCTACTCTTCTGTGCTAAGATCTGCTTTGTTCTGTTCTGTTATTTAAACGTACATGCATACATATAAACGGTTTCCCGTGGTCGAGTGGTTAAGGCATCCGAAGTTAGTTTCGAATCCTTGTGGGGGTCCGTTCTGATTTGTCCGGTTGGTGAGCCACCAGCTAGTTAAATACAATGTAATGGTTACCGTGTGCCTGCCTGCCTGCCTGGTATCTGGCATTAAACGATAGTAATCGGGAAGTGAATGTTTTCAGAAAGTAGGTGTCTCATAAATAAAAAATGGCTGGCCCTTTAAGTAGGGGTAACACTATAATAAATTAACACTTACTTACTTTACTTTTACTTTTATAAAACTATTGAATTACACGTCTGAAAATACACTTATTAGGTTTTAGAATATTTTATTTTTTCGGACGTAATAGTATGCCTAATGTATTTTGAATGAATATGAACATAATGCTAAGCACTTTATTCAATCCCTAATTGTACGAGAAAGACACATGCCTCCTGTGGCCGCTACAAATATAATTACTTTAAAACACAACCATGTTTACTGTTAAAACACCTAGCGGATTGCTAATATTAACATCTAAATACGAGAGAGGCGTGGGCACCTTTCATTATTCCAATGTAACATTCTAATAACATGTTGTACAGACACGGTTTTAGAAGCAAATTGTTCCGTGGGCGCCTTACAGCTGACTGGGCAAGTGAAGTGGAAGTAATAATTACTTCTTAAAAAGAATTCATCTTTCATAACTACACAATTCGAGGACAAAGAGTCATTGAGTACGTTTTCGAGCTGGACATATCAACACTCTTTTAGATTTCGAAATAGTCCGTACATCATTAAGAGCTTTTCCGTTCTTGTTATTGTAATTAACAGTTTCTTCATGATATTTGGACAGGAATTAAATATGTTTTTTTGCGAAAGCAACGTATAGAAGTGAGGATGTAAATCGGTACACGCGTGTCTAAAAGTATTAAAACGAACTGTCATACTTCGGCAAAAGTACTGTACATACATGTATACGACAAAGTTCGAGTGGTTTGGTACGCGTTAAGAAGTAAAACACACTGAGTACCTTTGTTAATGTGTTATAGTTGTATGAAACAGCCGAGTTTTCAGTTCATATTGAATAGAAATTCATATATGAATGTATAGAGAAAACATTTGCACTAAAGTCGGCATATTACAGGTTTTTACTGAATTCATATATCATTCGGCGATACGCGTCATAAACTGAGAAATAACACCGTGGTTAAAATTATCAAAGTTAAGATTTCAGTTCACAGTTTTAGGGTATGTTCTAATGTATAAGATACGCTCCATATGCACATACATTATTACGAAAGTCGCGCAGAAACTACGGGTAAATGTAATGTCCATTTTGTACAGGTATCGAAATTGAAATAAATGATATTTTACACTGTGATAAATATATTACATTAAGAATTCAGTTAGTTTCGTAAGCTATACGTTTCTGTGATGTCAGAATACATTAACCACCAAGGCAATTTCGGTTCAACCGAAAAACTTTTGTAACCTTGATTTTTATGCGAATTAGATAAAATTAGTTTATTTTTATTTTCAAGTCAATGTATGATACGTTCAATTGCGAAAAACTACTATGATATACTTAAACATAGGCAATTTCTTTGGAATAAGTGAATACTATTCTTACGTGTGTGTAATATTTTCCCTATCTTATTACAACTGTAACATATTATTTCATAGGTCATAGTTCTATATATGTTATTGTGTAGTATGGTTTTAATGTGTTGTATGCATGTTCATGTGTGTTTTATAGTATCCCAAAATTCAAATATGAATCGGTTATTGTGTAACAATGCAAACGTATCTTTGTAACTGAGCTGTATATAGAATTTGTTGTTCACAATAACGATACTGAAATACCTATACTACCGTAGTTTAATGTCACCTTACGTCGAATGTTCATATATTGTCATTAAACATAAAATGTCATATCACATAATGAATGATACAGCATTCTCTCTTTTAAGTATTTTCAATTTTAAGAATTCGTCAGTGTATTTTGTTGACCACGTGTCTGTTGGACCAGCGCTTAACCAATCGAGTTCCTTTCACTATATTAACTCAATAGTAAATACATGTACTCTTGCCGAGTGTAATACAATTATTTGTAATTGGTGCATCGTCATTGGTTACTGTAAACGAATTTTATTCTGTTCACTTTCCAAAAACGTAAGTCATTGTTGTTACATACATGTATACGGCAATTGGACCTTTTTTCACATGACACAAGCTGCCTCATACCATTCACTCAGTAATATGCTAGGTATATTACTACTGCTGTTTATTATGGTTGAAGCCTCATAGTTGGTATAAAAGTATGCGTGGTAAGATTATGGTACTGTAGTACTCACGTGTGAGTGACCGGCTTGTGACGCTGAGGTTACATTAAACGCAAACATCATATTTTTCTTCCAATTGTAGTACTTAAGATTATCACCCTTGTGACCTCTGAAACAGCCGCGGCAACTATGTAAGTCACCCTACCGATATTCACGGGCAAGATGTCGTGGGAGTCCCTTACAACAACAACAACAACAACGTTACAAACCGACCAGTTGAATTTGGCTCGTGGTTTACCTAGTTACAATAAGGCAAAACTCCCTGGTGGTCAGTGCAGCGGCAGAGTGTTATTAACGTCTGCCGTAGAACCGACTCCCTCGGACCAAGCCGATTTCTTCTAGAATATTCCGGATTGTTTGGAATAGGATCTTTGGAAAAACAAAGAAAGAAACTAAGGCATGAAGATCAAATATCACCACATGTTTCTTTTTCTTCGAGAGGGAGAATGGTCTTCGGTAGTATCATCTTCAAGACGGAGATATATTATGAAACAACAATACTGATGAGGTAAACATGTTCCATCAACCGGAGAAGAATACATTTTCTATCTCCTATCTCATGCTAAATAATACTTATTTCACATAAAGGTCGAGGAACCCCAAACAATACCATTTGAGTGCTACGATGGGATTTACAACCTCTTCTGTAAGTGACGTCATTTCAAGAAAACGCAACATGTTATGTCACTATTTGCACACAGGAAACAATATTTACTTCATATGGTCACTTCGTATTCATATTGCCATATGGGGCAAATATTGCTTACTGTCAGTATATAGTGACATCACATGTGACGTTTTCTGGAAATGACGTCTCTTAAAGAAAAGGTTGGACATCGTACAGCGGCGCTCGTTTAGAGATGTATTAATAAACATGTGTATACATGGTATGGCTGCATAGTGCAGTCTTACAAAATAAACTATATTTCAGACAACTTTTGCTCACAGGGATCTGAAATTGTTGGAAGTCGTGATCGAGTCGTCTGTACAGGTCAGTCTCATGCTGATTATAGACCATTGCTTTGCGTCGACAGTACGTGTATTGCATATTATACTACCCTAAACCTGTATACTTTCTACATATACTAGTCAAATGAACAACCCCGCCATGCTATATTTCTAGAATCTTCACCACATTATCACAAAGTGATCAGAAACGATGAACACCATTTTGACTTCTAGTTCAATTCATTCTGATTATTACTATTATAGTCTACTGCAGTGAAAATCAACAGAATATGTATCAATAATCTATTTAAAAACTACGTTAAATATTACTGGCAGGGTAGTACTTTTAACCAGTAACTATCATCATGATTTTCATTTACTACGCAAGGAAAAGTTATACCATTTATCTTTATGTCGTTGAAAACAATATTTGATACACGTATATTCATTCTATTTTTTGAAGCTCCGTTTATATGGTTGTGATTTTGCAATGTTTGGTCAGCACTAATATTCGTTTATTGAAATGGCAGTAAATGAGGATAATTTAATAACGCAAACAATTTACTCCAATGTCTAAATATGGGGATTTAATTAAATCAAATGAATTCCGAAGAAATCAAGTTACGCACATGTGCCACAAGTTTCTATTGTTTTTCGTTACGATAAGATGTATGAATATGTCGTGGCAAGATTTTTGTTTGTTTAAAGGTATACCTTCGTAATCATTTGACGTGGTATTACACTTTTCCTGGGAAGGTTTCCATTCAAAGGAACCTACCATATTTCAGAAATGTGCATATCTCAAGTAAGTGAATTTTGATATGCGTGTTTCACTATTCACATTCAGTAATTTAGGGATAAAAGAGTCGTTTTAAAAGCGTTCAAAAAGGAGGCAGATGATTATCATTGGCTCCTCGATTTTACTTACCGGGCATTGATATGATGTACACTTGAACGTTTGTGAAGCGTGGTCCTCATGTCTTCCTTTGGCGTTTTTTGAAGATGACTTCAGTTGTTAATGCTGAATGTTAAGTTTTCGTAATTCTATGAGGATGTATGTTTTGAGAGATGAATTATGGTTCCATCCGCTTCACAACCCCATTTAGATGTTGTGTATGAAAGGTGTCATTTCGGTTCTCTGAAAGGAGTCTACTTACATGTTATATAGGAGAAAAGGTTTCAGATTTATTAACATAGTGTCTATGTTTTTTCTTGTAAACTTAAACACTGATGGACAAAAACTCGACTCGTGATCGCCAAGCCTCGATCCTTTCTCAAAGTACGTTAATAATGTGAAATCAACTGAAATGTCGATACCTCGATCTCTGCTTTCAGATTTGACATTTTCAAAAAAAACACGAATATAGCCACGGGTGAAATTTCTTCTCATTCAGCATCTGTACTTTATCTCACTATCCTTGCGCCAGTGCCTTTAGAAATACGCCAATCATTCTGTGATATCAGCTGGTCATCTTCAAGTGACGATCTACAAGAGTAGGAAGAGGTGAATGGGCGTGTATCTTGCTGACCTATCCATATATATATAATTGAAGTATTAAGAAGTCACATTCCTCATTCCTAAACGTACCGTACTGAGCAGTTCTTAAACTAGTCTTCTTACTCGTAAATTCGTCAAGCTTAGGTCTTATAGGTTTTAAAATAAAATTAACTTTAAAAAAACATTATGATAATTCACTGTGGAACTATGAAGAATTCAAAGATTTTCTTCTGTATAACATTTATTTGCAATATTTTCACATTTGTTGAGTGTTCATATTTTGACAGTAATGATGGAATTCCAGAATTCGTGAGAAATCATCCACTTTTTCGTAGCAACGCAGCTTCGAGGAAACCTGCAATCTCAAGCGTTTCAATGATTTCACCAGGATCTGCCAGGAGATTGGATATCATGTCACCTGATCGTTACAACTTACAAAAGAGAGCTGTAGAGTTACCGGAAGGTAGGGATTTTCAAAATACTGAGGACAATATTGTCGCAAAACGTTCTTTCGTTATACAGATTGAACGCCAAATACAGGACTTTGAAGCAATGATACAAAATTTGGCTGAACTTGGACCAGATGTTACAGAATTAGTTAGACAGTACGAACAAAGTCTCTTACTCATTGTCAGACTGCTTCAATCTCCTATGACTGAACGAAAAATCGCACAAATTAATGCTATTTTAAGATCTTTCTTGATTCGACGAGACAATACCTGGCCTGGAAAGAGATCTGATTTTTACTCTTGGGGAGGAAAACGCAAGCGAGACAGTGCCGAAGAACGTTGGTATGAAGACAACGGTGATATTGATGTGCAAACGGATGAAAATGTTGAATATAAGAAATAGACGATAAGGCTGGAGCAAGGTATGTGTGGATGGAGTGAGAGAAAGCAGCCAAAATATATCATCCGCGAAGGATTGTTAGTACAATGTAATTCAGAAGACTCGGCTTGGACACTGGACATAATATGTTACCTTATAGCTACATATTGATTGTATACTTTGAATTATTGTTTATTTATCTTTGAATGATATTAATATAGTCAGTAGTAAAGTTTGTTGCAATTGATTTTATCATGTGTGTCCAACCTTATATTAGCTTACTCGATAAAACCCATATTTTATCAAATGCATTATCGACACTTTGAGCGCACTGTTTTACTCTTTCTCTCTAACTGCATTACCTTATGTTATAGTGATCAGGACAACTGTCGAAACCATTTTAAGAATGTACCAAGGTCCATTAAAATGCTGGTAGCGTCACACGTGATCTACTAATTTATCAGTTACATGTATTACTTTGCATGTACAGTATAATCACAATTATCTGAAAACAGAATACAAAATTATTTTCAACGAGGATCATTCATTGATAATCCAGAAATTAAATTCTTCTCAACAAATATATATATGATAACTATCAAAGATTTGTTTGTTGTTTTAAAAAAAGAAGCTAAACTGTTGAATATTGCGAGAGTGTGTCGTGATATCGTGCAACGTTTACTCATACAGAGATAGGTAACCTACCAATAATGTTTAACAATATTTCTATAAGACGTGTAGGTCTATCTTATAATCTCTTATGAAATATTGACTTAAAACCATTAGCAAGCTTGGTCATGATAATGAGACGAACTAACGATACAAGTCGTGTTTATAGTACTCGATACAACAACTCAAATTGGAGAGTAAGCACTACTCGTACAACTAGTCTACGTTGTCAAAGTACCAAAGTATGCTTGTAGTAATTAATATTGTGTTGATTTGTACTCGTACTTCGAAATATTGGTTGAAGCAAAATAGAACCGTCGCTATTGGCGCCTAGTAGAGCCCGCCTATACATTTATACGGCGTGTACATTTACTATTCAGATAGCAACAGTTATCATTACATGTTAGGAGTTGAATGGGAAGTATTTGTTTGTTAAAGAAATTATCAATTGCTACGGAAGTAGTCTTATTGCAATTAATGGAAAATATTCTGTACCTTGAACATTTTCAGTGTGGATCATGAAACTGAAATGTTCCCACAATGAGATGAACCCACAAGACTGTAAACAGTATATGTGCCGTAATATATTCATGCAAATCTACACACCATTTGTAATTACTCAGTCATATTTGAAAGAAATCCAAGCAAACTGTTGGAGGAGTTGCGCACACAAGAGTGTCTCTACAGACCGACGGACGGGCGGACTGACGGAATTACCGACACGCAGATTCCCCCCCTTTATTCACATCTACACATCATGTGTAGTAACCAGATTTGAAAGCAATCCATGCAAAACTGTAGGATGAGTTGCGTTTACAAGATTGTTCATACCATACGTACCATAAAGCAAATCCTAAAAAAAGAAATGGCCATAACAATACAGGTCAGATTGCAAATCGTCTTTCGGTACGCGTCCATTTCCCTACCTGACAAGTTAATTAATATCGTTGTCATCATTGTCATTATAGAATGAAATATTTGGCGCATTTTTAAAGCAATGCTTTATGTATATCCATTTGTGGATATGAGAATTGACCAAATGGATCTGCTTTGAAAACAAAACTGTATTTTCTAACACGTACTTGATCCGATTATATTAGAATTTTCCTTGCTGTTCAGTTTGTTAAACACAATAACAGAAGACTTAAACTCCTCCTTCGCTCCTGAACATTTCTCTTTAAATGCTTTTTACTAGCGGATAACATCAATATATTCCGTGTGATTCTGACTGCAGGCAATAATGTATACATACATACGGGTTGTATCAAATTGAAAAATTCTGACCAATGTTCACGTATTGTATAATTTTATTGACCTGTCAAAATTTGCATATCTTCATGGTCAATGCACATGATAAATAAGTCTTTATCGAAAGCGGCCCGATTACTAATTTATAGCGTGCATTGACCATGAAGATATGCAAATTTTGACAGGTCAATACAAGTATACAATATGTACGAGATCTATGTATGTTTATGTTTATTTAGTAGTCTAGTTCTCTACCGACGTGGCCGATCAATACGGAACGAATCATGTAGTTTCGTTTAAAGATGCTGAGCGGTGTTCACGTGAGGGTCGAGGGTTCAAACCATTATGTTCATCAAATATTTCAAGTACATTAAGTACAAGCATAACATAAACAATTGATTTGCGTCAACCAATGTTTTTTAATAAAAAATGCGAATTCAGTACAACGTTATTCTCTGATCGTTAGCCAATGGCAAATCCTGGAATTTCTTGACAAGTTGTAGAATTGTAGTCACAAATGAGTCCAGTTTTACATAAAGCTGTTGGTGGAAACATTCTACTTTCTACATCGCACTCTTCGCCTTTACCTGAAATACAGTAGATAGTTCCCACATTTACATATTTACCTCCCCCGTTCTTAACCATCAGCTATTTTGATAGGCAAAACTGATAAGCACTTATATGAGTAATTCCTAAATATGTGTAATTAATAAAATACCAAGAGAATTTGCATGTGGAAACCATTTTTTCTTCAACTTTCTGAACCATCTACCTACATGAGCATAATTAATAAGTTACTTTTATATATCTGATTATTTTATCATTGCATACAGTATATTCCCTATAAACTTTAAGGAAATTTGCCTATCAATATGGCTGACTATTCATAACAAGGGAGGTAAATACTGTAGATGTGGGAACTACATATATATACACAGCCTAAGCTATGTCGGGAGACACCGAATATCAAATACCGATGAAAGATATGAAGGATTTTACATAGGTGGTCAGTTTTTATTGAATTTATGAAACGATTCTTTGAAAAACGGTAAAAGACGAGGCAATTACAAACATTTTGAAGAAATCAACATATGCCCTGCAGAATGTCGTGTATACACTTTGGTATTTACCAAGAAATTAAGCTATATTCCGTGCAATGTGTAGTGAGGAAATCAAGCAATACGCCGTGAAAAGTCGAGCTATGCTCCGCAATATGTAGCCAGGAAATCATGCTATACCCCGCGGTTGGTAGCGAGGAAATCCGAGTTATGCTTCGCGATTTGTAGTAAGAAATCAAACTATACTCCGCGATCTGCAGTAAGAAATCAAGCTATACTCCGCGGTTTGCAGTAAGAAATCAAGCTATACTCCGCGGTTTGTAGTAAGAAATCAAGCTATACTCCGCGATTTGCAGTAAGAAATCAAGCTATACTCCGCGGTTTGTAGTAAGAATTCAAGCTATACTCCGCGGTTTGTAGTAAGAAATCAAACTATACTCCGCGATCTGCAGTAAGAAATCAAGCTATACTCCGCGGTTTGCAGTAAGAAATCAAGCTATACTCCGCGGTTTGTAGTAAGAAATCAAGCTATACTCCGCGATCTGCAGTAAGAAATCAAGCTATACTCCGCGGTTTGTAGTAAGAAATTCAGATGAAGTTGTACTCCGTGAAAAGAAGTGTTAATACATTACCTAAGTTTTGAGTGAAACAGGCCATACAGCATCCACAGTAACCACCGCCCATCTTGACCGTACCGTTACAATTATCAGGGACAGGCTCACACACCACCGTCTCACAATGTGGGAACTGGCAAATTAATCCAGATGTCACAATGAAAACTGTTGCTAAGGTAACAACCGATATTATATTAAGAAACTCCATTTTTGTTTGATTGTACGTTACTAGTAGAACGACAATGAATAAACAAGTATTCATCCTGCTAACATTTAAACCCATAGATAAGAAAAGTGGACGAGTTATTCGACATAGCTGGGCGAATTATTTGACAAAAACTGATAAATTCAAACGGACAGTTTCGGTGTTACAATTTTGAAATAAAAACCGGTATTAATTGTAATCATGAAATTTTAGGCACCAAACACTTTCGATGTTGTCTCATTTGAATTCTAAGCTCTTCCTTGTTTTGTTTCAAGTAAATATAGAAAAAGCCCCTTTTAAGTATCTCCTTGGAATACCGTGATCTTTCGACAGGTTGAAATGGAGAATCTTTAAACAAGTTTAGATGTAAGTTGGTCAGTGGATATTCATTGTAATTCAAAGGCAACAGAAATCAGTAGAATAAAAGTTCCATCTGCTATCATATACTTGCCGACTAAAGTGTTATAATCCAAAACTATTCGCCAGATTAGTACGTTTACTGATAACGTTTTGTCAATTGCAACGTCTATTAATATGTATCTCTATCGTGTTTATGCATTAAGTTCTTTGCGCTGTGTATAAATTTCAGAATGCTTTAGAATGTTTCAGTGTCTATTTTTACCTGCATCATGATTTAATTTTGTATAAAAAGAAACATATTTATTCAACTCATTTCCAAGTCTAACACCTGGGAGAGTACACTCAGGTGGTATTTGTTATAGAGTTATATAAATGTTGCTGTTATTTTACAGAAATCCTAGCAAGAAAATGTCCTAAGTGCAAAACATAACAAATAGTTCACAGTTTCTTACTAGAGCTGTTTTTTGTATTTCTACAAGTAAACAACTAATGATTTTAATTACTTACAGTATCGATTGTCAAATATGTTTAAGTGGAAATATGTTTAAAATGTATTAAATATGTGCACCGGAAGCAGCGGAGAGACTTTAGAAGAGACAAGCGGACCTGGCAGTCCTTAGAGCGAAGTACTTGATTCAATATGCGCCACATCTTTTTTATTTTACGTCTGCAAATCTACGGAACATTCAAAGACTGGAGAAAAGAGAAAATACTTGGACATTCCTATATAGAGATACAATAAATCGGGACAGTGACGTAAATTTTAGAACATTAGAACAGTGCAACATGACAGAGTTCATGGACATAAACAACCAAAGATAATAATGTCCAATTTGTAGGACAAAGACGCGAACACCACATGATGTGTATGGGAAGAATACTTCATGTCTTCACGATGAATACACGGGAGATCACTCTGTAAAAACATGGTATCTCCTGGAGGAGTTACCGCTCTTTATACTGATGACCCAACGTGTGATACGTTACGAAATCTATCATCAACTTATATAAATGGGGTACAGAACTTCCGTCGTGCATGGACATGTTTGAAGGATACTACTATGACGAAATTATCTCTAAACGCCGCTGTAAACGTTTAAACATAATCTTTGCCATTGTGCCTGCATCCTCATTGGATTATATTTGTGCTCAGTTAGGCGCATACAAACCATCGCATTACATGATGATTAGCACATTGAACTACTTTCATGCATAGAGGATGTTAGTATTAGTAAATGTATCAACATAATGTATTCTTATCAATACGTTAATTTTGATTTAAATACGTATTAATTAGTAATTAATATACGTGTACATGGATGTATAAGCAAAGTGTTCATTTATTCAAGTGTGACCCCTACGTAAATGACTGGCTATATCTGACTTATAAGACACCTACTTTCTGAGCACATTAACTTCCCGATTCCTTTCCTTTAATGCCAGACGTCAGGCAGGTAGGCACACAGTAACCAGTATTTAACTTATAAACATTAATTATTCCCGTATACGAATTTATCATGAAACAAAATCAATGTTCTCATCACTTTTTATTGCTAGTTTAAAACGGCGTGTATAGAAAATAAATGATAAAAAAACATCATTAATAAAAATCATAAATTCAAAGGTGTTAAACAATCCTCTTTTTAATGTGTGATGAACTGGTTTTCACATAGACCTGTTTCAAAACAATACCTTTTATATCGTGCAGCACAGCGGTCTATGAATTCATGCGTTGCATTCATAACTAATCGATCTTATATAGTCTTTTATTTGCAAACAGACATCGTGCACGAAATGTTGGCCTTGTTGCATGTCCGGGTTTATAATTTAAAATATTCGTGTTTGATGACAGGATTTTCAGTTGTATTTTCGATTCCATCGTGTGGTAGTATACAATGTCTGTGGATTACAGATACGCGAATAGAAACTTTCCCCTTGTTTCATGTACACAAACACAACATTTCTGTGACAAATGTTCTGCAATATGCCCATATTGTTTTTTGCTGCCATTGAACTATACGCTGTGTTTGTGTAAAGGAAAGGTTTGTATAACTTGAATGTTTTAAGTATTAAAACATTTCTCCTGGCGATGTCTCTCCCTTAACAAGTTGTAGGTTTTTTACACAGGAGGTTGTCGCATGTTCTTTCCCACTATCCCCTAAAGAATTCACTACAATTATTCCTTCTATAGAATATGTATATACAGTGTTTTTACAACAGGATATTTCACGAGTTCTTTCCCTTTGTCCCACCTAGAGTTCACTCCCATTAACCCTTTTGTATAGTTATTTTTTACAACAGGAGATTTCACCAGTTCTTTCCCATTATCATTTTTAGATTTATCTCCCTTTATCCCTTCAATAGTATATGTATATAATAGTGTTTTTTTCACCATAGGAGATTGTCACAAGTTCTTTCCCTTAATCCCTTTTAGATTTATATCCCTTTATCCCTTCAATAGTATATGTATATAGTTATATCCATTCTATAGAAGAGATACGTGGAGATAACTCTATAAGGGATAAAGGTTTTTTACAAGTTCTCCCTTTTCCTTTTACTTCACAGTTTGTACATTTCAGCCTTTCCCATTTAACCTTGACTTTCAGTAGTATGAAGCTCTTCTGGTAGACATTTTTTTAATAAACACGTCACTTTGAACACTTTCACATAAGCAAGGTTATGGTATGATCTGTCTTGCCACAAACTTTGAACGTACAGTATGTGTATAATGTGATAGTCTTACAAATAAAAATGCATTTGTGCATTCGTAACTGGATTTTGTATTAAACTTAGAATCCAAGATTTAAATTTAATAAATGCTGTAATGAAAATCATGTCAAAACAAAAGTTCATAGATTTTGTTATTTTGCCCAGGGACCGAATATGTTAGTGTTTATTCAACATGTTTAAATATTAACGTTGATTTTACGCTTTGTTTCGTCGTCGTATTAGAAAACGGTGTTCTGTCCTATTGTAATTATGGATATCATTTTCGCCGCCATACATCTTCTTTAATAAAATCTTCTTTTCTAAAAACTATCCTGTTATATATAATTATTTTGTACAATAGCCCTGCCTTCCACACGGAGTTAAATGTTTTTAACCCAGCACCCGTTTGTAGCGGTGTCCCCCCAGGGAAGTGTACTCGGTCCGGCTTTGTTCCTGATATTCATCAATGACCTCCCTCTCCATGTAACATCCAAGACCCGCCTATTTGCTGACGATTGTGTTGTGTACCGCGAGATAAACTCAGAGGAAGACTGCCGACAATTACAGAATGACCTATGGGCATTGGAGGGGTGGGAGAGAAAATGGGACATGTGTTCAAGGCAGCCGCATACTTCTCACTTGCTCGGCCCAAGCTCGAGTATTTCTCAGCAGTGTGGAACCCGCATACCAAGGTGCTTACAAACAAACTGGAAATGGTTCAGCGAAGGGCTGCTAGATTTGTGACTCACCGACATCACAACACTAGTAGTGTGACAGATATGTTAGTACACCTCCAATGGGAATCGCTCCAATACAGGCGAGCCAATGTCCAGCTCACAATGTTCTACAAGATTATCAACGGACTAGTAGCCATTCCACATGAGCAGTACCTTACTCCATCAGCTAGAACACACTTCTCAGGACGGAAATACATTTGTACATACAGCAGTCAGCTTCTACATCACACTACCTGAACTCTTTCTTCCCTAGAACCACAGCAGCATGGAACAAGCTCCCATCTATAGTAGACTTGGTATCTTTCAAGCAGGGGATCTCAACCATGTCATTTTACGGCCCGGGTCAGCTATAAGTAGCCACCAAGGACTCCCAGAACTGTGTCGGCCGCGGCCACCGTAACCGGATTGGTTTGGGACGAGGAGGTGAAAATGTAGCTACCCACTAACCTACTTTACTCTTCTGTCTTTTAAGTATCAATCTCTTCTAACTTTTCTATCTTCTATTTCATTATTTTCAAGGTCTCGCTCACCAAATGTCGCGTAATAGTCAAGAGTGACTGTGTTGACGAAAAATGTAGATGTTTTGGAAAATCAATAAAAGCGCAGAATAATTTAGTCTGAGTACTAAATTTGGGAAATGCTTGATTGTGTACATTCAAATAAAGTTAATATTTTTAGAAGGGAGCTAACTACTGCAGCATTGTCGAAATTGTTTATCGAATTGCTTCCCTTGCTTATCATATCGTGTGCGCTCTTGGTATTTTGACCAATGAAAACACAGCTCGATCGAAAGTGTGAGTCTGTTATGTTTTTATTGACGACAACATAAAAAAATAAAATGCCTGCGAAAAAGAAAGGAAAGAAGAAGGGAGGGAAGAAAAAGAAGAAGGATGGTAATGTTTACTTCACTATGTTAACGTCGTCAACATAAATTATTTTAACAATGGCCATAATATTTGTGTTACCATCGTTAAGGCGGTGGGTGGGGAATGATAAAATTACGTTTTCCTGTATAAAAAGTGTATTTTTTCGTTTTCAATTCAAATTTTAGACAAAGATCATGATATAATCGTCCACTGCACTTTATGATTTAACTCATATACTATTATACCACATGGTTAAACCTGTGTGGCATTCAATTCTCGAAAACCAACATAAATCGGCCGACTACAAAAGCGAACCAAACCCTAGGCTTTCATCGTAGGAACTTGAAGACCAAATCTACCTACCTTAAATCCATGGCTTACTAGACCCTAGTGTGACCCAGCAGGAATACTGCTCAGAAACCTGATCCCCATTTCCCCAATCCCTTATAAATCAGCTAGAGTCAGTCTAAAGAAGGGCAGCCTGCTGGGCAATGTCTGGCTTTGGACTCACATATAGTGTTACGTAATGCTGGATAGTCTGAAAGGGCCCAGGTTAGACTTCAGAGGCATTGAGATCTAGACTGTCCCTCATGTACAAAATAACAAATGATTTGGTTGCAATTATGCCCAACAATGGTTATCTCACCCCTCTAACTAGAGCTTCCCGCCACTACCAAACTTTGTCATACAGGCTAATTTCTGCAACCAAAGACTATTATAGATACCCATTCTTTCCCTGAACGGTTCATCAGTGGAACAGTCTACCCCCCCCATCTCTCCAGTTTAATGTCGCAATAAGCAACATTGAACATGTATGCCATCATACCATAACTTCTTTCCCACTTGTTTATAAACTGTTAATAGCACTAACATTTTTATACCATTCCTACTCTTTTTTTTTATTCTTGGCTATACTTTTACTTCTTTTAACTTTTCTTAGTGGCTTGACACGCATCATTGTCCAAGTCCTTGCAAGAGGTTCGACAATAAAGATAGATATATAGAAAACAAGACTTGAGATTGAATACATGTGTGTATTTATTTCATGTTTGCATAAATGATAGACATGATAGAGTGATCTACTTATTTTAACACGTTTAATCAGATCATGTGGCAAAAACATGACATTAATTTGTTGCTATACCAACTGCACTTCTCCAGAATCATTGTTATTGATGTTTTTTTACATGACACTTTATCCTGCTTTATTGACAGGCAAAGCTATATAAGCTAGCTACCTCTAATGATGCTTACATTCTTGTAGATAGATGTGCCACATAACTTATTTGACCTTAGCTCAGGGGTGTCAGTAAGAGCTGGGAGCTGGTAACCCAGTAACTTTACCATCATCACCCGGCTACTTTTCTTGTATGAATGATCATAAAAAAGGGGTGTACCCCCCAGACTCCCACCTACTTTCGGTGATTTCCCTCCAACTTCAAGAATAAGTGACATCCCTGATAGCTTAGGGACTTAAAGTTGTAAATTTGATTCTACTATTTTGCAGATGCTACTCTTGAGCTGGAAGACAAGTATCAAAGGACTGTTAATGAGATTGAGGCTCTTAAAGATCACCTTGGTGAGTTATAGCGTTTATTGATTTGCCTTTAATTGTGCACAATATTGTAAATTATGCTTACTGTAAATATGCAGCCATAAGTCGATGTAAAAATTGATGTTGATGTATTTTACCTGAACCCTTCAATAATTATGTTGATTACATATTTTCAAGATCTGTCCAGAATTGCAATATGTATAAAAGGTTTGTCCTATATATGTCCTGTTATTAATACCAGTCGCAGATTTGGGCTTAGGACGAGGGCGTAACTTTTTGGTCAATTTTTGGTTTTGCTCAAGCCTTACAAAATTTCAATATTCTTATTCTTTGCTTTTAATCATTAAACATAATACCAACGCGGAAGAACTTAATGCAGTATACAACCCGATAGCAGTGGAGTGAACAGTGTCTGTGAGAAATAGTACGGTATATAACATGACTTTGTCATTTTATAACTGAAGTAGCACATGTATTAACATCATCATTATAGATAGAGCTGTCATCAATACATACCATACCTATGAATCATTGATATGTTTCCATCGCTCCATTGATTACATATTTTAAAAAATTGATACTGAATAATAATAGATACATGCCAGAAACCAATGGAAATTCTAATCTCTGTTTATTTCAGCCATTCGCAAGGAGTTGTCCAGAAAAGCCCATGGCACGGAAGATGAGATGCGTAGTAAAATGAAAGATGCAGAAAAGACTCTGGATGAACATAAAAGTGACCAGAGATCCATCAATTCAGGTATATGTTAAATGTATCAATTACAGTTGTTATTGACAAATCATACAGCTGTTTTGCATGGTATCACAGTACACATTGCAAAATCTAGTATCTAATTGTGACTTTTTGATATGGCTTTGCATAGCCTCAGTTAGTAGGCGTGTCACGGTATGCCTGAACCAAGCCTGAAAAATATGAGATTTTCATAACTAAAGAATTTCATATCACAAAAATAGTTTGTTCATTTCATATTGGGGTACAATACAGTGTGGCTGTACATTGCAATATATTGATGTAGCAGTATATTGTGACAACACTAAATTCATAACTTATTTTACATAACAGAATCTTCCATAATTATTGGACTTCACTTAGGCTTATTTATTTCGCATGGACTATGAACTTAAACCAGATACTCATGAAGACTTCTCCTTGGCTTTCTATCAGTCTCAATACCTTACTGACACATCAATTCTAGCATACATTTTCATATTTGATTTCAGACATGACAAGGCAATATAAAACTATGCAGACAGAAATGGGTTTACGTATACACAAACTTGAGACTGATCTCATACGCACAAAACAGCAGCTAAGTAAGTATTCTACAAAGTATTGAATGTTTTACTCGCCTGTCTTCACTGTTATGTAAGTAATATGAGAGTTGACTCCTTGGTTGAGTGGTTATGGTCACTGACTTCAAGTGACTAGCCCCTCTGCTGAAGGTTTGATTCCCCTCTGCTGAAGGTTCGATTCCCCTGTGTTGAGGTTCGATTCCCACCAAGGATACAGAATTTGTATGTGAGAAAGTTATACAGCTGGCTTATGGAAAGTCTGTTTTTCTACATTGCTATACGCTTAGGGTTTTCCTCCACCCTAGTAGCTGGAATAGCTACTTCACGACCTTGGCTATTTATGTGAATTAAAGCCCCATGGCTTGAAAAAAGTCATAGGAGAAGTCTCGAGATGTGTTGGACCAATATGGGAAATGTTCAACTTGACCATACATGATATTCAAGCCCAGTACAGATAAACACGATTTTATGATGTCTGTGCATTTATGTATTGTATGTAATTCTATTTTACAGTGTGCTATTGTCGTGAGTAGTGAAAATTTGTCCTGTAGTGATGTCAAATATTTAAGACCCATTTGATATGATTTTATAAAGGCTTGTATGACTCGGTTTTACATGAACTAGTCTCCTCCAAAAAAACAAAGAAATAGGTACTCATTTTTCATAGCATTGAAAATGAAAGTGTTTTCACTTATATAGACCTGTATGTGATATAAAGGCATTCTTAAATGACATGTTCTGTATTATATTACAACATTAATACAAAAATCCAATATTATGCAACTATATATCAGATTGTCTGATTCTTAAAACACCTTTAATCTTTAGAATTTTTCAAAATCTTCCTGCTTCATTCATGGAATTTGAACAACATATTTTGCATCATACTTTAATTCTGTGGACATGCCACCTGGTGGAGCAAAAAAAAATACCATTGATATTGCATGACGGCTGTAAGGAGCTTATGTTTTGTTACAATTGAAGAGTCATACTAGATAAATTCCCCAAGTATAATACATGTATTTTCAAGCACAACTGGCTATCTTCATTTCAGATATCACGGAAGAAGAGTTGAAGAAGACTAAGGAAGAAAAAGAGAGAATAACTAAAGAAAAAGATGAAGAAATTGATAATCTCAATCATAAAATTGATGGCATGGAAAAAGATTATTCCAGGATATTAGATGTAAGTAAATTTATTTACCTCTTTATGCTCATCATAGATTTGTGTTGTGATGTACTTCTTGATAGGTGTCTTATTTGTGTTTGAATATATCAATTGACAATATGTTTAGCAAATATATCAACAAATTGTATGCTTTAGTATGTGTTTACATTACACAGCTATCAATGCTTTGCCCTACCAGAGGAGAAGGTGTCCAGCACGCTTAGCTTATGGAGACAAACTGCTCATTTTGTTGCCTGAGGCAAACTGCTCATTTTGTTGCCTGAGGCAAACTGCTCATTTTGTTGCCTGAGGCAAACTGCTTATTTTGTTGACTGAGGCAAACTGCTCATTTTGTTGCCTGAGGCAAACTGCTTATTTTGTTGACTGAGGCAAACTGCTCATTTTGTTGCCTGAGGCAAACTGCTTATTTTGTTGCCCGAGTTCCATTCCTGGCATGGAGTTTTGTCAAAATTCTCTAGCACAGATCCTTGGGGTCTGATGTTTTAGGCATCAAAAAGCCACCATAAGATTTAACCAAGTCTATTTTGATGTGAAGCAGTCTCTCTGGGCATTTCAACATCTGACCTGTTCAGAATCATTAGCTGTCAAATAGTGTTAAATGCATAAGTGTCTGATACCTTCAGAACAATAACTGGAGATATTTAGGGCCCAAAAAGTGATAAGATGTTTGGCTGTATCAGCAAATGACACCTATTGTTCAGGGGATGGTAGGTCAAAGGTCTCTTGTTCAGTATTTATTACCTACTACTCTCTGATAGGCTATTATGGTGGAGTTGTAGCAGATCTTTGGTCCAGTGGATACAGGCTGGACTAGTCATTCTGGGGTCAAAGATTCGACCTCCGCTCCACCACTAACAGTACTAACAGTCTTTTGGATGAGACTTTGAAAAACTGGGGTCCCATGACATAATGAATAAATGTCAAAATGAGGTCAAATTGAGCATTGTTGAAATCACATAATTGTTGTTTGACAAAAGTGTTTATGTAAATAATGAATTATTTCAGGAAACACTGGATGCCCTTATATCAAAGATTGATGCAGCCAAAGACAAATGGGAAGAGAAAGCAACTCTTGTACAAGTCAACAATAAACATGTATTGATGGAGTTTGGTCTTAATCCATTAGAATTGTGAAGACAGAATCCAAATGATCTATTATAATCTACAGTAATCTTCCAAGGAGAATTTCAAAAACATGTTTCTTAATTTAAGCTTAAGATTGTAACCGCCCAATACTGTATCAGACTCTTATAATTTGTCGATTATTCAAATTATTGAAGTGAGTGTGCAACTGTTTTTGATAATTTTGGATTTATTTCCATGTTGATCTTATGATCACCTACATGTTTATTCTATTCAGCATTTTTTCAAAAGCTACTTTTTGACTTTTATTGGATATATTGTTGTTATTTTTATTGACTTTTATATGGTTGTCCGTGTGTTTTCTGTGTAATCAGTAGATTTAAATGTCACTGATTATGGCGATACTTTCTGTCGCAGACATTTTATTTATTAAATAAAAACATGAAAAGACATTTTCATTTTAGTCTTTTTGGTAAATTGTAGTGAAATAAAAATTATTTCTCAGTCAAGTCAATGTACTTGACAATATGAGACTAGGAATATACATATAATATACATGTGTATATGAGCGCCGCTGTATAATTTCCAACCTCTTCTTTTTGTGACTTCATTTCCAGAAAACGTCACATGTGACGTCACCATGTACTGACAGTAAGCAATATTTTCCCATTATGGAAATATGAAATCGAAGTGACCATATGGAGTAAATATTGTTTCCTGCTTGCAAATAGTGACATAACATGTTGGGTTTTCTTGAAATGACGGCACTTACAAAAGAGGTTGTAAATCCCACAGCAGCGCTCATATGTGATCAAAAATACGATTGATGTAGACAATGAAGAGTATCAGATACTTATATACATTATAAACTTGGTTGTACATTGATTGTGTTTTAGTTACAGAACAGAACAGAATGATTTATTAATGTCAGGATTTAAGTATAATACTAATCATCCAATATATACAATTTACAATAATAATATTAACATACTCTATGAGAGTAAGTACATGTACATTTATACATACAACATAGTCAAACAAAATATTACAAATACACATGACAAACGACAGTGATACAATATGAATATAAACAGCATTATAAGTATAACATCCAATCAAGAACTTAATAGATTAGTACATACTTTAGTAGCACTTTGTAGATACATAGTCAATCTTTTTAAAACTACATCAATGTTAGAACTAAATAATTGAACCAATATATACATACTAGATTTTCGCCAATAATCTGATTCATTTATGTATCGCTTTCGTAAAATTTGATATTTGCAACAATTAAGGATAAAATGAAACTCATCCTCTTAGTCTTCATTGTTACATATTAAGCATATTCGCTCATTTCTCTGTATACGAGATCTTCCGTATCTGCTTGATTCCATTCGCAGACAATATGCAGAAATACGAAATTTAGTTAAAAGCTTTCTACATAGCCTAATCCAAAGGCAATAAGTACATACACAACGCAATTTTCTCTAAAATAACATACAAGTCGGGGTCATTAATGTCATTAACAATTGAATGACCCTGCTCAAGTAAACCCAACAGTTGCACTGTCATCAACTGGCTGGTTCCCAGTAATGTTTGCCGGCAGGCCATCCTTTAGAAATGTTCGGTGTATGGTACACATACTGACCACAATCTCATTTTGGCTCTTTGTTTCTGCGGCTGGATTTTTATGCCATTCCATTGATAGCAGGTGCTTAACAGGAAAAATCAAACTGGGTACCGCCATCAAGCACTTTTTAAGAAAAACCTCATTGAATAACTTACACGTCGTATACATGCATTTACAGTGAATTCGGTTTCATGCGTCAAAAGTTCCTCTAATACCTACACCACTGAGAAAACTATTCCATTCAAATGGATATAACCAGGACATGTCAGCTACTTGTCACAATTTTACATAAACTTGACGATATTCCCTATTGTATATAAATATATCTTGGATCCGTTTCAGTTTATACGTCGTCCAATGTGATAGCTGTTACAAGCAGTTATGATAACTACGATTTGCTGTCCTCAGTCGTGGGGGCCGGTGAAGCATCTTGTGTGAACATTTAAATAGACACTAAAGTAGTTGTCGAAAATGAGTTTATTTAACAAAGCCATAGTATGCTATACTGATAGAAAAACCTGCAATTCCACACTTGTGTTTGTGCCTTTACTGTGACATAAATGAACTGCAATGACAGGGGAAACACAAATATAAAAGGTAAATGGTATGTAATACATTTCAGTACGTTAATTTAGAATATGTCTAGTGCTTGCTTTCATTGAATGATAAACTTGTATACACAATAAGCCGGTGTGTAACTTGGCTGGTGGAGGAATACTTATTTCGTTAAAATAGCTCCTGTTCTAAATTATTATATATTAACGCAGCGAATCGCAAAATCATTTACTTTTTCCACCATGTACCCCTATACTCCATTAGCCACCGTCAGATTGAAGCCTCATATACGGGCGTGAGTTTGATGCTTGGCCATTAATTAACCAAGTTACGGTAAGAAAGCTCAAACTATGATAAATCGATATTGATAACACTCTTGAAGCTGTATTTGAATATATAGACGATTGTGGACATTAAATTACCGGCTATACTGTTTGTAATAAACTCGGCTGATATTCAATAGTACAATTGTATAACCCTTGTGCCCTGGACACGCTTTTGGTCTCATTCGCGCGTGATTAGATTATGAAACCGTAAATAAGTGATTTCCATTATTAATGTTTGTTTATGGTATTATTCCGGATGATACCAGGAAAGCAGGAAAAATGTTTTACATTATACAATTTCAGGTCCACTAACTGCTCTAGATAATATTGTGGACCAGAGAGTGAGATCGTTAAATATATGGCTTTGAGTTTCCCTTCATCAGTTTGTTGCTTTAGCTTACCGATGAATTATATTACCAATATACGGACAAATTACATGTTCACATAAACAACATTCTTAAAAAACAATGGTTGGAATATGAAAGTGCATATTCTTGTAGCAGATGCACATACAGATATATGCGCTTTGAACACAGGAGGGTGCATAAACCTACACAGTGTGGTGGAAGATTCCATAGGAAACGATGTAAATGTATTCAAGAGTTATTTTATATGGCTCATACTTTTTCGACCATCCCTATATTACTTTCCCCTCTCTTTAACTGTCACCATGATAAGTCACTCACTTCATAGTACCAAACTATGTATCAGGTAGTTTTCTAGTACCATCATATTAACATCAGTCGGCCATCTTAAACCACGATACTCACTTGGCGTTCATTGAAATAGCGGACAATAACTCAGCGTATTTTGGTTATCATTTAATGAGAATGTTTCGAGTACTTTTAGTCTTTGGGTAAACAGAAACAAAACAAACGGTCTTATACGCTCGTAAGTATGTGTTGAGAAGAATATACAGATGTACACTGTATTAAAATCAAATTATAGACCCGACGACCTAGGACTATATCTTTATTACTGCAATTCTAGACACAATAAAGCCTGATAAGCAGTTTGTTAAGTTTTACTTGAAAGAATTCTGTATGCCGCGTGACCCATGAAGAATGATACGACAAAACAAGTGGAATTATAACAATAAGGCCAGCATATATCATGCGGTTAATGTTTTAAGCAATAAGCACAGTAAGTACAGATATCAACACATTACTACGCGGAACAATATTGTCGGGACAGTGTAAATACAGCCTTAGGTTATAAAAATAAGCTCCGGGACCATTCCTAAAACGGTGCTCAGAAACAACCAATAAGAGGCTTTCGTTTTGAGACTAAACTCGGATTGATGACCTCGGACCCAGATCTGAACTTTCCGATATTCACGATACATCATTTAAAATACTTTTCACTTAATCGCTTTTCATATTGGTTTATTTCAAATTTAACTTGTCTTAACTTGAATGATAACCTGCGGATCATTGTTAGAAGTACTTCATTTTTTGTTTGAAACAATTGAGACATTGGGCAGCAAGAAATGTAATAAAAACGGTCAAATGATAAATTACAAAGTTATTGTTAAGTATTTGTACTTTAAGAAACAAACCTGTAAGCCATTAATACAATGACAAGTGTTGTTGACATTACATGGTATTACTGTAGTCCTTGAACCATTTCTGTTTTTAACGGGTGAGTAATTATTTCAAATTATTGACAGTTGTAAAATATGTTTAATTTGTCCAAAGTATTAATCTGAAACGAGATAAGCATCAGCAAATTGACTCTTCACCTACGTCACCACTATGTACTACATCACGTCTTATTCAGACAATCAAAATATTTGTAAATCTTCATAATAAATAAACTTGCGGGATCAATAACTAGCTGGTAAGATTTAAGTCGGACTGGGTCAAGCAGCACGAAGTCTAATCGTGCCAGGAGTTTATTATGACTCGATATTGGATTCAATTATTTCTGTTTTCAAAAGTACACCGCTGTCTAAAATTGTTAAACTATAATAAATATGTCATAAATGGTTTTATATGGTTTTGTCAAAATATGTCAACATCTTACTAGAATAAATTTAAATGTCTGAAAACCGGATTTGACTTTGTCCTGACAGGGTCCGGTTTTCAGCGATTTACTCTAGTACTCTTTTTAGTCTAAAATATACCCCATTATTGATGGTATTATATCACATTTGTACATGGTGATTTACTGTACAATAGCTTTATAAGTATCTATATGAAGTGTGATCAAGTCTTAGAATCACTCTTATATTCACATGCGTGTACGGCGTAGTCACTCGGTACCCACACACGCACACACGCACGTTTTTACATATTTCTTTAGACTGTCGATATGACCTTTTAGACATGTGTTTGATTCACTTAGATAAAACGAACAAGCAAAACATGAACTTTGATATTATGTTGTCTTGGTTTGTTTCGTCTTCATTAATGTTGCACAAAAACTCTTAACCTTCTGATTGCCAACAAATTTGCGCCGACCATCTTTTTAAAAGATTTTTCTTGATTTAACAATGGGGCGTTCTTATAAGTTTTGTCCGTGTGTAACATGACGAAACAAGATTTGCTAAATATGAATAACACAGTGCGTGGTTCTTCACGTCAAAACTGTGATCTGGAAATACTCGACGTTATAACCAACGTCACTAATAACACCTCCTTTAAAGGTTTGAAAACAAAGTTATCGTTTCTTATTTTACAGAGTAGCCTCTTTAAGTTCGACCGCACTTTTAAAGCGTGATACTATTCTTTAATTACGATTGTTTACGTAAACGTAATTTGATAAGTAATCGTAAATATGTAAAATCCGGTTCAGTTGATGATTTTTGTATCGAAACAATACTTTGAGGTCAGGTTTCGTGGACTATATAAAACAAATACTTATATAAATTGATTCCGCGTATAGCTTTTGTACTACATCGTGGGTTTAATTAAATTTGTTTAACATAAATTTGTACCAGTTGACCTTAATGTTAATTAGTAACTCTCTAGTTTAAAGAGGTTGTTGATAAAACACAATTGCTAAACCAACATATATATTGAGTCAATATATATTTATTGACATAAATAATACGATGTTCTTTCAAATATTCCGCTGAACTCCAGATCTTCAGTAATGTTACCCTCTTCAAACTATCTCATCTCTTAGATAATTCTATCTCATTAAAGTGATATTCAAAACACACTATGTACAGTACTTTCTGTGGTATGATGTGTGGAGTTATCGAAGCTTGGTCGATCCAATTTTTCATGAATTTAGAGATTTGCGATGATTTGATTGAAGCAAAACCTGAAGTAATGTGTTCATCTCGACTCGTCTGGAAATTTGTCATGATTATCTGTGATTTTTTTAGAAAATAAATTTACTGCCTGTGCCTTTAAAATAGGGAAAACAGGCGCAATAAATCCCAAATTTGGGAACATTGAAAATGGTTGTTTTGCTTATAAAAATAACTTTTCAGCTGTGGCTGGTGTTTGTTATATAAACATGCATTAAGTGTTGTAAGAGCAAACATTCAAGGCAATGGTCTTTAATAAAAGAACCTGACTTAATAAATATAAATTGGGCCAGAAAAAATGATGATTTTTTTGGGAAAAGTGACACTTTTTGGTAAGGGGAAACAGCCTATATTCGGCAGTATAATAAACCAAAACAATCACTGATTATGCAGAACAGGTTTCGATCTCTGGTTTAAGGCTAAGGGACCGTAGCTGGTAACAAAGAATATTGTCACCAGCGTTCTCCCTTTCTCCCTTCTAGAGTTGTATCCTTAGAACTTAAAGGGGTAGTACTCGTGGTAACGTCAAATACCAAATCATCCACGTGGACCACGGGTAGACGACGGATTCTCTATAATCACCGATAACATGAGGGGATTCACTATATACAAACAATCGGTTGATTTTATTATTGTAAATATGACCATGTGGTATAAAATCGGATGAAAATAATATTGTTTGCCATAACAACTGCGTCCGAAAGTATTTCTATTGTATATTTCAAGATTTATCTTGTGAGTAGTTTTGTTAGTCAACACCATTGGGAAATTGCCCGGCGTTGAAATTAAGAAGATTCTATGATTTCTGTACAAGTCACGAACATTTGTACTGTTTTAATCAGAAAAATCGATATGCAAGTTTTTAATATGGATGTGTGATTTCACGACTGATACAATAAGTACTGAGGGACTATATTGAAACAGACTATAATGTATATGACTATTTTAATCCAATCGCCTACGAAGTCATCTCCCCTTACATGTATCGGAGTAACTATAATGTAGTATAATCGAGTGACCAGCAATCGTAACATCTTGACAATAACTATGTTGCACAACATATCTTAACCTTCAGATTGCAACAAATTTGCTTCCTTATTTGATTTCGCTGGCCATTTTTTCATGATATTTCTTCATCATCTTTCTTATGTAATGACGCTTTCGCTGGTAACTGACATGCATAAATAGCGTTAGCTATATAAGGGTGTGCACAGAATTGCTCTAATACATAGCTACGTATCATTTGCGTTATATGCCCCGGGGGTACTAATATTTACTAAGGGGAGGTAAAAATACAAACTTAGTTTTAATATCTTTGCTTATACATGTAACTATTTCATTTTACCGCCAGTTGTCACGAAACTTAGAAAATATGTTGTTAAATTAACGCGTAAGCTGAAATTTCTGAACATAAAATTCAATGTTGTATTGACAAGTCAATTCCTTCAAAGTCGTTCACAAGTTATTTAGCAGTTGTATATAAGGTGTCAGTTATATTTCATTGTAGCGGATCCGTAGTCCAGTGGTAACGCGCTGGACTTGTAATCCAGGGATCGCAGGTTCGATTCCCCGCTCCATCACTGATAGTACTAACATTCTTTCGGGCTAGACTTTGAAAAACCGAGGTCCCGTGTATGATGCTTTACATCGAGCATTAAAAAACCAGGGACGCTTCTGGAACTGGGGCATCTCCTGTATCATGCACTATCCTCCAAAATGACTAACAATGTTCCGGAGGCGCCGCCCATATGAGAAACTGATGGCGGCGATAAATAAACGCAAATCAAAAAATATCATTAACTGACTGTTTAGTCCAGCATAGGGCGCATTCCGCTTAGCACTTGACTTGGTCGGCGGTTATATCCATATATCCCTTTTCCCCTCCTAGATAAGAAGGTATAGGCGTTGACCTTAATGAAATATGTAAGGAAATTTATATAGCAAATGCTAGCAAGGGTGGTGGTTGTTGAAATGTTACATGAATACTAATAATATTAAAAGGAAATGCCGTTTGTTTACTTTTTGTATACAGAAATTCACGGAAACGCACGAAGACTAACCTGGACAATGTCGGAATTGGCCGAATGCGATATCTACGAATAGATCCTCCACCAAAAGATCGTGTAAAATCAAAGTAATAGGGACACTATTAGCGAAGAATTGTTTGGTATTCGAATTGATCTTGTCATGTAGAGTATTTTGTATTATAGGACAGTAATCTCCTGACCCAAGTAATGTTTAAGGAAGTCGTAAATAAATCCATATTGACCATTCTAATTCCTCCACACTCATAAGTTTGAGTAATAATATTTCTTTTTACTTTATCCGGTCCAGAATTCCAAAGAAGTTTTGTATGGATATAATAATATTAGCATGTGGGTTCGGTAGACCTAATATGAGGTGATTTATTTTTGATAGTGCTAATGTTTTGATGACAACATTTTTCCAATGGGAGATATTATTCTTTTTGACCAATGAGTGACAACAAATCTTAACCTTCATATTGCAACACATCTTAACCTTCATATTGCAACCAATTGGCTTCATTCATATTGCGCCGACCATCTTTTTAAAAAGATTTAGCTTGTTATTTTTGTGAATCAAAATATCAACCCATTCGTTTTCATGAAATGAAAATGCGAGCAATATAAACACCGCTCAACATATATGAGTTCGTCGGTATTATTACTCAAACTCCACGCAGCTGTTATCTTCCCTTGCAATGACATAATAATGAGGACAGCAATGACACAAGAGGAGATCACTGCGTTGCGGGATACTTACGTCAGTAGTTTTTATTCTTAGCATAATTGTCTTAAGGTAGTGTAGTTTTTTCCTTAGTGGGTGGGGTGTGTGTGTTTGTTCTTGTCTCTTTTTGCTCAAAATCAAATTTGTTTGAGAAAGTTGGCACATCATAATGAAAAACTATCTTCACACTTGAAGTTCATGCAAAGGCAAATGGAAATTAGTACAAAATAACAAAAAGTATTGTGACTGTATCAATCAAAGAGTACAAATAAAAACATAGTCTACAGCACAATGAACGTACTCTAATAGTGCAAGTGCCCTTGAATCTCTATATAAACATGCAAAGATCAATATTGGCTTCTTGAAAACTAACAATTAAACAAACGTTATTTCAGCATTCTTTAACCATTATATTTAAACGGTGCTTTCAAGTAGTCTCCTGCAAATTAATCTTCTTTTTGTTTGACGCGACTATGAAGTATTAACGTGTTAAAACGTTTGACATGTAAAAGATAATAACATAAAGCAGAAACACGTAACCTCTATATACATCAACACCATCAAATACATAGCAAGCAGGCCTATATGAATAATTCAAACTAATTATCATTCTACATTATTGTTTTCAGTAAAACATAGAATCTTCAAAACTACAGTATTTGAAATCTAGCATTTGTTTACCCACAATTTGTACTTCACTTAGAACAAGATATCGGTAGAGGCGATGGATGCTCCCACGAAATAGGTACATATTGAACTCGGGCTATCGAGCTTACGATGTAGGTACAGATTGAACTCGAGCTATCGAGCTGACGAATAGGTACAGATTGAACTCGAGCTATCGAGCTGACGAATAGGTACAGATTGAACTCGAGCTGACGAAGTAGGTACAGATTGAACTCGAGCTATCGAGCTGACGAATAGGTACAGATTGAACTCGAGCTATCGAGCTGACGAATAGGTACAGATTGAACTCGAGCTATCGAGCTTACGAATAGGTACAGATTGAACTCGAGCTATCGAGCTTACGATGTAGGTACAGATTAAACTCGAGCTATCGAGCTGACGAAATAGGTACATATTGAACTCGAGCTATCGAGCTGACGAAATAGGTACAGATTGAACTCGAGCTATCGAGCTTACGATGTAGGTACAGATTGAACTCGAGCTATCGAGCTGACGAAATAGGTACATATTGAACTCGAGCTATCGAGCTGACGAAATAGGTACAGATTGAACTCGAGCTATCGAGCTGACGAAATAGGTACATATTGAACTCGAGCTATCGAGCTGACGAAATAGGTACATATTGAACTCGAGCTATCGAGCTGACGAAATAGGTACATATTGAACTCGAGCTATCGAGCTGACGAAATAGGTACATATTGAACTCGAGCTATCGAGCTGACGAAATAGGTACAGATTGAACTCGAGCTATCGAGCTTACGATGTAGGTACAGATTGAACTCGAGCTGACGGAGTAGGTACAGATTGAACTCGAGCTATCGAGCTGACGAATAGGTACAGATTGAACTCGAGCTATCGATCTATCGAGCTGAAGAATAGGTACAGATTGAACTCTAGCTATCGAGCTTACGATGTAGGTACAGTTTGAACTCGAGCTATCGAGCTGACGAATAGGTACAGATTGAACTCGAGCTATCGAGCTTACGATGTAGGTACAGATTGAACTCGAGCTATCGAGCTGACGAATAGGTACAGATTGAACTCGAGCTATCGAGCTGACGAATAGGTACAGATTGAACTCGAGCTATCGAGCTGACGAATAGGTACAGATTGAACTCGGGCTATCGAGCTTACGATGTAGGTACAGATTGAACTCGAGCTATCGAGTTGACGAAGTAGGTACAAATTGAACTCGAGCTATCGAGTTTACGAAGTAGGTACTAATTGAATTCGAGCTATCGAGTTGACGAAGTAGGTACAGATGGAATTCGAGCTATCGAGCTTACGAAGTAGGTACATATTGAATTCGAGCTATCCCTGAAACTGATTCAATGCCACTACAATGTGAAACGGTGGTTGCAACGTACGAACAGAAGGACAGACGGACGGACGAAGCGGCGGCTATATTTCAATATCTTGTTTTGTACATTTTTATTTCAATGTCACCATTTTTTCCTGAAAAAAACACGTGATAAAGTAATAGCAGTAACCGGAAAAATACATGATTTACATAATCGTCAAGAAATTGTGTTCTATAACGTGTGTTTGGATACTTAAGATAACGAAACAAATTGATTTGTTTATGATTTGAAAATATTTTCCATCAGTAATTGTATCATAAGTCCGTTGGTCTACCATAACACTAACATTTAGCACACGTTCATTCAAACCATTTTTCCATGTGTGGTTGAAGGTCCTCGAGTGACTTTTGGAATTATATTTTTAAAGGACCATAGTCCTCATATTCATTTGAGCAAAGTGTACGGAACAAGTAAGAAAGCCACTCTAAAAAGGTCGGTGTCTTTGTACGAGCATACGAGAGAGTATAAGTTGGTACAGGGAACGCCACTTACATAAGACAATGCCTCCACACACAGACCTCCCGGAAAACAACAGTCCATAATACATCAGGCATTTGAGAAGGTACAAGGGCAAACACGCCAGGGAACAGGGGCGCGGTGAATTTAGTGGATGGAATACATCACAGGACAAGTCAAGACAGCTGACAAAAATTGGCCGAAAGGATGAGAAAATAACATAAACACTGTATCAATTGAAATAATTGCACATGGGGAAAGGGAAATTTAACATACACTTAAAACACAAACAGAAATAATAAACAAACCTATAATAATAAACCAACAGTTTCGTATGCAAACGTTTTCCATTTTTATATAAACCATACTAAGCGTACCTATAGTGTAACATATTGCTTTGCAATCTCCGTAAATTCTATGTTCGTTATTATATTCTATCCGCATTAGTATATTCACAATGGCTAAATAGCATACGAAACGTTGATATGATATTGGACTTTGAAAAGTTAAAACGTGGTCAGTGCGAGCATTGAGACGATCAATCGACTTACATTTCGCCTCAATAGCTTTATACCACATCAACAGTTATATTGGTCGTGGGTTCGATCCTAGGCCGTGTCATACCAAAGACGTAAAAAATGGTACTGGTAGCTCCTTTGCTAGGCACTCGGTATGAAAATGGTAGTATCAGGAGATAAATAAGCCCAGGTAAATATATGTAAGTAGATGCCATGTCGGTTGTACAAGAGCTTTGTAGGACATGTTATTTGTTGATCATATGCAACGTCAAATAAAGCTTCTTTATTTTTACATCCGGCATCGCGTTGCATGGCCCACCTGTGCTATATATATCATTTCGACATTTTATTCGGAAACACGGGTATTAAAACACGTAAAGTTATCTTATTTCTCAGTCTAAACGTCAGTGATTACCAATGAGTATTTCGTGTCGAAGTATTCCAGTTTCATCTATGAGTGTGTAAAAAACGATTACACTCCCATATGACAATTATCAGAACATGTGGGTATGACGATGACATTCAATAATTTAATATGTTTCTGAATGATGAAGCCAGATTACCATTGTATATCATAGCTATATGACTTACAAAACAACAATGGAATCGCACTTGGAAGAAGCGTCCCTTGATATAAAATATGTCATGTAATATCCATTTCCCCAATCCAGACTATAAGTAGCCGCGCCACCTTTTATAGGGAGGCGTGGTTCAAACGACTAATTGTATAGCAACGAATAAATATTTGCATCCAAATCGTAATTTAAGAACATGACTCTACATTCGTTAAGTTTGTTTTGAAATCTAGCTATAATTTATTACAAAAGGCGTACATGAACACTACAGATGCCAGTTTATGACGTCTTTAGTCACAATTTCTTATCATAAAGTAAAATCATGACTCGCGATACTATGAGCTACATGTTTGCATAGTCTCGTGTTTTTATTATAAAATCGTAATACCGTCAAAACGAAATATTGAAAGTTACGAAGTTTGTGCTTCTGTGAATCTTAGTTCAGTCTTTTATCGTTCATTCAGTCTGGATTCCAACATGACTTCGATTTCAATACCATTCAATGCTGTACAGTATGGTACGATACGATACGATACGATACGATGTAATACACTGCAATATACAATGCGATGCGATGCGATGCGACATAACACAACACATATAAATTGTTTGGACTGTAATAATTTACGAATGTGTGACCACTATCCCCACAACCACTTGCTTGTATCATTAACAATGTCAGTCGTTGTGTATGTATATTTATTTATTATGTATTTCATAATGATTTATTCACGTGTCATTCAAATTATGAGTTTTGTATTATTAGTTTGTTGATAACATCAGGGACCGTTGTAGTGTCTTCCAGATAAAATATAACATTATTCTCTTCTGCTCTGTTCTGTTTGCGACGCAACGCAAACGCAACACAACGCAACGCAAACGCAACACAACGTAACGCAAACGCAACACAACGCAAACGCAACGCAAACGCAAACTTAACGCAACGCAAACGCAACGCAAACGCAACACAACGTAACGCAAACGCAACACAACGCAACGCAATAATAATAATATCTTTATTTACAGAAGGTGACATGTAAAGAGGTATACACAAACAGTTGTATAATTCTTTAATAAAACATGGCCTTCTAACAGAAAACAACATAAATTGAAACACAATAATTATATAACACACATTCGTTCATTCAAGACAATCACTCATCAGATATTGTAAATAGTACATATATATCAATATAATAGTAAATGCTAATAATAACTTTCATAACAAACATAATAGAATGTAGACCTTTTTACAATAAAAATGATTTTAATGCTCTTTTGAAAGTATTTACTGACGAGACTGATTTAATATTGTTGGGAATTTTGTTCCAATTAACAGCACTTACATTTGTAAAAGAATTGTTCATGTATTTCGTTTTGAAAGTTGGCGTGACTAAGTCATTGTTTTCCACTGATCTTAAACTGTATATACTTTTGGATGAAAAATGTAATAATGATCGAATATACTGGGGACTCTCATTGCAGTAAGCTTTGTAGACAAGGACTGCAGAATGATAAACACATCTATTTTCAAACGATATCCAATTTAATTTATTGAGTAATTTTGAGTCATCAAGGTTGGAAAACTCCTTTTGTATTAATCTAGCTACTCGCGCTTGTAATTTACCTAAAGATTTATAACAGAAGTCCATTATAGAAAGAATATAATAATAAAATAATATTTTCATTTCAAATGATAAAAACGGCGTAATTCTTTTTAAAAGTGCATTTTTTGAATTGATATGAGTACATATTTTTGTAAGATGGGTATTCCATGATAAGGTGTTACGCTTTATTTTATACAAGAGAATGTTATGGTCAACAAGCTCAAATGCCTTTCTCAAATCCGGACTGAGTATTGTGAAGAACATTTGAAGTTGAGTCACAATGTGTCTTTCAACTATTTTTGAAATGGTTGGCAAAATAGATATAGGACATTAATTATTAGGATCCTCTCTATCTCCATTTTTGAATATGGGGAGAACATAAGCTTTTTTTAAAGCATCCGGAAAAATCCCTGTGTCGATACTTTTGTTAATAATATGTGTAATACAATCACTACAATGTTTAAGTATTCTTGGGCCAATGCCGTCTATACCTGTTGATTTATTAGGGTTTAATGTATCAATAATCTTCTTTACTTCGTACGCAGATATATATTCAATATCAAAGAAAGACTGTTTTAGTTTATTGTCAAGCGTTTGTTTTAGTTTAGAAAAGTTTTCACGAACAAGCGCTGATTTTGTAATCAATGTTGAGATATTAATGAAATGTTCATTTAAGGCATTTAATATAGAAGAGTGTCCTTCTATAGTCTCATTACCCGCTAAGAGTTTTGACGGGATCAAAATAGTATTGTCGGAACAACCGTTCGCATATATGTCTTTTATATTGTTCCATAAACAACGAGTAGATTTTTTTTTGATAGCATCATTATAGAAATTTATTTTACTTTTCCTGATCAAAGATGTTACTCTATTTCTCTGCGTTTTGAATTCATCAAATGCTCTTTCTCTATGTAATTTGTTACGTTTAAAAATGTGTAATTTATTTCTTCGGTAAACCATTCTGGTTGTGATTGGCGCTTTATTCTTTTTTCTTTTATCGGCGCATGTTTATCTAAAACAGTATTTATAGAATCATAAAATAATTGCAGTGAGTTGTTAGGATCACTGAAATTTTCAATCTTATCTAGCTGGCATGAAATACATCGTTTTGAAATAAAGATTCAATAAATGTTTTGAAATATCTATATTTCATTGATTTATGGCAATGTTTAACACAGTACGTATTTGGCAATGTGCGCGTGAAACAAACAGGAAAATGATCACTTATGCTGTAAAATGGTACTTTCACTTCTGAAATATTTTCAGGAAGGTTTGAATAAATATGGTCTATGATTGTAGAACTGAATCTACTTACGCGCGTCGGAGATTTAACCATTTGCGTTAGTCCCAACTTTAAAATCAAATCGTCCCATTTATTGTCAAGTTCTATAATCTTTGTTTTAACATAGTGTTAGTATTGTTCGGTATATAATTGATATTTACATCTCCAACGATGTAATATTCATAGCCCGTGGCATCTATTATATCAAGTAAATGCTCAAATTTATCAATCATGTCTGATTCGAATCTGGTGGTCTATAGACAAATTTTAATAGGATCGGATTAGTGTTGGACAATTTCAGCTGTAGACATATCTGGGCTAAACCAATTTCAATAATGAGGCCATCTTATAGTATTATTGCAACTAAATTATACGGATAAACACTTTTGAAACCTTTAAAGAGAGGATATATGCCGCTTCGTACGGTGGCACAAAGTGTTTATCCATATAATTTAGTTGCAATAATACTATTAGATGACCTCATTATTGAAATCGGTTTAGCCCAGTCACCAGGGACAGGGCTACATATAGTTACGGACCACACCGGAATTCAGTCCGCGGTGATCATCCTTTGCCGTGATAGACCGTTGTACTTTAGTTTTTTTATATGGAGTGTGATAACCTGGTTTTTACCGGTGATAGTACGGTACTACGGATACCCCGGATATCTCCAACGGCAGTCATTTGTGTGTACCAGTAATGACACTGTGTTACGTAGACAGGAGTTTCAAGGAGGTCCACCTGTAGTCATGGATATCAGTAGTCACGTCATAGTAGAAACCATACTGGCATCGTTTGTCCTGCAAACTATTTGTCCGGCATATTTCCAGACAGCCCTTTTAATGACCCCTCTTGGTGCAATATTGATTGGCTAAACTAAGTCGTGGCCTCATTTTACTTAGTAACGTGTGGCCACAAGTTACTAAGTTGTGGCCACAATATAAATAAAGTCTTGCGGATGTCACATCTGTGCCACCGTAGTAATCTTCTGCCCGATTCAATATTTTGTTTCACAGGCGTTTGTTCCTGTCTTTCTAGGTAGTGGACACTTTCTTTCAAATTGAGTATCTACGCTTGATTGTGTGCTGTAATTTTCCACCATGGAAACATTTTCCATTTGTATGTGTTTTATGGAGTCTTGAATGTACACTCATTAGCTGTAGACATATAAGAAACGCTTTCTGTGATATTTGTTTTTCCAAGAGATAATTGTTTTTAATGCTAGTCACCTTGTCTTTTAATTGTCCATATTGTCTGTTTGATTCCTCATTGAAATTGTTCAATTTTGACAGAACACTATCAACTGAACTGTTCAGTTTTGACAATATATTAAGAGTTTCATTGTCAGATACATCCGTCTGACACGCTATTTCATTAGACTGAATGTTATCTCTGTACATATGTTCATTAACAACATTACGCACATTATATTCAGTAGGCCTATCAACATCAATGAGGTCGACATCTGTGGCTTGACCAGCACAATTCTGATATATTTGTCTTGTTAAATTTGCATACTGCTGTAACACTGTTACTAATTTTGCTATTGCCAATCTTATCTAGACTTGATTTTAAACATTCAGGAATTTTCAGATTTTCTTCGGAAATATCAGTACCACATTCAACTATAAGTGTTTCTATTTTATGCATTATTTCTAGAAAATCAGTGTCTCTAAAAATGTCAATTCGTTTACTGTTAGCCAGACAAGATGATGTGGTATGGTACAAATTCAATGTATATAGAGCTGTCTTATCAGATGTTTATTTATACTGCGTTTCCACCAGTCGTCCTAGTTGATCATGTATGTCTATCTTTTTACATTTTGTCGCCCTCGGATTTCACTATAGAATTGATCAGAAACATTGCGTAAGTGTTCATAAGTTGCAGTAGTCAATAGAACGTTCAGTCCTGCTCCAGTCTCGATAATTTCCACATTTTCTCTGTTGGTTGCTTGTCACTTCTTGTTGAGAGCTTTTGGTGCATTTAAATCATAATTCCTTGTGTCTGAAACAACTTCTGTACTGTCATGTTGCGTTTCCGTTGAAATTTTCCGATGGCGATTTTTTCTATTTCCAAAAAATACACTAATACAGCATATGAATATTCAGAATGTATATCAACATACGCGCATTCAAATGTTCTACAAAATTACTCAGTTTTCATGAAATTCTGACGTTGTTTATGATAATTAAAAATTATAATATAGTTTTTTGACGCCGATATTTAAAAGTTGTGATGCGTCGACTGGACGTGACGTCATTAACCCTCTTGATGAACTGATATAGCCAAGAATGGCTTCTAGAAAAAGAGGAAAACGAGTTGTACACATATGTGTGCTAATTTTATTAATATTTATCAGAGCTAATGAAGGTAAGTACTTAATACTCATATTTTATTTTAATTTATACACCATAATGCATGTTACTCAATAGGCACAAATCGAGGTATACTGACAATGTGAGTGACACTTAAGTGACTTTCTATAACTTTATATGTACAATGTATTTGTATGTATTTATTTTTGTAATGGATGAGAAACATATGGTTTAAATACTAAATAAAACGTATACTCTGTTCTGTTCTTAACTATCGTGCATTTTTAAATAAACGTATCACCGAAACGTTAAGTTAACAAGTAAGCCTAGAGCATTTAATTACGTTTCACTTTGCAATGATTTTTAACCAGCGCGCCTAAGCGCGCCTGGTTTGAGTACTCATACAGTTTTCCAACACTGCCATGCTAAATAGTCCGTTTTCAGCCAGACCGAATAACTGTAGAAAAAAAGTCAAATAGTCCGACTATTTCGCTGATACTACACGCGCTATAAGATAACACAATGGCTTTTTGCTTTGTTTTCTTTCGAAAATAGTTTATTCAAAATATACTTTTATAATTATATTATTGTATTGTATGTTCGGGAATGTTCATGTATTTTTTTGTGCATGTGTACATACGCGTTTTGGCGGCGACCCCATAACTCAGAAAAAAACCAACGCAACAAGAAATAGTCCGACGATTCCAATGATGAAACATAACACATCGGTAGTTTTTTTTGTTTTTTATAAAGAATATCATTTTTTCAATATATTTTTTAAAAATGTATTGTCTCGGTAATGTTGACATAATTGTAAACTTGTGTACAACTACACGTATGAATATAGCGTCGGTCCGTCGGTCGTGTTCTCATGGCAGCCATTGAAGTAGTCGTTATTTAGTGTCTCACTACTGATTCTTGAAAGATCAACGGTAAGTGTATTTTCGATTTGTATCTGTTGTATTACATGTTCGCCTCCTATTATATTTGTGAACTACTGTATTATTATTGTTTATGTGTTAGTGTCTACTGTTGATATTAAATTGCGTCGGTTGAGGCCTATATATCTTGTATCGGATGATGTACATGCGCTTCTTGCGTAGTAAGTATCCGCCATTTTGTTTCATTTTATAAACATCCTGTATTATGTCTGGAATTTTCATTATAAACTTGGGTGATTATAGGCTTATATAGCGTACGGTTATGATAATTTATTTATATAATTTTGTTGTAAAGCGAAGGCAGGAAATATCATTGCATCGTCGGTATTACCCGATACGGGGTTATTATTAAATTGTGTCGTTTGAAACTTTGACTTCCAGGCTTTTTATTATGCAACTTGGTTATATTTATTGCATGTGCTCTGTATAAATAAGAATATTAATATTTTTTTGCCGATACATGGTTATTACAATACTTCGGAGCGATTTTGTATGTTTATAATTGTAGTTGCAACGATATAATTACTGACCTATTTATTTTGTTGATTCGGCCCCGTGTCATTTCGCACACAGGTGGGGTGGCCGGTGCGTAGCCATGACATTTAAAACCCGCATTGAAAAAAGAAAAAAACTTGGTTTTCGGCTTACGAAATGTGTTCTTACGCAGAGCCGGGTACCACCTTTCAAAATGGCTGCGTTCGCGTAAAACGAAAGTTGAGAGCGAAAAAATAGCGATCTCCGCGTCTGTATGACGATTTGTAAGTTGTTTGATATTGAAATATACTTTTTTAAATGTTTCTTATTGAAATCTAAAGTCGTTCGTCAGGTGAATAGCGATTTATAGTAGTTTTGTTCTGAAAATACCGACTCGGTCTAACGGTAGGAAGTTGTCCGACCTAGCCATTCTTGATGTTTGACGTTAAAAACAACAGTCTATTCTGTTTGTGAATATTTTTTGAGTATATACACTGTCGACATAAATCCCTTGTGTGTATTTTAAGACATCAGTGATAAAAATCGGTTGAGAAATGGCTTTGAAAAGTACGTCAAAGCAAATGTGTGTATATATTTTCATTGTAAATGCGTATGAAGTTGGACACCTTTATCTTACTATAAGAACAGAGTGAAAAATATTTTTTTTCAATGCGGGTTTAAAATGTCATGGCTACGCACCGGCCACCTGTGATTTCGCACTTTACTATCTTCTATAAATACAATACCGGTGTACACAAAACGTTTTTATCAAGATTTTTATTTGTCTGGGAAGCTGATCTTTAAATATGTGCTGTTAATTGGTTGAACATCTGACCTATTGTTGATTTGGTTGTTCCCAGTGCACTGCGCACACATTAGGTATTTTCATTCTCTGTTATTCATTGGTACACACCCATAAATATCTGTATTATAATTTATACCGCTTATACAATTGTATTTACAACTAAATAATTATTGACTTACTTATTTGTTGATTCTGTCATATATTCTTCGGAACTATTTACAAACACTACATATTGGGGATTTGGACATCATTACATGTATTACGAAAAATTGCACTGGTGCAGCGAGTGATTCTATACAACTCCCTTGATTACCCACTCAGTATGCTAACCATTATACCACTACAACTTACCTTCTAATGTTCTGATAAAGAAGCATGCTTTAAAACTCTTATATTAATATGTTGTTTTGTTATTTTATTTTCAGATGTCAATAGAACAACTTTTTACCAATAGAGGGACTGGACCCTACTCGAAGCCTTTGAAGGTGATAGTGGTCATTACAGGCGAGATCGTCTCATACCGTGATGGGAGAAACAATGACTGAATCACTGAACGTGGCCATTGCGGACTCAGAAAGATGTATACGGGGTGTTGTGTATGATCCCCTGAAATTTGCAAAATTCAGGGAAGGGAACTCCCTAGTTCTGAGAGATATAATTCGTAAGACGGACGACAATAATCATGCCATTGTCATCACGAAAAATACAAAAGTCTTTATAACTACGGATATTGACGTGCCGGACTACCTGGTGGAAGCGGGGAGGAAGATCATATACCCACCACCAGCAGATGTGGTACCAATTGCAGAGGCTGTGAGATCCCCACCCAGGGCAAGAGTGTCCGTTACCGAGAAAATTGTACAGGTTAGTTTTCATTCTTGTTCTGTTAATTACAAACAACAGGTGAAGGTAAATACACATTCACTAAAATGTTAGTTAAGTTCCATTCAACCGCTCTCCACACTTTAGCAGCAACATTCACACACATAAAGCTCCATCATGTAAAGTCCAAAAAAAACCATCCCTATGAAGTTAAGACTTGCAAATGTATACTGTTTTTGGTTATCCGTTAATATGGACACCTTGGTTTTTATGTCTCCTGTTTTCATGTATTCAGTAATTTAAAGAAAAATAAGTTCAGTCAGTTAACAGACTGTCCATTGATTTTTTGAGAGATATATGTCTATCCTACTGATAAATGAATGTTGCTTGTTTTGCTTATTTCGCTTCTTTGTTTGATGTTTACATTATTTGTGTGTGTGTTAATGGATAATGTCCTATTATTTTCACTGCTATACCAACATAAACATTGTTGCTACCTGACTATGGACAGGTGATAATTTTTGATATTTATGCACCTCTTATTATTGGTTGTATATAGCAAAATTTAAACAGATTATTGTCACACAGCAGGTTATACATGTTATGGTTATTACTGATAGCTTTATCATGATTTTATATTAAAATTAGCATATTTTAATTGCTGTTAGGATTGACAACTGCCAACTGTTATTGTAATATCATTGTCTTACACATTTTACCAAATAGTATCACAACGCACACTTGTTGTTTGTTTTTTATTGTACTTTAGCATACAGTTTTGAACACAATGGCCACCAATCTAGACATGTGATTACAAGGTAGTGTTCACCAATATTAGACTTAATACAATCGCTTTGTGTTTAATTACAGGAGGAGGAGACAAAAACCCTCAGTGTCCGGGGGGAGAGTGTGAACCTCAAATCAATCCATTTGGAAGATGGTAGTTTAAAGGTCCGGGTGGCCCTATGGAGGGAGGCCTCATCTGTTGAATGTAGGCCAGGGGATCATGTAACAATAACAGATGTTACTACCAACATTTACCAGGGCGAGACAAGCCTACAGACTACAGTACGCTCTGAGATCAAGGTAATACAGTTATGAATTTAAAACTTATTAGACTAACTCTGTGTGCATTTACATCACATATCATATGAAAAATCCCTTAGTATTTATATATTCACTTGAATACAGAAGGCAGTATTCACACTGTTTATGCCACTAAGGGACTATTGTACTGCTTGCAATACTTCAGACACTTTTTGTTTCTGGTGTTGTTGTTTCTTGTTTTTCTTCGACTCTAGAACAAATTTTACAAGTAATACTTTAATGGAATATCCACTATCAATTGAAAATGCCTTGACTCACATTTTTTTCTAGTTTGAATGCAAACTAACATGTGTAGGATGTTAGCCATGATGGTATTTTGTAAAATATATTAGAATTAGTACCTTGGGAACATTTAGAAATTGAATATTACAAATCAGCATAAACCAGGAAATAGAAATATTTTGCCAGCAAAACACATTTTGCTAGATGCAGCCAACCTAATATATGTAACCAAACACTGTATGGAACTTGGTATTACAGCGTATGTTTCTTATTCAGTAATATTTTTGGTTTGTTCTAATCCTTTACATTTTTATAATTGTAGAAGACTGATACACCAACAGTTGTGTCCAGGGTGTTGGTTGTTGGTGTTTCTGTTGAAGAGAGTGAAACAGAGTTGCTAATAGATGATGACAGCATCATCCCTGTGCCAAGTGAGCTGCTGGCTGCTGCTGTAAGCAGTGATGGGCCGGTCGACATTGAGATGCTTTCAGCTGCTGGACCACTCACCCTGGTGATAACTTGCAAGGGTAGCGAAGTTTTGTACATTGGTTTGGATGAGTGAAAATATTGTAAATATTAGATTGTTTTACATTTGTTGCAGTATTATTTGGGAATAGGGTATTATGCACAAATTTGGAGATTTTTATTGCTTATTTTATAAATATACTAATGTACTATTTCCATATACAATTTTTCTATGCCATTCTCATTGGTTTCTTTTGTTATAAATGTTCATGTACTGTTAACAACTTAATATAAATAATATTCTTGTGTAAGCTTTTCTATTTGTTATACAAATCAAAATTTTGCTATCTTGATACCTTTTTCAGTTTATACCAAGTCTATTATTTCTACCCATTACTATTGATCTGGAATTTATAATCTGTACTATTTGCACAAATAATGTTTACCATGCCATTGATCTTGGTACTCCAAGTGCAAAAACATTAGATACAAGAGCAAATGTTGTATCTAGTCTCATTATGTAATGTGCCCTATAACTAAATACGCTTTTTGTAAATAAACATTGTTATGTTCATTTTTTTATGATGATTATGTCCTATTTTACTTAGTTTTACATGTTTTTTATGTCCGTATATATCTCTCATTGGAACATTACAATGATTTGCTAGATGCATAGTCAACCCTATTTACATTATTATACATGCATTATTTATTTTACCTAAACAAAAACTAAGCACCCTGTTACACTTACATCTACTGCCATAATGTAATGTGTCCTACAACCGTATATTCTCTTTGTAAATAATTAATGTTGTGTACAATTCTTCCTATCGGTTATGTCTTACTTTACATATAAAGGATGTTTATACAACTTTTTACATGTTTTTTTATGTTCTATGTATATATTTCTCATAGGAACATTTCAATGATTTGCTATATGCATAGTATTATTAACATTATGTTACTTGTATTATTTAAAGCATACAATATTTAATGCTCTATTTTCATAGAATGGCTTCATAATTGTTACTGAAACACACAAATATTTGGTATTTGTTTTTAAATATAATTAAACAAGCACACTTCACTTGTAATAATTTTCTAGTGCAGATATCAGTATTTACTGATGTCAGAAACGTCACATTTTGCAGTCAGTAATAATATTGTCTATATGCCTTATGGTTATTCCCCTGACGTATGTCATGCCAAGATAAATACGAAATATACTTCTTATATAGGGAAAGTAAACTAGAACAGGCTAACAAGATTTTTTTATAAATGATGGAACCAAAATTATAAAAAACAAGATTATCCATGCACATACAATGTTTTTCAGAATGTATCTATGCATAATGCTTTTTTATAAAACCTTGTTGGCATGTGGTAGATTTGTTCATTATCTATATATCCAAGTGTTTCTATATCAAAATTAGGCAAAGCTAATACAGCTGTTTTCTACAGCATATATTGCCTTAACATTGGTGTGCATAATATTGTTGACTAGAGTTTTCCAATGTTTTGTATATTTTCCATTTATATGTGTCTCGGTGTTTGTTTATATGGGTAACGTTAGTAGTTTATGAACAAAACTAGTGTTCCTGCTAATCACATCATGACATAACAAATCCCGCCAAATGCTATGTATGAATACACTTACATTTTTATAATGTACTAAATTTAGAACTTTTTAAAAGCTATAACATTACGAAATGTAAAAAGTTAAAAATGTATGATAAGTCTGTAAGCCGGTTTTCTTGTGGTGCTTCTCATATGTAAACCCTAGATGTGTCATGCTAACATGGTTATATGCTTTCATTTATATACATTAGATACTTATGTTTATTGATTGTGGGTAAACAAATATTAGGTACAGCCAGGACTTTGTAACCATCAGTGTCGTATTGCTATGAATTTGCAAGCATATACCATTTTTTATCATTTTTATTAGACCAATTTATGAAGCAATCCTAATAGTTAGTTCCCACAATTACAATATTTACCTCTCTTGTTTTGGATTGTTGGCCAAATTGATAGGCAAATTATCATAAAGTTTATAGGGAGTATAAAGTAAATGATGCTAAACTAACCAGATATTAAAAAAAACGTTGTACAAAATGTGTTTGTCACATGCATACTCTCTCTATATTTTCCCAATTATTCTATACATGGAAATTAACCATATATGAGCTCAACAGTTTGACCTATAAAAATTGCTATGAACAAGACGTGTATTTTGTACAAGTGGGAACAATCTATTGTTGTTGTTTAGTGTACATTATTATGTTTTACTTTTTATTGATGATCTCAGTTATTTTTAATAAAAGTTTAGAAATTTTACACACTGTTGTTGCCTATCTTGTGTTGAATATACAATTGTTACTGTTTATAAGCCATCAGTGGGATCATAGCTAACGTGACGAATGTATATGTCACGTCTCACAAACTCCACTACTACTGATATGCAGTAAAAATAGCACTAATAGATTTGTGTTTGAATTTTGTTCAGTTAATGCCTTTCCGACAGGTATGATCATTTATTAGTCTATACATGATCTACCTAGGTTCAATAAGAAGTGTTTCGTCAGTTTTACTGCAAGCAACAGACAGCTTCCACACTTAAAAGTAAGCAGTGTGGCGCTTGTCATCTTGGAAAGATGAAAATTTACAACTGGGTAGGCCTGAACATGTCACAAACCCATGACCTAAAGATGGGTATTCTAGCATGCTACCAACTGCGCTAGCCATGCCTGTTTAAGTCCAAGTGGATGTTACATGTTATGATTTCCAAGGAATACTACAATGATATGGTAACAATATGGACGCATTTAATGCAATATTGTCTTAATCTGAATACTGTACGTCTCAGGTGAGAGTATGGATATGACAAATGCAATCCGAACTAGTAAGGCAAGGTACTACACCTATGATTATAATTAGTTGAATTAGTACAGGGTTCTATAAGATTGGGTTAACACCCAATCAACAGCTTGTATCATCTACACAGGATCTCAATAACCAGTACATTCCTTGGTTTCACTGCAAGCGATTGTAGGCTTCCCACTTATGCCAGCAGTGGGAGGTAAATGATTCAAAAAGGTTCCTTGACCAGATCACCACCATGACTAGCTATATACATGCAAAAAAGAAGAGTGGTGTGCATTGTGCATCTGTCTGTTAACATATGTTTGGTTTATTGGATGCAATTAGATCCAAATTATGATGTATCTAATATACAAGTAACATATTGTTTTTTTTCGAAAATCAGCAAGATACCTCCCTACAACACTAGGAAATAACATATTTGTCCATTGGGCCTATAATTAAGTTTCTGAACACAGTTGTGCTCACAATTTCCTACTTTGTAATTACACCTTAGCAAACAAGGAATGCTTGGAAATGCACACTATCCATGCCTCACATTCCGTATACATTACACTACACCTATATATAGACATATATTATGTTACAACGCGCTGGTTTTCAGGACTCTCAGTCCTTTGATTTTGACAGTGATAATACGTCACCGAACTGGAATAAACTGTATTTCCTTTGTTTTACATTCAATAAAACAGCAACGTTAAAATATTTAACCGATATCTGTCTGCATTTATTTTGACTTATATTCAACGCTGTTGTCTAACAGTAAAGCGGTGTCAATATTTCATTATGTTACAAAAAATATGACGGTAGATTCTCACACGTGTGTGAACGGATTTTGGATCATTGTAGATAATATTGCAGTAATCTAATAAGCATTTAAATTCAGTAGCGCAATCTTATTTGTACTTTAATAGAACAGAACATAATCGTCTGTCCATAAATAGAAAGTAGTAATTAGATTTATCCGCATCATTTGTTTGGTCAGAAATAATTGTTTTGTCCTTTATCCGGTTATTTGTGACAACTTTTTACGTCATACATTCTTAAGTATAGCGGCGACATTTTTATTCAATTTTTATTGTTTTATTCGATAATCGCCACAAATTTTTCACAATTCAGCCATTGTTACTGGTGATTGGCTTAATAAAACACTGACCGGCCAATGACGTGCGTTCCTCGGACTTGCCCAAACATATCCGATAATTTTAATACGTTGTTTGTGTGATGACTATTGTATGGGTAGGGTATAAAGCCTAGACCTTCGCCTTGGGTGAATTCAATTGATGAACTGATATAGCCAAGAATGGCTCATAGAAAAAGAGGAAAAGAATTTGTACACAAATGTGTGCTTATTTTATTAATATTTATCAGTGCAAATGAAGGTAAGTACTTAATACTCACATTTTATTTTAATATATATATAATGCATTTCTGTATTGCTTAATATTTTATAATTTTTCGATACTTGTTATACACTTCAAACTACTTTATGTAATTACTGAAATGAAAATTGTCATTTTTAATTATATTTTACAAATTTTAATATACATGTATTCTGTTTTGCATGATTTTGTTTGCATAATATAACTGAATGTCACTTTTAAATTAATGTTATATAAATGCAATACATTTTTGATTATTCTTTCTTCCCATGTACAATTTTGAATGACAGATAACGTTTAATGCATTACAGTTATACGCTATATAATGATTAAAATGGAAAAAAACTTTATGCGTGGTATACAGTAATATAAGTTTCAAATACCGTATATTTTCACTGGGTTTTATGTTTTTTTACCAGTCTGTGGTTTAGATTGTTCTGGAAAAATCGTTTCAAACACGAATTCATTATATATATGCATTTATATATTTTTACACTTTTAAGCATTCTTGACAGGGTACATAGTGTTCTTAAGCATTTGTTGCGTCTCAGAAAGCGTATGGTAAACGCATTGTTGGGTTCAATAATAACGCGAAAATGAACAAGATACAACTTAGTTTAGATTATTTTTAATGAACCTACCAATTTTGACGCACTAAACGACTAAGTAAAAGCTTACTTTTATTGGAGAATGAAGGTAACATTTTTTATGTATTCTTTCCGACTTAATGAGTTCAATGAAATGGGAAACGTGGTCGGAGTTTTAATTGTTCGTATCATAAACACATAGTATTTATGACTTTGAGAGGGTCAATGTTTCATGCAAAACAAACATTTCATCAATCACCCACATGTAAATTTACGCCGGATATATGAATGAAAAAATAAGTATATACATTTGTACAATATCACGATGTATTTTACCAACATTTTCCGTTGAAAAACTTTGACTACATGTATTTCACAGTTTGTTATTTGTGTCAAACATTGCTTGTTGCGATGTATTTTGAATCTGAACTCGTATCAGAGTACAAAATCAGGATTACTATTTAGACACAATATAATACAGATATGGTAATATTATGTATGCATTCAAAGCCTTACGTAATTTAGAGCTGGTTTTATTCCAAAGTTTTGTAAATATGAATAGGTTCTCAGTTCTATACTAGATATCCAATTACGAGTGGACAAGTATAATTTAGTTATATGCAATATCACATAATACACATTAATGTAACCGATATTTTGCGATTGAAAGATAGACCTTTTGTACTTTAAACAACATTTTTGGCGAAATTTTTCTTTGCGTTGCATTTTAGAATATAATGTACGACATACTTTATCAGAGAATCGAACGAAATAAAAAACACGTATATTTTTGCCATCCATAGGGCCATTGTTAAGTTGTTAATAATGACATTAGTTTGTTCATTCAACAAAAAAAGCCTGTTAATCTTAACATATATATTTTACGCCGATTGTGAAACGACTAAATATTGCAGCTTATAATAGATGAGTCTCGATAACTGCTTACTGATGTTTTAACCTGTCCTTGCATCTTAGTCAGGGATTGCGAAGACCGCGATTGAATCTCGCCCCGATGGCGCAGTTCGAACCCACAACCTTCGATTAAGGTGTCTTGGTTTATACCCCTATAAATCGCCATGCCTCCATTTTCAGTGCGTTTATTATTGTAATGAATGTTGAACTGAAACTGGTTTTCAAAAAATAATTTCAGCGTTTAAGACATAATAACTTCAATAATATGTTACTCAATACATTGAATTTGCAGTGAAGTATCGAATGTTATGTAATGGCAATATTTATATGGCATAATTGCCTTATTTAGAAACTGTCATGTCTTTATTTTTCGGTAACTTTTCGATAGAACTGATAGCACAAAACTATTGACCATAAACTCTGAATTAAATTTTAAATTAGAATGTCAATTTTCTATAGTTCGATGACCCATAAATTTATGTCTCGAATATCACGTTTTCTTTGATGTCAAAAACCCATTATTGGTCGTTCACAAAATGTGGAAGTACGGTCCTTCGCTCTTAAACATTTGCACCCAGTTTTAGTTATTACATTAAAATTTTGTTTACTATCATAAGTATTTAATCTTAATATGTATCGATCATCGATACTTGCATGACGTAGATTACAATTTACAGATTTATGCAACAATTTTGCCCGAGGAAAAAGGATTATAAGGCAAATATAGAATATCTATAGACAAATTCCAGATCCGATTAAAGACGAAAAAACAACAACAACAAATAATACGTCACCACTCTTTAAAGAATGACACAATTTTAAATGACTAACGTATGATTGAGATTATACAAAACAAATCAGTTATATACGCATGAACACACGCTTTTAAGTCGTCATACGTTTTTGTATTGTTTCGTAAACTGAATTCAAGATTAAATGCGTTCCTTAATAGATACTGTTAAGCAAAAATGTTCTGATCATTTTAAATGGAAACAAATCGAACATGGTTAACCAAGCAACATAATGATGATATTAATGCTGATGACACGATTGTTCGAGAGAATGATGCTAGCTTAATGCGCACATATCTTCCGTACCAAGTAACGTTTTGTTGGATCGTGAGAATAAATCTTCTTGGGGGGATGGGCTGAATTCGGATGTAAGGCACGAAAAACTCCCGAGGAGCGTTATATGGAGGGCGTTCTATTCCGCATCACAAGGCAGAGTATTTCACTAGGTTTACCATCGGCACATTTCATAGTTTATATAGAGGACAATATCAAATATAGATAATATATCTCTTGATAATTTATTGCATGGTCATATTTTTTATTTTGCATAAATTTTACATTTTGAGAGACTTGGCTCTTTGATACTTTCAATGTTCTCAAAGTGGTCCCGTAAATGTCTCATAAATCTTATTTAATATCTAAATCACCAATACAAACTGTCTGGTTTCATTATTCCAGTGCTTACATTAACAGTTCATAATCAGATCGAACGCTTTGTTATTGTACCAACATATAGCGATACCATACTATTCTTTGAGGGCGACTAATCAATAACTCAAAATACGTTAACAAAATGTCATTAAATATTTATATAAACGATTTAATTTAACAGAAACACGAAATGTCCGTTTCTGTCGGATAGATGTTTATACTTTTAAGACGTCTAATCACGCGAAAAGGTCATAGACAATATTTTAATAGTTAATTGAAAACTGTAGTTTTGTGAAGCATATACATACGCCTTGTGTGGCAATAAATATTTACTTATCGGAAACCATTCGGAAATCCAAAACGTACGAAAATTAAATGCCATCGTTTATCTGCAATATTGGACACATGCGCTTATACAACGTCAACTGCGTCAATGGAAGATCACTTAACAAGGAAATAACCTTCAACACAGTAGAGACATGTTTTAACATTTGACTGCTTCACAAACGAGCGATCATGCAGTAAATATAATCTTCATTCTAAAACGAACAACTATACTGTCGTTATTATCTTAGTTTAATCATACTATTTCATTTACATTTTATAATAAACAAATATAATTATGTTTATACATTCTTACAAATTGTACATAAAACTTTTGGTTAGTATTACATTTATGAATAAGATTAGATCGAAAGTCAGGTACTTGTATACACATCTTTATCTTAAAGATATACAATTCCAACAGGTACTTGATAAGTGCTTAGCATGTTGACAGAATAATGACAATCTCCAAATTACTTTTTAACTTCAAAGTCACTACAATTACACATAGTTGAAACAATTATGTTTTTTTTCAAACAAGCGGGAGTTCAAAATACCGCAATATGGGGTTTAATGGTACCTAGACAGTAATAAAAAGGAATTGTATAGATCGCTTAATATATTAAGAGTTAATGATTCTTCGATATTGGAAGGCAGATGATTCGACGCTTCGTTAACATATAAAGCAATATTGTTTTAGGTTAACGTTGTCCGTAACATTATCAATCGTCGATAAACTCAGACGTATGAATCTCTTACCTTCAAAAGTACAGATGATTGTCCATATTTTCAACTGAGAATTCACATGAACAAAATACAAGGTTTAATTTTTCTGATCGTAATTATATATAACTCCCATCCCGTATTTCAGGTGCATCTGTTAGCAATGTTGAACCTCGATACGGAAGTTTGGCCGGGGAAACTAGACTAACAATTTATGGAGCAGGTAATGCATTTTTGATTTCCAATTCAGTAATGAAATGATAACGAATTCTTTTTCCTGAATCAGGTTAGCCAGGGATTTTGTTTTGTATCAAGTATCAACTGTTGAATGTAACGTGGTCTTGCCTATCTTATATACTTTCGTTAATGTTAATGGTTAAATGCACTATGCATGCTGATTAAAGCAATACATATACATTAAAGCGAGATTTTGTTTTTAGTCAACAGCACAATCAACAATATGTGAACATATATAATTTATAAATACTTATATGCCTTGTTATGCCTTGTGAAGATGGGTTGTCACCACTTGATCGGCTTTTATTGTTTTAAAGTTTTGCTATCGTTTTCTCTCTCACAATGATAGGGTTTTCCACGGACCAGTTTAGTCAAAATGACGATCCGGATACCGGGAACTACGTTTACCTGGTCGGGTCTTCCGGCAGTGAATACTCGTGTCCTGTACACAAAGATGGTACAACGGAAGTGCAAATAATGTGCTACACACCGATGTAAGTTGTGCTTTGGATACTTAAACTTATGTTTTCAATACATTACCAACTTCTTTACCACTTCTGGCTATTGAATCACAAACTGTCTGTTTCTCATTTATTGTTTATAAGAGTAATTATTTTATTTTATTACATGTATTAACAATTACTAGAGGTAGCTAACTTTCATTACTCTATTCATATTGTACGTGTTAATAGACATATTGTTTCATTCTGTGTTGAAATAATTACACAGTTAAATGTACGTTGTTAATAATATTCAGTTTCTATTATTGAATAAGAAACCCATAGCTGGTAACACGTGACAGCCCAAGCTGTTTCATGGACGGTCTTACGTTTGGGATTACTAGCCCTTACAATCCAGCACTGCTCGTAATTATGTTCGTATATCACAAACTAGCTCAACGAAACATTCGAGATCACACACATTATGCAAAGCATATCTCTCAGGACACATACATAGGACATTGCCGCGCGTTATCGTTAATGCAAACATAATATTTTGGTAATACATATGTTTAACATGAAAACTGACAACGAGTTCTTTTGTCGCTGATAACATCAAACTACCCGTGTCTGTTCTCATTTGTATCTAGTACATATTTAAACTTATAGGGGTATGCCAGAAGAGGACCATTATGTGAGAGTTGTGGTTGATGGTGTGACGATTCCAAACAGCGGCCTCTGTAACAACAATCCTACAAGTCAAAATTGTGTTCACAAGGTAATTGCATGTACACATAAACTCTTTGCAACAAAACGTTCTACAACCGTAACTTAACAAGATTTTGCGTTTCATTCTTATAAATTGTTTGTGTTGTCTTTGTAGTTTTTGTGGTGTTTTGTGTATTTCATGTTTAGTTATTTGTTGGTTTGACTTTCTGCTTGTGATTTCTAGGAGTACTCTTTACATTCTATTCACATACGAGATAAATCCAATATCAAGCTGAATTGCTGTACGAATATGAAATGGCATAAAAGTCAACAGAAATCGCTGTGTTAAATATGGCATAAAACTTAAATTCATTGTATCTTGCAAATATGACAGAGTCGCCTCTGAAGTTTCGCAAAGAATGCATGTGATTCGCAGTCAGATCATATCGGTGATAGAGTGCTAGAACGTAAGCCAGGAAAGTACTTGTACGAACTTTTTTCACATTGTCTCCCCTATCATGTATCATCATGTAAACTATGTATATTTCAGCCAAGAAGCAGTTATACACCAACTATAACATCAATAAGTCCCCAGTCGGGGATGACAGGTGAGATGGTAACCATGAATGGGAAGCTGTTCACTGACAGATATGGGAGCAACCTTCCATCTGCAACAAATGAAAGAACACAGAAACTATTGAGGTAAAATTTGCATTGGTGTAATATTCATTAATCATATTTGATTATTCATAAATAATTTAAATAACATTAAAAACCGCCACAAACCTTACACTATGAATATCAGTTGATACTTCTCATACTTTAATACTTATACACCATTCTCATATTACAGGGTATATGTTGGTCCACAAGATTGCGGTTTGAAAGACGGCGATGATTTGTAAGTTATTTCCTCTTCTCGTTGATCCATGTTTAATGATTTCTTACAAGCCATGATTAAAAGAAGAAAATAATCAGAGAAAATAACGTCTAGTTTGTGTTTAATGCACCACACGCAATTTGCTGAATGCAAAGATCAAATGGTCTTCATTTGATGATATACATGTATGTCCCTATTAATTAATGTTTATGACATGTAAATAATAAACATATATTTTTTCCGTCTCTCATATTTTTCATTTCTGTTACCATGGACATTCTGATAAATTCTGTGTTATATTTGATATTTCAGCTATGGACTGTATTTGTATGACGAGGATAGTGACAATGGTGTTTTAACTTGTGAAACAAAGGGAACCTCAGTCGGTGTGTACTGTTTTCAAGTCTTAATATATTTCAGTTATTTATATCAACTATTTAAGCTAAACCTTTCTAATGTTATCCTAAGAGTGTGTATTAAAACTGTAGCAGAATACTAAAGGTGATATTCCATTATTTCAGGTTTTTTCAACGCAAGTTTCATCGTAGAGTCTCCATTTGGAAGGTATGAACAACTTGGTTTTGTTTTCATTCTGGCGCTCGTTATGTGATGTAATTCATTTCTGTATTCACGGAAACAATTTAATGAAATATCCATGTTAAATTAATTCAAACAAATCACAATCTATTTTAATTCAGTTCTTCAGTTGTTTTGAGCAGCACGCGGATTGTTTACGACCAATACTTCAAGGTGGCAGTCCATGCCAGAATGGTAATAGACGCCACATAACAATGTGAATATGTTATTAATAAATGGATGTAGCCGTACCAAATTCAATAACCATTTAGTATACGAACCAATGTAACACATTGTGTATTTGAATATTTTTACTTTTAGATCCAAGCCGGATTCCAACTTGTATCGTGTATCATACAACGATCAGATTTATCTGTTTCAAGCTTATACTGGTACGTGACTTGTATTTTCATTTATGAAGCCCCGATATGTCTCCAATAATGAATGGTCATAGAGATGACCAAACATAAAGTTCTGCAAATCCGTTTTTTTCAATATCTACACACGCAAGTTGCATCGGTTTGCCTTCATGTCGCCAAACATGCCTTATAGAAGTAGAGTGTTATTTGAGCGACCCTTTTTATCATTTCTGCTACGTCTGTATTGCACTTACATGGTATTGATTGCTTTTCAACATTAACTTTCATCATTAGTTCTAATACAATTCAAAGACCTGTGTTTCTGGACGCCTGCTTTGAAGCGGCATACTATCATACCGCCGGAAGTAAGTTATTTATCTAAAATACTTCACATGTGTTTCTATGCGACTGACAAATATCTCGTTGTATGATTTCCAGATATTACTAACATTAGTCATTCTACGGGAAGCGTTGCTGGAGGGCTGACATTACGAATCAACGGAAACAATTTCGACGATAGAGCTCCATACGCAGCGGTGAAAGCCTTTGTTGATGGTAAGAACTTAAAATTATTCCGAAATATACAATGTATTTATGTTCAAATAACTTCAAAGAAACATCCACCATTACATATCCGTGTTGTAGTTTTTTAACCGATTTCTCATTGTTATTGTTTCCATCGTAAGTACAATGAAAACTATCTTTATAATAAAGATACCATTTTAAAGATATATTGGTGGGCGTTTCAATGATACATTTTCACAGAGCATCAAACTGACCGTCAATTTGTATACATTTTCAGACACTGTTTGTGAAGTGACGAACGTGGTAACTGACGAGTACGTCGAATGCATTGTGGGCCCCGATCCAATGAATTCTGCGACTACGTATATTGGAGGTCGTGGCGTTAATTTCGAGTACTGGACGGGAAACAGCCAGTCTTCGAGTTACCTCGACACAATCAGAACATTGACAAGCGCTGATGCCGGATACAACATGACATATCTCGATGAGTCTTATTATTATGATGTCGACGGCATGGATAATTACGTCAGTAGAATGACCTTCTACTTTTCACCACCACACAGCGGAGATTATGAATTCATGCTCCTTGCAGATGATGGAGCTAGGCTTTATGTTGATTCCGTAAGTATTGTATTGAACAAATACTAAACATTTTTGCATTGAACGGTAAAGAATTTGAAATATCAGACTAATAAGAGCTTGTACATGGCTGGTAGATGACACCGGCATGAATGAACTTGCAATACTGCAATATTGCAAAGTATCAAATAAAATGCATATCTATACTAAAAAAGCATTACAGAAACTTGCAATATTTTTCTTCCAAGGAATTTTCATTGCAAACACTTCCTTATAATCACCAGGTTGCTGCGGTGACATCGGCACGGTCGTGGCAAAGTTCATCAAGAATGAGCTTGGATGAAAACACAAGGTACCAGACATTTAGCAAATACACTTTATTCATATATTAGTACATTCATTAAATTACATCACCATTGCGTGAAATTAATTAGCAATTAACCCATTCCCTTGGTTGTATACCGTGAATAGCTAGAACAGATTTCTATAGGTTTAGCTTCACCAAATGTGTTTCAAACAATCAGTAAAATCAAAGCACTGAAAGTTCAAATTTCAAACGATAGCTTTATGTTCAAATTATAAATGTACATGCATTTATACCCATAGATTGATGATACTTATCAGTTCAGGTCTATGTAATGTTCTTCTTCTAGAATGTATGCTAATGGTTTTACTTTACCGCTCTTCTACAATTTGTGTCCATAACAACTTTATATGTTAAATTTGTACAATCACTTTCCTTGATTATTTACCATGTAAATATGACTCTGACTTTATATGACTTTATATGTATTTATTTTTTGTAATAGATGAGAAAGATGTTGTTTAAATCCTAAATAAAAGGTATGTTCTATATGTATGTTCATTATATGTTCTTCAGATACCTCATGGAAATAACACATTATGAAAACAGTGGAGATTCGTCCATACATTTGAAGACGAAGTTTTATGACACTGCATTTACGAATGCTTGGACCGGAAAAGCAGAACAGGAACTTCAAACTATTAGTATTTCATCTACTGTCATGTTTGATGTACAGGTCAGTACTTTATGTGTTGTATTACATTGTAATTAACAAAGCCGATTTCATACAGACACATTTATATCCATACCATGTGGTATCAATTGGTTCAATTTCAATATCAATTTTACATACCAGTCAAAATTCCCATAGATACACATCGATATATCTACCTTTGTATGACAACTATTTTATCAATTAGTACGAGCTGTTTTATTGTATTCAGTTATATTTATTTGTCATTTTGCCCTGAAAATGTCAGTTCAGGGTAGATTTACATATCACGAAATCCGAGCACCTACGCATTTTACTTTTACGCAGCGCAACAATGTGTTTTCTAATTCATGCTGAACTACATTGCAGGAGCTGAGTTTTGACCAGTTTAATACACAGGCAGCAGTGCAGGAAGTTCAGACAGTTAAAATTAATACACCCGGAGAATTCAGACTTGGAATGTATGGAGTTTATACAGGTAACCTATTGTTTCATATAACAGAACAACCACCACAAAAAATGTCAAAATACAGTATAGACAAATACCTTATTGTGCAAGACAGAAAATCTAAACATGCATTTTTGTCATTCGTCATTCACAAATCACCGTAGCGTTATTTAACTAAATTACTTATGTTTCATTTTGTATAATTATTTTATAGAACCTCTGACCACCGATTATGAAGACACAATGATTCAAGATGCGCTCGGAGCTTTGCCAATATGGAGCAGCAGTGAATCGGTACTTGTCACTAGACTGCAAACGGCAACACCATCTTATCAGTTGACCTTTGATTCTAACAGAGGTAAGATTAAAGAAGCTGTTATCATGTAATACATTTGCATTTCAATCGTGTTTAATCATTGCTTAAGCACCTTATAACAGTTTGTCAGTAATGCAAGTCAGCAATCATTCGTTACTAATGAACTTAAAACATTATGCTTCCGTTTAATATTTAAAGCTTAAACTGTATGTGGGATGTGCACTTTCTTGTGCACAGAGGATTGTTTGTCTTCCTTCTATATAAGCTGTATCAAAGAGCCATGGACGCATTTTATACACGTACATTTTGCTTCCATTTGCAGGTGATTTTCCTGATATCGATGTAGTAAAAGTCGCAAATAGTTCTGACGTCACGTATTCTGTAACACAAAATACCCGTGGTGTTCCAGATCTAGACACCATTGCATTAACTCTGGAAGATAGTGTGTCTACGCCATTCTCTGTTTCATCAATATCTGCAGGGAGCGTAAGTTATATTTCTATGTAAAAATTGAGTGTTCGTCGCACAATCTTCTTTACTGCTTCGATACCTTGCGCTAATCCTTCATAACATGAGTTTCATTAAGATATACATGTAATTGGTATATTTCAAGCAATTGATGTAATTTTTGGAGATGAATGGAACAATATCACTTCAAACAAGTGCCTTACATTCTTATACAATAGTTACGCTTACTATATATTCAAGATTTAGAATAAAGACCATTCGTTTTAGCATGTTCCTTCTTATTTACAGTTGTCGTCTGCTGTTGAGAGTTTGTTTGAAGCTAAATGCCCGAAGATATTCGAAAGCGCAAGCCTCTCCACTCACTACGAGAGTTTTGAAGCAGATTCTTCATCATTCTCTGGCTACAGAGTTAAAGATACTAACCCATTCTGTGGAAGATATGCTTTGAAGAACCCACGGCGTATTTATAGAAAGTCTGATGATGATTTCGGAATTATGCTATCGTCTTATGGAACGGTAAGAAGAAAATAAACAAACTTACATCATTCCTGGTTGTGCAATATAACATAATGAGAAACAAATGAGACATATAAATATCTGATATCTAGAAGTAAGAGACCAAAGTTCGTCCATTGCTTGATAATTATCAACTATCTATTTCAGCTCTGCTTCGCATATAAAGGTTTCTTATCACCAAAGATTGGTGTAAGATATTCGTATAGAAGTGCGGAAGACGAAGAAGTGTATTCTCAAAATCTTCAGTGGTACTACAACTTTCAGACAGATTCTGACACAATGTAAGGGCATAAAAACAATTGTCTTTGTTATCTTCTTGCAGTATTAAATGAAGCTCAACTTAGTTTGCCATGAATAACACTGTCTTATTCAATGTGGATGGAATGATATGTTCTTTGTTCATTACTAATTATGTTCATTCTTTTGAACTATACATGTACATCATATTTTGCCTGGACGAATATAATACCAAGTAAATATGTTAGGATATAATGCGTTCATAGATTTACTATCAAATACTTCAATGACTGTACAGGTCAAGGACGGAAATGTCCAGAGAACAAAGATTAGTAACTGAGTACATCGAATACTGGCTGATATTCATGCAATAATGTCATTCAAACTAGTTTTGCTGTAAGTAATGAATTAATTTCATCTGTTAGATCTGAAACATGGTATTACACATGTACCGACGTGTATGGTGAAGTAAAAAGTCATAGACCCGATGATACAGAGCACAGACTTGACGAAGTATGGGTATATAGGAACAATGGTGGTGTTGATGCGTTTGTGGATTCAGTTTACATCGGACGCAAGGCTACCACGGATGAATCAGGTAAGATATTAAAATATTCATGATCATCGTTATCATTAACACTCTTGTTTCCTTCTGCAATTTTTATTCATTTAACTACTGCATCAGCCAAGCCCACCCCTGTCCCTACGAGCTGTAGCAATTGTCATTAGCGGTCACATGCACACAAAATTGACATGATGGAACTTTTGGTTTGGCTTGTATAACATTTTCTGTACATTTTCAGAGATAAATTTGAGACGTCTACCAGCTGCAAGACCTAACAGTGTATTCATTAATACTGTGTCTGTTTCTTCACTATCAGCAACATCATTTGCCGTCACACTAGTACCCTTTGATTGTGGCTATGAATTTCCATTATTTGAACTCGCTAATGGGAGGGTGAGTAAGCTAGTGTTTGTTCCAGATTTGGACAACTTTCTATAATAGTTGTGATACTATTCGTCACACAACTTATTATCACTCTTTAAAAATTATGTTTACTTTCGATCTTAGTATTAACAATAAAATCGAATTATAATGTCTAAGATTCAATCACAACATAATGTAATCCAATAATGTTAGAAAGATTAAAGGTTGCCGGTTAAACGAAACAATTTATTTCTCTTTTGTAATACATTAATTATATTTTCTTTCTGTATACGGTCATATATATAGTTATATAACGGTAGGACATGTGTAAAGATATCGACGTAGAATTGCTTGTTCTCTTATATAAACTCTCATGTACTTTCATGTTCATTTATCAATTTCATCTGATATATTCACATTTACCATTACTTATATAGCCTAGTTCAGACTTGGAATCATCATCAACATCATCATACTTATACACTAACAGTTCTAGTAGTTCAATGGCCACTTCAACTGTATCATCATCTCTGAATACTGGATCATCATCTTTAAATCCGACGTCTTCATCACCGTCATCGTCTAGTAGTTCTGTGACTTCATTATCAACATCTTCTAGTGTAAGTAGTGGAACGACAATAAGTAGTTCGATTTTATCATCAACATCTTCTAGTAGCGAATCGACGTCATCAGTTGCTTCTTCATCATCAACACAAACATCTCTTGTAACGGAGTCTAGCTCACATAGTACCTCATCCACCACTCAGGTTACCAATGGAAAAACTTCAAGTTCAAGTTCATCAGCAACTTTAATGTTAGACAATGGCGGTGGTGACGGTGTTGTCCAGATAACAAGAACATCCGAGGCTTCTCCGCCAGTCACTGGATTCATTGATATCACCTTTAATGGAAACAGTCGCAATGGTAAGTTGTGGTATATATTAACTAGTTATAAGTCAATTCATAACTGAAAAATCCAATGTTTTATTTAAAAAACTGTAAATTTATTGATATTGATTTGTTTTTGTGTGAACTAATTATACAGTTAACTGTAATTTCATGTATCATTTTAAGAATCTCATACGTCCAGCATTCTTTTATCCTTTTCCTCTATTTTGGCGAACAAGCGGTCTCCTACAAACGTTCACATATTATAATATAAACGTCATATACAACCGATGAACTCTACATTCAATAATTTTATTGTTTCTCAAGGTTTGAATATCTCCCTGGATGCCGCTAATTTCGATAAAGAAATAGAATCGCTGAAAGGAATTGGGTCTCTGTCTGTTGAAAAGAATGGTGACTGTGCAAACTTTGCTATGCCAGTGAGGTTTCTAACACTGCCCGGTGATCTGCCGGAAATGACCGTAAGTATACAAATCTATATCAATCATGTCTTTATCCACGTTCATGTTCTTAAAAGTTTAATATCATTTGACTCATGCATGTTCGTGATGAAACTGGTTTAATAATATCAGATATTTTTATTATTGTGGTATTTTTCAGGTTACCTATGGAAATTTGGCTGGAATCGATGCAGCTGGAAGTATCACCACAAACATAAATGGTGGTTTATATTATGATCCTCTCACTGGTGACATGGTTAACACCGTACATAGCCAACCTCAAGTCAGGCTGTATATAAATGATGTTCCAACCACATGTCCCGATGATTGTTCATTCCAGTGGGATGCATCTGTTACACCAACCGTCACGTCGGTCTCTCCTTCCACCGGTAAGATAAAATGCATAATGTATATACACTGTATCTTGATATTGCTCCTAAGAGGAACATGCATAATGTTTTGATGTATCTATCATACTGTTGACCTGTTGTTTGAGAGTCTCTTATGTAATATATTATTATCAAGGTTTGGAAGTTAGTGCTCACACTTTGTTGTCTTGTATGAGCTGTTGCCTTAGTAACTTGTTCAAAATCTGCTCTTATTACTGCAGGAGCACAAGGTACTTCCGTTGTTATATCCGGTACACAGTTCAGCACAGTGACGTCTGAAAATGACGTTGCTATTGGAGGAGTTCCATGTTCTGTCACGGCGTCATCCGCCACAAGCATCACATGCACCGCTGGTAATGGACCTTTGGGTTCACAGTATGTTGTTGTTACCGTTGAAGACAAAGGCACAGCCAGTGGAAGTGTAGAGTTTACATATACTGCTGATATCACATCATTATCGTCATCATCTGGAAGTCTGGGAGGTAAGTACATGTAATATAATTGGAATTATAGTATCAATATTATCTGTTGGATTTCTAATTGCATAAAACTTTTAAAGGCTGTAAAATCAGATATCTATTTACTTATAATTCATTAAAAATAACTTTATTTGTTACAATGTTTAATTTGCTGTCATCGCAATTTTACTTGTTATACGAGACGCAACAATAGCCTCAGAACTGCTTTAAAAGTTACGACAATTGCGACATCGTACGTACAACAAATGTTGATAAAACGTCTTCTAATTGTATCTAAGACGTCGTAAGACTGTTTAAGAAAATGGTCCTAAAGGGCTAAAATATTGACACATGCATTATCTTGCTATTCTACGGCATTTGTTGGTTTTAATAATTATTATGTAATAATGTTCAATGACTTCATTTTTGTTTCCATCGTTCATTTATATTTGCATTGTAATACCATGCCCGCATCTATTGTTTTCAGGCGGTAAGAATTTGACCATAACAGGGTATGGATTCAAATTAGATGTCAGCGTGTCAATTAACTCAGTCCCCTGTGATGTACTAAGTGTTGATGCGGCTGAGATTGTGGTTATGGTCCCTGCATCCGTAAGTGTCTGACAGTTTTAGTATAAATTAAACATTTATGTAAATATAAAAAAACAAAACAACTCATTTCATAGGATTAGAGTATTCATATTTTAACTTCATTAATAGCAACGTTAAGGCCGTGAGTTTAAGTAGCAAAATTTTAAATACTTAAAACTTATTATTGTTGCTTTAAATTGGAAGTAGCCTACATGCCTTTTTAGGAAAATATGCAATGATTAATACTATTAATTGAACTTAATTAAAGTTTCTTCATTTAATCAACTTGTGAGAAAGAATGTTGATAAACCATACGTTATTACCATGATAAGGTTATAACCAGTGATTTACTTTTCAGAGCACTGCTGGTACATTCCCGGTTGAGCTTACATTTGGTAATGAAAGCCTTTCATACAGTGGTTACACGTATGATACTTCGCTTACGCCCACAATCAGCAGCGTGGAACCTGCAGTTATTGATGTAAAAGGTAAATATGGTCAAATATTCCCCGTTTATTATTTGGTTTACATTGATACCAGCTCAAAAGTTTGACTCATCCACAATCTATGTAACTATGTGAATATCAAAACAACATTGGAGGTGGTAAATATTGTGACATGTTCACCAATGCAAACTGTTTCATACTACAAGGCATTATCATCAAAGTACATATATGTTTTATTTGACAGGTGACAATATTACTATTGCTGGGACAGATTTCACAGTTAATACTGGAAGTGTATATGTTGGATCAAAGCCGGCGAATATTCTCTCATGGTCCGACTCGCAAATTGAAATAGAATTACTAGACGTCAGCGCATCTGGGGAATTAGAACTGAAAATCGATGTGTCCGGAGACGGATATGCTGTCAATGCGTAAGATTAACAATGCCTTATTTCTTGTGTTTTTCCTCTGATAACAATTAATGCAACCAATCAAATAATTCCGAATTTATTCAACTTGTTATCCAGAATGTTTGACTATGGAATCATTGTATGTTACAGTGTTGAGGATTGCTTACTGCTGGTCTGGGAAACATGTTCAGACAGTTCTTACCATTATCTTGTGTTTTTTTAAGATTCATTTCACACTATGCTATTATGAAAAAATGCATAACAAGGTATACAAAGCTTTGCACGAACATTTAAATATCAAACATTACATATAATCGTAATGCTATAATTATGCTTATTTTCAGCACCAATTTTGAGCTTCCGACTGTCAACGTGGCTTTAGGTGTTACCAACGTATTTCCATTACAAGGATCCCTTTTTGGTGGTACTGAACTCACTGTTACCGGAACAGGCTTTGGTTTGGATGAATCTGTTGTGAAGGTAACAGTCGGCAACAAAATCTGTACCATTACTTCATTTTCCCAGACGCAAATTATTTGTGAGATAAGCGAAGCCGGAGAAACCTACTACGTCACCAACAATGGAGTTGACCCTGGTATGAACTATCAATTTTGTGATGTGTGTTCTTTTTTGCCATGAGTATCATACATATAGTTACATCATGTTAGAGTTGCAAGCAAACATTTTATTCGCTAATCAACACCGAAATATAAACAAATACCCTTAAATTGTTTTGTTTCTTAACAGTGTCGTTATGCGTCATTACAAAAACAAACACAATGGTTAATGTACTAAAGCAAATATAACTAGAAATATTAAGTTGTAAAAATGAGCCTAGTCCAGAGTTTACAAGTAAGTAAAATACCACTTTTTACATGTAGGAAGTATCATTAAAGAGAAATGAAGAGCAATATTATTTCCAAATAATTCTATATATCCAGTACATTGCACTTGTTTGAAATACATAAGTAATGACGCATCCCCAGTATAATTTTGAAGAAAGAAAAGTAAATTTTGACATTAATGTTTGCTAAAATTGCCCAAAACAAGGAACAAATGGGGTTTTCGACCTTCTAAATGCATTTCCATAACAAAACCTTTGGCAATGCTTCTTGGTGCAAGTCTCAAGTATTGCTTATTCCCAGAATTCCATTCACTACGAAGAATTTATTTACCATAACTGATTGATGTGTCGTTGCGCGATATGTAACTTACTTTTGGTGAACTATCAACATGGTCCAATATAGTGAGGATGTATTTCTTTGTTACAGCATTTGGTGTCTTTTATGCCTTTGATGAGCCTTTCCTTACCATAAATGAGGGGGATTACGTGCAATGGAACTGGGACACACCCTCGTTTGTCAACGACATTGCCCATGCTATATATGAAGTAGACAGTCCAAGTTCGACCACTGCTAAAATCGGTGGCTTTTCTAGTGGGACCCCTAGCAGAACTGGTAAGCGAAGGATTTATCAAATATTGATGGCGTATGGTGCAGCCTTTACATGCGATGTCTTGTGCTTTCAATTTTGCCCCATATTGGCTAATTACGTGATACTTGAATAAGCATGGATTATCACAAATGATCATTATTATCTTCTTTAATTCTTAAACTAGTTTCAATAAAAGCAAACTTGCAGCAACAAGTACAAACGTATTTATAAGGGAATTTTTGCCATCGGCTGCGTAATTCTGGTTTTTACCATCAAATTTCTTATGTAACCTAAAATAAATTATTCCAAAATATTTCAGGCTATTACCTGCATCAGTTTAATCAAGTTGGAACAAACTATGTATGGAGTGGTTATGTTGATGCCTGGGGAATCAAGAATTATGCTGGTACTGTAAATGTCGTCAGTGCAGCCTCAAACATTGGTGAGATTGATGTGCAAGTTGGAAATGCGCATGCGCTGCACACTGTTGGAGGTAACCTATATTTGTTTATTTCTTTAAATAAATTCTGAAGTACAGTTAATTAAAATTACTGGATAATACATTTTTTTTATTCATGATGCATATTGATCAATATTTTCGACAACATGTTTTCATTGGCTGACCATTTCACACTTTGTTCACAACCGTTTTCAAGTAAATACAATCGGACTATCGTAGAAACTAAGTCACAATTAACCATTATGATGCTAACAATCCTGGGTTGTCCTGTTTCACTGCTATTGAAAGTCTTGTCCAATGAAAAGCAAAAAAAGAATTTGAGACAAACTATGCAAAAACATGTACATTTACTAATGGAATTTCTTAATATATCAGGTTCATCCAGCCCGATAGACAGTTCTCTTTGCCAGTCCATCACAAGTGACAAAACAGGTTGTTCAGACAGTAGACCTACTGGGGGAGATTCGAACAGATTCAATTTTGAATTCTGGTCCTGCAGCACACCAGTGGTAGACTATGTCAGTGTAAACAATGGTACAACTCAAACTGAAGTCACTTTAACTGGAGAAGGATTTTCTACAACAAACTGTCAAAACGAGGTCACATTTGGAGGTTTCCGGTGTGACGTCACATCAGCCACTGATACAGAATTAACTTGTCTTATGGCCAAATCTGGAGAACCAGAACTCGGAATCCTTCACCAGCTTGAAATGCGTGTGCACAACAGAGGAAAGGCACTGATTAACATTCCATTCGCTCAAGACAGGGGATTTGCCATTATACCTAATATAGATAGTATAACTCCATTGGCTGGGTCATTGGCAGGTGGTGCATTGCTTACAATTTCTGGCTTCGGATTTGGAGACTTACCTTTGGTAACTGTTGATGGATATTCTTGCAATATTGTTGAAAACTCATACTCAGAAATCATCTGTGAGACGCCTATGTCTTCATCCCAAGGTGAAAAGATGGTTGAAGTGACAGCCTATGTTGGTGACACACCCCTGTCCGCCGTATGTGAAACACAGTGTTCATATATATATGCCATGCTGTGGACACCATCTGTTTCAAGCATCACTCCCACTAGTATGTCATCTACAACCTCATTCAATATATCTGGTGCCTCATTCGGAAACAATGTTTCTGAAGTTGAAGTAATTATAGGCAATGTACCTGCATCTGTTACATCAGTTTCTGACACCACCATTGTTGCTTCTGTTGATAACATTCCAGCAGGTTCTAATGATGTCACAGTGAGAATAAAGAATTTTGGGAAACCATCAGGTAGCCTCACAGTTACTGGTACTCCTGAAATCTCGTCCGTATCTCCTTCCACCGGAAGTATTCATGGAGAAACAACTATTACCATATTAGGTAATGGATTTGTTGAGAACGACACCACTGTCACCATAGGAGGCAATCCCTGTGATATTACCTTTACGGACTTATCTGAAGTTGTTTGTATAACACAAGCTCACGCTGTAGGTTCTGCAAGCGTATCAATAACGTCGAATGGAGAGGTATACACCCCTAGTTCTTACAGCTATGCCCAAAGTGCTACTCCAACCGTGTCATCTTTAAGTCCTACATCTGGGATGGCTGGTGATACTCTTACAATAACTGGCTCCAACTTCAATGGTGGTAGTGTAATAGTCTTATTGGCACTGACTGGTTGTGCTGTCACCTCCAGTAGTAGTACTGAAATACAATGTACAGTCGGAAACCATTCTACCGGAATGGCACCTGTCTTTGTACATGTTGAAGGTCTCGGTGCTTCAAACACAGATGTTCAATTTGAGTATGAACTCAGTGCAAGCTCTATAAGCCCATCTCAAGGTGAGTGAATAAAATCTTAAATACAGTTCAGTTAGATGTACTTATCTTAGTTCTATGTGACTGGCCTCTCAGTTTCTTCATTCACATAAGAGTAAATTATTTATTCATCATTGTAAACATGTTAAATGCAGGAATTATCTGTTTAAAGGCATCACAACTTAAAATAACCACCTTTATTACTTAAATATGATCTATTATTGAAATATAAAAAAGTTTCAATTGGTCTGTTAGCTCGAGGATTTTAGATATGAAGATCAATATCTGTAATATCGCTGTTTTACAGGCGGTACAGCTGGAAGTCAAACTGTTGCCATATCAGGAACTGGATTTGATACAGACGCAAGTGTTACAATTTGTGGTCAAACTTGTTCTCCTGTATCTATTACCTCAAGTTCCTACACTTGTCGTACGCCTGCCAATTCAGGTTTGTTCATGTGTTTTATACAGTCATACCGTAAACTTGAACATTTATTTCTCTTTTATTTTCATACTGGATTCAACACTAAGCAGGTTTATCAGTTATTTGTAATGCATATTGTAAAATAACGGTTTATTTGAAATCGATAATGAATATTGTAAATTAATGGTTAATTAGAAATAAAAATAAATATTGTAAATTGGTAGTTTATTAGAAATTGATAATGAATATTGTAAATTGAAGGTTTATTAGAAATGTATATGCTTATAATGAAATAATGCTATATCAGTACTTTATAATGAACATTATCAGTGAATGGTAGCAGTAATTCCTCATATTGAACATCATCATCTGAAGTATCATGCTGTACAGCCTATTCCTACAATTTATAATTCAGCTCAAACCTGTGATGTCGTAGTATCCCTGAATGGTCTCACAGTAACATTAGCCAGTGTTTACACGTACGATGCAGCCCTTACCCCATCCATAACTGGTGTGACCCCATCCAGAGGAGGCACAGGGGGTGGTGCTACCATTACTATATCCGGCTCTGGATTTGGGTAAGTTGTTGGTCCCTCAATAAGTATATCACATGTTTACTTTCTGGATAAGTTCAAATATAAATGGGCTGTTTTATTACAAGTAAAGAACATTGGAAGTTTTAACGACTACTTTAACATGGTGCATTGAATTAACACAATTCAAAATGGCCCATGTAGATTTAGTACATTCAGTGTGCTTAGGCAAAGTTGACACATGTTATGAACGGTAGCTATCATGTAAGAACAATGCTTGATATGATGACTCAATCATTGCCATTTTTATAAATCCATAGATGCAGTCATATTTGGTTCTCTTGATCAAGACTTAATAATGCATTTTCGTTACTTATTTGTGTGTTTTTAAGTATACATCTAATGAAATGTCACACAGAGTAAAACATTTGCGCGTCAATGTATACATGGTCAATAATGAGCCATAGGCAAAGCACTTAGCAAATTACATAGCAAACGTGGGCATGCACTAATGGTAAATCATGTGAAGCTTAAACATGTACTATCAAATAAAAAGAAATATAAATAGTTTTATAACTTCATATACTTCCAGTACTGTTGTGGGAAGTGTAAGTGTTGAGATTGATGGTTCTGTATGCGTCGTTGCCACAGTGACAGATTCTCAAATTGAATGTCTTACTGGTTCCCATGCTGGATCAGTCGAAGCAAAAGTAGAAGTTCAGGTATCTGGAAATGGAATTGCTGAGGAGGTTAGTATGAATTAGTTTATCGAAACCATAATTGTTTTAAGATCTTTGCAAAGGCCTGGTTAAAGATTTGAATGCGATCAAATTTCTCAGCCATACCTTGTTACGTATGTATGAAGTTTACCAATACAATATTAAACACAATTTCATACGGTATTATAATTATGACTTTCTTGAAGAAATATGTTGTATAATTATATAGGATTCATTCATATACACCATAAATATGTTCGCTGTCTTGTATGAGACTATTGAGGCTTATTAGTCAAATATGGCATGATTTTACCCTACCTGTCAAATCGGAGTTTGTCTTTATTTTCCATTGATAGATATAGCTTTCACTTGTATAATTGTTTTCTTGTTTCAAGCAGTATCACTGTACACATATTGCTTACTTTTAGGCATCATCAGGGGATGCTGACTACCAATACATAGATGTCTGGTCCTCACTATTTACATGGGGTGGCGGCCCCTTGCCCCAGGAAGGGGAGTTTGTTATTGTACCTGCAGGAATGACTCTAATGTTAGATGTTGATACACCTGTACTAGGTTTCCTGTTAATCCAAGGTAACATTATTTCTGATCAACATATTTCTATTTGACCTGGCCTAATGTCAGTATTTCTTAGTCTTGCTTACATGTATGACATTCCATTTCAGAACATTTCCATCTTGGCAAGTAATATTCAAATTGATTCAAAATTAGCTGAGAATAATGTTATTGTGCTCACTTTGTCTATTGGTCAGTATTATCCAAACCATTATTGGCTGAGCACTTCCAATTTATAATATATATTTTGCAGGTGGCAAACTTATATTTGATGATGTTGATGTGGAGTTACAGTCAAATATTATAATGATTACGGATGGTGGGTTATTGCAAGTTGGTACTGAGGATCAACCATTCCAACATAAGGGAATAATTACTCTACATGGTCATCATAGAAGCAAGGAACTTCCAATTTACGGAACAAAAGTATTGGCTGTGAGGAATGGAACACTTGATCTACACGGTATAATGATATCCATATTACTTATCTTGGAACTAACAAGTTTATAGGGCAAAACATGTTCAATTCAGATTTACAAAAAAAGCGAACATCAATATAGATAACCAGCATTCCAATATCACTGTTTTTAATGATTGTAGCAATAAAAAAATAGTACATGTATTATGTAAACTTGTAACATATTCAATAGTTTTTTAAGATAGTGTCAACATGACTTTATTCATACTCCTAATGTGAGTTAACAAGTATTAACACACTTGTGTAATAGTTGTTTGGTTCCTCTATTGGCAGGTATCGAAGTCCCACTGACATGGACACGTCTGGATTCTACATCAGCTCAGGGATCAACCACACTAGAATTAGTCGACCCAGTTGAATGGAATGTCGGGGATGAGATTGTAATAGCTGCAACAGGCCATAGACATTCCCAGAGTGAAAATGAAAAGAAGACAATTACAGCCATAAGTGTTGACAAGCGTACTCTGACAGTAGATTCTCCGTTAGAGGCGGAGCATGTTGGTACAGAGGAGACATTTGATGGCACACTTGTAGAATTCAGAGCGGAAGTTGGTCTGCTTACACATAATGTGGTTGTAAGAGGCAATCAAGATCCACAATGGCAAGATGAAATTAAGGCATGTCCTGCTGGATTTAATACAGGTTAGGAAAAAAAACTTGGTTTGGTTTTCAAAATATTGAAAGTTCGATTTTTAAACTTGCACATTGATTAAATCTTTCTCAGCATGATCGTAATGTATTTTTTTTATATTTTAGGTGAGTTTGCTACCCAGACTTGCTTCCTTGGACGATTTGGCGACGAGATTGGTAGTAGTCAGTTCGGTGCTATGATTCTTGTCCATGCCCCTGTTTATGACACTCACGAAGCACAGGCTCGAATCTCATACACAGAAGTCACATTTGCTGGTCAGGCATTCAGACTAGGACGGTACCCAATACATTTCCATTTGAATGGTGACATGTCGACTAGTTATGTCAGGGGATGTGGTATCCATCATACATTTAACAGAGCTGTAAACATTCACGGTACTCATAACACGGTCATAGAGAAAACCGTCATATACAACATTATGGGAGGTGCTTTCTTCTTAGAAGATGGTATCGAGACAGGAAACACTATTCAGTACAATTTGGCTGTGTTTGTACGGGAGAGTTCTAGTCTGCTGAACGATGACATCACACCAGCCTCGTTCTGGGTAACCAATCCAAATAACACCATTCAGCACAATGCAGCAGCTGGTGGAACTCATTTTGGTTTCTGGTACCGAATGCATAACCATCCAGATGGACCATCGTTTACAACAAGCGTATGCCCTAAGAATGTTCCTCTCGGTGTGTTCCGCAATAATACCGCTCACTCCTTTGGCTGGTTTGGACTTTGGATATTTGAAGATTACTTCCCATTGAAAGGTGGTTGTGGTGGAAGTGAGGTGGAACCTGCTGTTTTTGAAAGTTTGTTTTCCTGGAACAATGACAAAGGCGCTGAAGCTGTGAACTCTGGAGCTTTGCAGTTCAGGGATTTTGTCCTCGTTCAAAACAGACTGGCTGGCTATGAAGGCAAGAAAGTATTGAACGTCCCTCAATTTACTGATGACTCTCCAATGATTTCAGACAGTTTAATTGTTGCCAGAACAACAGTGATACCAAACCCTACTCAAGGATGTACAACCAGTGCAATTGTGCTTCCTTTTGGAAGAGGTTTCCGGGTAAAAAATGTACGATTTGTAAACTTCGATACTTCCGGTTGTTATGGCTTTGGCTTCACACGAATTACTGGTACCTGCTCATTCGAATGTGGTGGTTATACTTACCACACTGAAGAGTTATCCTGGATAAATTCTCCTAATAGAGGACATTATTCTTGGCATTGGGAGGCCATTCTTCTAGACAAGGATGGCTCTGCAACTGGTAAGCCTGCAAACTGGACAATACTGCCAACATCTGGAACATTACCTCCTGATTGTGAATCATTGTCGTCATTTAGCTTTGGCATACCTGCAAGCACCTGTCCACCTCAATACAAATGGCACAGATTTGCCTTTAACAACCCAAACCCAGCATCACTGGAGGGCAAAAATTTTATCTTCACCAATGAATATGGCATCAGCTCTGTTCAATTCCTGAAGAAGCGACTTACCCACAAACCCGGCTGGATGTGTGCCCTGCTTGGAGGTGCAACCTATCAATTTGAGTTCGAGCATGCTGACCAGATTAAGAACATTAGCTTCACGGGCCAGTTTTATGACTTTTTGGTAAGAATTCGTTTCTATGAGAAATAATGCTATGCAAGTTTTAAAATGTTCTCTATGTAGGTATCATCTGAATGACGTCTATGTATCTCTGCCTTCAAACTCGGTTATTGTTATTAGTTAAAATATAATTTATGTGTTTCTTTCGATATTCTTCATTCATATTAAATACTTACGATCAATTATTTGAAGGTATTTGAAGTAAATGATGCTTTCCGTTGATAATTTCAGGCAAGTGAAATAAATTATTTAATGTTGTTTGAAGTTAATATTGGTTTTCATTGATATTTTCAGGCAGGTGATTACATGTTCATGAAAGTTAAAGTCCATGAGTTCCCTGATCGCTTATCTATTGATGGTGGAAGTACATTTATCAATGCCACTGCTGGCTCTATAGATCCATTGACGGCACAAAATGGAGACTGGGAATGGGATAATGTTAACAACGAAATGAAATTAATAAGTAAGATTTTTGAATTCTGTCATTTTTCATTTTGTCAGATCTTTACGGAGATTTTTTGATGCCAACCTTTTATAATATTTATGTATGTTAAGTCGACTGGATAAGCTAATGTTCTGGTTACCTATCAATCATCACTTTTATCCCGTATATATGCGTTTAGTCATTGGTAAGTGGTAGGAATATATCCACATTAGTACGATGTGCACCACAGTAATTAATGCACCATACGCCAGATTAAGTTTGGTTATTGTACAGTATCGCATAATTGAAAATGTACCATCAAATAAAACCATGCATGTTGTATGAGTTTAAATCATATATTTGTGTTTTCACAGTATTTTATTAATTTTTTATCATCTATTTTCAGTACATTCAACGAATCGACAAAAGCGTGGTATGGATTCATTCTCATTTGATAAACCATTTGGGTTCACTTCATACAAATGCTACTTTAAGGATTGTATTCCTCCACCAGACCCTAATACTGTTCCCCCAGTAACAACAAGGCCCTTCGTTTTTGAATATTGGAATGACGCAACAATCTGGAACCTCACCTCCGATGGTTACATCACTAATGTTGGAGACAATGGCACTGGTATACCGCAAGATTACGACAACGTCCGAATCCTCATAGGTAAAACATTTGTATTTGTCATACTGCTCTCATCCAAATTATCATTTTCTTTAATAGCATTGATTTAAAGTTTACAAATATTTATCCAGTCTGCGTTCCATACAGAAATCATTTGCAAATGGTAGGAAATGTTAGTATCGACCTGACTGTTTAGAAATGATACATTTCATAACTAAAGAGTCACTAAGAAAAACATGGTCAAAAAGTGTTCGTCGTTTTTATAAGAAGACGTGAAATAAAAAAATCACACTTTGTCGTCTAGGTTACCATACTGAATATGGACCTAGGTTGTATCCAGCTTATTGGAACATTTTATCTTAAATAATGTTTATGTATAATACTTAATAATATATTCTTGTTCACCTTATCATATATTGAGTTGGAGACTGTTAAAAAATTGTGTCATAAAAATACTAAATCATATTCTTTGTTGACTTCATTTAGATACTTGGATGTTGGTAAATTTGACATCTATCAATAAACTTGGAACTCTGCTACTCGAAGGTGTTCTTGAGTTTGTGGACACTCCTGGAGCCGTGTATACTATCGAGGCTGATTTCATTGTAATTAAGGGAGGGCGGCTGATAATTGGCTGGCCCGAAGATCCTTTTGATGGACTTGCCACTATAACACTGAGAGGCAACCATTCGTCAGCTTACTTTGATCCAGGGACAGGACCAACTCTTGGATCTAAAGCAATTGGTAAAGTTTTGAAAAATTCTGCGCTGAGAAAATTATTAGTTTATTTAAATAATAATCCAATGTTTTTTTGATGCAAGTAATGTAATGTTTGGGACATAAGATATGGGTATTTAATTATTTTACTGATTCAGAACTATGATAGATGTGAGAAACCACTACTGTAAGAACTAGAAATGTTTGCTGTAAATGTTTTTGTTTTTTATTATTATATAAATTAATTTACACGAAAATGACGTTAGGTCGCTGTGGTGTAGTGGTTAGCATAACGGACCGGCAATCCGTAGACCCGGGTTCGAATCCCGTAGCGCCATGGACCGATTTTACTTACACTCCGATAAGACAATGTTTGATATGCTAACAACATACGTATGTGATTCAAATGATATTGCATTACATGTTTACTAGACATCATATTTATCTTCAATGTCTAATACAATTATTTATAGTTCTGCATTACAATAAAACATCCTTTACTTTTGTAGGTGTATTTGGTGGCTTAGACCTTTTCGGTAAAGATGTAAACACAACTTGGACAGAACTAGCTTCTACAGCAAATGTTGGGGATAACCAGATTGTTCTATCAGAACCTGTGAGTTGGTCAGCAGGTGACGATATCGTCATTGGCCCCACAGGGTTTGATCCTTGGCAAACTGAATCGTTCCAAATAGTTTCTGTGGCTTCAGATAATGTTACCTTGACCCTGAACGACACTTGTCAGTACAGACATGTCGGTATGTAATTTGACACTATTTAATTGTAGCTTTGAAAAATACAAAATAATAGTTGACCATAAAAAATATATAATTTATCTACATCTATATCAATGAAGATGAGCACTCGTGAGTAGTAATGTGAAAACCATGATTCAATATCAATATATTGGTAGTGTATACTGACTACTGAATGGATAGTAGACAATATTTAATATTTATTAAACTTTTTGGCAAGAGTTCTCCAATCTTGAGCTCGTGCCTAAGTCATCAAGTACATGTCATTCTGATTGTACTGAATGAAATTATGAATTAAAATTAAATTTTCAAAGGACAGAGTTGTTGCTACATATTTTAGTTGTTACATTTGTATATGCATTAATGCCATGCTGGATGTGATTTTGTCTTTAAATAGGTCACTGATGATGCTTTTAAGTATACAATAATCGGTGGCAGTTTTTATAATTTTAACATTGATTTGAATATATATGTTAATATACTCTATCATTTATATCTACAGTTATTAATGATCAATTGAGTAATGGCCTTGATATAAGTGTTGGGGCCGCTGTTGGTTTGTTGAGTCGCAACATAAAGATTATTGGTGAAGATTATCCTAAAATGTATGAAGAATCATTTGGAGCTCGAGTACTTGTTGGACTTGTTACTTCACAAGGGAAAACCTATACAGGTATGTATCAACCATAATGCTATTAAGTTATCGTTTCTGAATTGGGCAAATTGTTACCTCCTCAAGTTGATTGCGTTAATATTGAGGTGACACAGAATATGCCTCACAGAAAGGACCAAGTTAGCTCTAAAGAATGAGGAGATATACAAATCTAACCAGTAACATTTAGCAAATTAATGCAAAAGCAACATCTGATGCAAAGATAAATAATTGGTGAAAAAGGAAAAAACTATCTTAGAACACGGTCATGGAAATAATAATTGTTGTGTTGGTCAAATATATCTATCTGTATGGAACCAAAGCCTATAATCTGGTGTATTAAACAGGATTCTAACTAACATTCACTGTCATCTTTGCACTATTAAACAATACACATTTGATTATTACGGAAAGTGTCTTAGTTTCTCATTGCCATTACAAAATTAATCGTACATAAGCAGTAAATGTTTTAGACGTAATTTTATATATTTATCATACATTCCGTATTTCTCATTTTTAGGATATGCCAGACTGTCGAACGTAGAGTTTTATCACACTGGTCAAGAAGGTTTTACTGAAGAATACGATCCTAGATTTTCAGTTTCCTTCGTAGCAGTGGGAACTGTGAGCAATGTTAAACCATCCATTGTTACGAAATGCTCTTTCCATAACGGTTTCAATACTGCTGTCGGAGCATTTGGTATTGGTAGCCTGGAGATATCTGAAAATGTTGCTTATGGCACTGTTGGATTTGGTAATTATCATTTCAGATTCTTTTTCATATGTTTCCACCATATTATCATAATCAAATATTTTTATTTACCAATATTTCTCTACAGCTTTGGTAATGCTTGGTTATTTTAGTTTTACGTTTCAGTTACAGAGTTTGATAACACAATCACTTTGACTTTTGCTTGTGTTAAATTCTTCACAAAATTTATCAGTATTATTATTTCAAGAATTTGAGACAGCATATGATAAAGCATATACTGTGTTTTATTTAAGGTTTAAGGACAAGTTCGGATGACACACGCCTTATACACAATCTTGTGACGCTGGTGATTGCCAGGCCAAGTTATCAGGACCGCTTTGAAGTTTTCAATCCAAATTGGGAGGCCGGAATTGGAGCTAATGAAGCCAATAATCTGACATTGTGGGACAACCTAGTTACTGGATCTGAGAGGATTGCATACCAAGTTCAACCATTAGATTGTGATGATAACTCTGGAAGATACAGGAACAATAGATTATATGCTAATGTTCTGGGTGTTGTTAATTTGCCAGGGGAAGCAAAAAATGAAAATTGTGCAAAGTATGCCAATTTCATTGCATGGAAAAATCACGATTATGGAATTTATTTCCAGGATTCTATAGACTTTGTCTCTGAAAATAATTTACTAATAGAAAATAAGAATGGTTTAATGGCTATTGTTATCAAACCAGCTTCTCTGAGTCACACATACGTACATAAAACAGTGGAGGTGAGAAATACTACATTTGTTGGGCAAACAGCTTGGTTCGATTGCGTAGCTGATAAGGCTCAATCTGGTGATGACAACTATGAGCTCTCCTCTAATTCTCGGCCTAGTTTACCACCATCAGGAGGCATGGTCGGGCTTGTTATTCCAACTTTTAACTCCGGTTCAAACAGTGCTCCGACAAAGCCATTTGTAAATAGTATGAACTACAACGCTATTGGCGGCCTTACAATTCTTGAAGATGTCACATTTGCTAAGTATTCCAGTGCAACGTGTAGTAACAATTTTGCCGTATCTACAAACGCCGGTCATGATGATGGACAACATCCAGTAGAATCAACGGGTACTACGTTCATAGATGTGGACAACACCAACAAGATCGTTTACCACAGACCTAACGTAGGGTAAGTCGTTTGTTGTTTTGGAATTACAGCATAACTACTTGCATTAAGAGCAAATCAAACATGTTTACCTAACTACTTATATATTTAATAAAACGTCTAACATTGGTTAGATGTCAGACATTTCCAATCCACACGTGTGTTTGTGGCTTTACTGTGACATAAATAAACTGCATTGACAGGGAAACACAAATGAACACATTCAGTACTGAAAATGGAACTAGAAATGTTGTTAGTAAAAGTCAAATGGAACGATTATAAAGTACAACATACAGATCTTTTGCATTGGTATGTGTAAGATATCCTTTTAAAAGTCTGCATTATTGTTGTTATATATTGGAAATGGATGAAAATGATTTTCATACACAAATGTATGTAGTTTAGTTGTTGGATGTTAGTAAGTACCGGGTTTATATCGGTAGTTTGTGAATTTTTTAGCAAAATCAATTCGGCCGATTGTGTTGATATGGATTGTGATGCAAAGAAGAAGACTTTGTTCAAAGATCTTGATGGAACCTTCTTAGGGCATATAGGGTCAGTGATTTCACAGTCTGAATATGAGTGGAATGGAGACTCAAGACGTGGTCTCGGTGATTACAGAATCCCTAAGGAGATGGTGACAGAGTTGGATGGAACACGCATCCCTTATGACACACTCGCTCCAAACAAAGGTACACTGACGGCAAAGTATTTTGGACGATTTTATAACTTGCACGTTCTTTACACTTTCTTCAACATTTTGCCACAGTAATTTAGAAACAGAAAAGTAGTATTTGTGAGATGTTGACTACATTTTTTATATACCTTTTATCTTAGTACTTACACATTGCATTTTATGTTATATGGTTTCATTTTATATGATAAACACGTCACTCTTTCTAGAATAGAAAATATTCATTCGCCTTATTGTTTTCGGTGTCTTTCGATCCCGGTAGCGCCATTGACCGATTTTTCGTGTTCCTCAAAAAATGACTTTATTTCAGTTAAATTCTTGAAACTCAATGTGTCAATAATATGCATTCACACTATGACTCTAGTTGTATTACCATTATCAAAAAATAAACCAACAACAATTTCTTCCACATCAGGTATTATTCGAAATGACAATTGTACCCTAATAAGTGCGTGGCAAGCTTATGAATGTTATGAAGAATTGAATTACGAAGTGTTGGTGATTGAAAGTATGGATTCAGACACTGAGACTCGAAGACTTTCTCCTGTTGCTATTCTTGGCAACGGTTACATTGACTTGATAAATGGACCACAGGATCATGGCTGGTGCAGTGGTTATACATGTAGAAAACGAATATCAACATTTACTGCCATTGTTGCCACTGGTAAGATATCTCTTATCATTCTATCTGATACAAGGCTCAGGTTACACAGATTTGTTACATACTAAAATGAGTATAGTAAAAATAGTATATTAGAGTTAGTACAAACTTAATTATGGTTAAGTCGAATTTATTGACCAAAACTCATATCATTGTCATCATTTACTAAGATCTTGCATACATAACGTTATGAATTTAAAGAAATGAGTCTGAAGCTGTTCAGATCTTTCATTAAAAGACTGTCGTATTAAGCGGATAAACCTTAACATTCGCTGTTTGAGATGCTTATGATGTCAAACTATCTGTTACCACTTTTCCATTTATTTTATTGGGTTGAAATGCTTCAAACTTTTTAGAGACAGACCTGACCTATATGTGCCGATTATGCTGATGTGTTTTAAACATCGGTATTGAAACAAAACATTGAATATTTACATTAATTTACATTTTAGATGAAGAATATCTAGTTCATTTTACCAGTACCACACCGAAAAAAATGCGTTACAGATTGCTGGGTGTTGATCTAAATGAAGGCATTAAACTTACGGTCTGGTACTCCCGACCAAACAGATTGGATGTGTTTGTTGATGGTGTTTTTCACATTGCAACGAATGCTAGAATTGATGGCAATGGAAGATATATAATCACAATGCCAAAAGGTTTGGAAACTGTTAGCCATATTGCATTAAATGTTATCGTTTAGTGGTCCTATCTATAAGAGTATAAATACATGTATTTACTTACATCATAGTTATATAAAAATAAATGAAGGAGTCGAACAGGAAATGCCACACAAAGTTCACAGTCACTCCAAGAACACAGGAAGACATGACACTATATGTATACAAGTGAACAGTTACAAGGCGAGAGAAAACTAAGACTCAGTCATGAATAGTACATAAATGTTCATGTTCTCTTAAATGAATAATGTAAACTTATATGGATAAGGAGACGCAATAATTGGTCAAAATTTGAACACTTACAGTTTTGGCAAATGGGCAATTGCAGATTATTGTTACCGTAGTATTAATGGCACATGTTATATCTTGTATATTATATTTACATGTGTTAAATATTTCTATATTGTACAATAAACAGGAAATGAATATGAGCCGCAGATTGCGAACGGAACGGGTACTAACTACTTTGATAAGGATCGTGGTGAGTTGACGGTCATCATACAAGGCCCTGAACGAATCGATGTGGTCACGTCAGAATCTATCATTGTGTCATTTGGACTTCCAGCGCTTTCAGTCAGTGAATTCTTTGGGGAAAATCTTGTCGAGAATCTAGCTGCTTTCCTTAACATTCCGTTAACGAAAGTGAGAATCATGAATGTGGTCAGTGCTAGTGGTAGCAGTCGCCGTAAGAGGTCATCTGATACTAGTACTATTGAGATAGAAATTGGAGATGAACCATCTACGGGTATGTGTAATTCGGAAGATAATAGCTTATATTAATGAAAGGACCGGTTCAATTAATGTTCACCTTTTTATGCAAAACATATGGATTTATAATATTTTAAATGCCTGCAATGTTTTAACGTTCGGTTATAGTCAAGTGCTTGATTGGTTTTCCTGATTACTCAAAATTTCTTGTACAATGCAGCATTTAAAGTACAAGAATTGCCTTCAATTCCCCAATTGCAAGTCATAGTAATATTTATAATGTACGTCATGCATTAACTTTCATAACAAATTTATTATCGTTTCAGATTTGAACTCCACAGTTTCCGATTCTATCGATTATGACTCTCTTGTTAACCTAGCATCAGACATGGTTAATGAATGCCAGGTTGGCAATATATCGCAATCATTGAACATAACAGGTTCTTGTATGACCGTTGAATTGCCAGCAGGAGATCAGGGTGTTGACTCTATCATCTATGAAACTCCATCACCAGACCACTTGTTTTTCTATAATGCGCCTGAAATAGAATATGAAGGAGTTCCTCTTAAAACACAGCCTAAGATACGAGCTGCAGATATCGCAGTATGTACCTTTATAACATTGTTATCTTAGTTGTTAAAATGCAAATTTTTCAGTATTTTCTTTTAATTAATTAATTTATTCTTTAGTTATTGTATTGAAACTTTTGTGAAATATAGTATACTAGAGCAAAATTTAAAGAAATATTAGAAGTTACTAATACATGTATGTAACTTGACATATTGATTTGTTTAATAATTAATGTTTTCTTTTTAATAGCATAACATATGATGCTGATACTAGCTGTAGAATTTTTCATTCTGAACAAAATACGTTAATTTTGTTGTCTTGCAAACTATAAAATAATGTTACGTATTCTCCTACGTTTTACATTCCAACATTTATTTTTATTACAGAATAATGTTGTCGCCGTCCTCGGTACCTCGGAGTATCCATGGCAAATGACAGTCACTGTACGCGATGGAACCGGCCATCCATCTAATGTCTTAAATGGTACACTTACAGTCAATAGTTCAAATGGTTGGTTTAACTTTACGGATCTTGCGCTTTCACACATGGGCAGTGATTATATACTTGATTTCAACGTTACCTACCCACTGGAGGCCGAAAATTTTACACTTTCTTCAGACGCCTTTGATGTCCCTGGACGTCCATTGAAGATTCGTGTATTCGATAAGACGAGTGGGGACATTCAACGAAATGGACCATTTACTGTCACTCTGGATCTGCTCGATGAAAACACTGATGAAATCATTACCGATATTTCATGGAGAGTAAGTGTTATATTGTGCCAGCTCTTTATCACCACCACTTCGGTCTAAATCTATTTCGTTCTTTGAGATTTGTCTTTGTCCCCTTATTTGGCCCATAACTCGAGGTATTGTCTTACCATTTCTGCATGTTTAGGATGTAAATACGCACTGTGCTGTATGACCGTTTCTTATGTATGTGGCGTTACCTGTAGCTACTTATTCTCTCTCTTTTACGCTCGTTTACGATGAGAAATAGTACCAACTCAACATCTAATCCAAATCTCCCTCGTTTCAATAATTTCAAGAAATGATTTGATTTATTTTCGGCTGTTGCCAATTCATTTCATTGAGAACTTGTCGTTGACATTGACATGACTGACATTGTATTATTTCTTTGTATTTATAGCAACATACATGGACTGCCGAAGCACGATTGCTTGGAAACTCACCTTACGCAACACTAGGTGGCGCTGCTCTCAGTACTGCCTTTGATGTGGCTACAGGACGTGCCTTGTTCCCATCACTACATTTTACAGGATTCGGAATGTATTATTTACAGTTCCGTGTTGTTTCAAACCCACCAGACTTCAACTTCACTCTCAATCACAAAATGATGATAAAGAATCCCGCCCATATAGGAATGACAATTGAAGAGGAATATGAAATTAAGGTACGTACATTGCTGTTATTTTTAAAGTATTTACCTACCTGTTAGAATACTTTGCTACTGTGTTTTCAGTTGAATAGATAAGAACAAACATAATTTGTACGTAACATTCTTAAGTGAAACTTGAATTCACTAATGCTTCTTCTCTGGTAACCTTTCGCTAATAATTTTGTCATCATAAATGTATACATGGTTGTGTAAAATTACCGTCTACCAGAGGATCTAGATTGATTGTCCAGGACCATATAATTATATCAACATTGTTATGATTCAATGATTATGTATTTTATAGGTGAAATTCAATGTTGATTACAACACAGTGCTTCCTACAGTTGACAAACAAAATGAGTTTGAACAGACTATGCTTGCAGAGTATGCAAATATGTGGCCAGATGTACAACTTTCTGTTGGTTCTATTTATGAAGGTATGTATGTTTGTAGTAAATGTTGCTATTTATGAAGGTATGTATGTTTGTAGCAAATGTTGCATTGTCCGTTTTGTGCATAGGTATTAGGTGAAGCTAATGGCTCGTTGCAATATTGGCAAATAGACAATTTTCATCAAGGCAAGTTTAATGTTAATACAATTATTTGTTTGAATTCAAATCTATTGCATTCTGTACTTCTGTAGGTTCCAAATTAGTTAAGAATTATTGTGTACACTATGTCTATTGGTCATTAATTTGAAAACATGTTTTCGTTGGTAGACCACCTCACAGTTTGATTGAAGTCATTCTTAAGTTAATTTAAACGGACTATGGTAGTTGAAATGATCGATTCTGTTTTTGTAACATGTTTTATTGTATACATTTTCACAGGCAGTATAGTGGTGAGCTTCGTCCTCTCTGGCAATGCGACTTCAGTGAACACTACAGCATACAGTCTATGTGACAGTATCTACAATAATACCGAGTATACATTTGATGGTACCAGTCTTACACTGTCTCCTTACATGACAATCGACAATAACACTTTCTATGGTGTATCCTGCGGAGATATTGTAAGTAAACCATTCAGTTCTTCCTTTTACATACTGTCTATACTATTATACTTTGTGTACAGTAAAACCTCACTTGAAGACCGCCTCAAGAATGTGACCACCTCGAAATTAAGAATACCACTTTTTCAAGTCCATTTTCACTGTTTTGCTCTTAATTCCACCTCAGTATTAAGACCACCTCATTAAGAAGACCAGTTTTCAAGGGTCCCAACGGTGGTCTTATTATTGAAGTGTTGCTGCACATGTGTTTATGTTTTGCTTATGTTACATATTTGTCTTCAAAAAACAAATAGACCAATTTTTCGGCATTCTCCAGCTAACAAACGATCACTTTGTGTCACTTGATTTTGTATCTTGATTGTTTGCATAGTTGTGTTTTATTGTCTGGTTTGTACATAGAAAGCTGAATGTTGATGTTTATTTTCTATGTAGACAGTAAATCTGCCACATGGGTTACAGTTAGCATGTTTTTCAGTTATAAAGTGGTTTTCATAATTAAGGGAATCATAAATTATCATTTATGTTTTTATTTTTTTCTATTATTTAGCCAAGTGATGACGAAGATGACAGTGATGAAAAGATGGAAGTCTATTTGATAGTCATCATTGTTTTACTCTGTCTCCTGTTGGTTTCAGTGGTAACGTTTTTTCTCGTGTGGAAGTTGTGTGTCAGACCAAAGACTAAAACTCATGGTAAGAAAACTATTACTTCCACATCGACCATAAAGCCACATGTACATTTTCTTAGTAGATTTGTTTTTTCTTCTTAAACTCCTATAAATGCCTTACCAAAATTCTTGAATTAACGTACTGCTTTTCTGTATAAAATACTTCATTTAGATCTTCTTGTTCGCTAAATGTAAAATATGGATGGCCAATTGTGCCTTTAAAGGCTAATCATAACGTTTAAGGGGTTGATAGGATTTAAGTTAACAATTGCTACGGAAGTAGTTCTATTTCAATGTATGGAACATTCTTCACACCAGTTAATAAAAAGCCAAACTAAAGCATTGTTCACTCTATTGTACTGTTCTTCTTGATTGCTTGTCTCCCATGTCCCCATCTTATTCCTTACAGTACAATCTCGTCTTAATGAAATAAAAAGCCAAAATGTGATAAATCTGATAATTTCAAAATTATGGAAAATATCGCCTTTAAACGTTCAATTTTTATGACTTTATCCCATTTTGGTTCTTTATCACTTAATGACACTGTACACTGAAATACGCTTTTAATTGGTAACACCATGTTTTTAAGAATTTCTTTTTTAAATCAAAACCAGTACTAGTTGATTTTTATGTAACATTTGAACATTTGCGTTTAAATGTTTTGATATGAGTCTGCTGAATAGCAATAAATTTCATCGAGTTTAATGATTTATTGATCATACTGAGAAATACGGCGATATAACAATGACCAATTAGAAAAGTATTCGAGTGTAATTATACCTCTGATACATGAGTGTGGCTGTCACTGTTGTTTGGGTCAAAGAGATCAATATCATAATCTCTTTTACTAGTCAGATCTACTGGATATAGATACGAACCCAATGGTATAGATTGTTTAATGTTTTGTGGCGTTCCTATTAATTTTTACTGTTTTGAAATTTACTGTTTTCTTGTTGAGAGTTGTTGCTATGTTAGATCACAGGAGATCGTCACAAGTTCTCTCCCTTTATCCCTTCAGAAGTTCTATGGTATCCTTGCACTATGTACACTCAACGACACTTCTAAGTCCACACTTCGATTTTCATGACTAACTTCGACATTTGTTGGAGTATTTTTATAAAACCTGGTCACAATCTTAACAAAATATTTTATTATATGAAAACATAACAAAAATAACAATCGGATACGAATCCGCTCAACCGTGACAGTTTTACTGCTGCTGGTCGAAATACTCAATTTCCTGTGTGTCTGGTTGCTTTCACCAGATTCCCAGGACTCTCATTCAGCGATAATTGTGTTTCATCAAGACAAATGTTAAAAAAAAAATTTGAATTTGTAAATACTTATTAATTATTGTCAGTAATGAATTTAAATTGATTGACCGTTTACTTTCATAGAATGGAAAACATTAAACGTTAATTTCATTTTGTGTTTGAAAAAGTATGCAAGGGGCTAGCATCATGGGTTGTAGGTCTGAAGAATGACATATTTAAAGTTAAAATTAATAATTATACATTGTACGTATTTAGAAAATATTTTCATTTCAATGTTATGTGAAATCATCATGTTTGAACATTATATTACTGATTTGATGTTTTGCTTCATTGTCCACTGCCTCCCTACATACACACACCCTTGACCACTGGCTATTTTATTGTGATGTTATCTAAACAAACATATGTCTCACTCTTCGCTTATGCCTATAAAAGGTCATACAACTGAGATTGGAGTTCAGTCCGAGACTGCAGTTTCGTCATTGGTCATGTTTAAGACTGAACTCGGAACTCATTTAGGGATTCGAGGTTTGAGACTTTTTACCAATCTCAAATCTATAGCCTAAGTGTGACAATTCAAAACTGTAATGCTGACATGTGTTATTATTTAAAATTCAGTGACAGTTTACCGTAACTCTTGTTATGACATGCATCTAATGTAATATTTAGTAAGTGCGAACACCTCCAAATATTTATCTGGATATGAAAATTTATACTTAATCATAAATATCAGTGTATGTAATATAACTTGCAAATTGTTTTCTGTAACTTCAGATATGCTGACAGGGACTCATTATCATGGAAACGAAAATCGACCTGTCGAAGATTATCTCTTCCGTGAGGACACATTCAGCAGCATGAAATTCAATCCTGGCCTGGCTCCAGTAGCTACCAACATGACCGGCAGTGAAAAGCGCCCTCTGTCTTCCTTCTCTGTGAATATCACAGACCAACGGCCTGAGTCACAGCAGTCCAGTTTGTTGAATATTAAGCCCGGGTACCTGTCACCTCCACCCGCATATTACAACCCTGCAAGTCCCGTTGCTCAAAAGCAGGACCGGAAGCGGCAACTTAATGCTGACCATTCCAGAAACCCGAGTCCTACATCGACCATCGGAAGTCAGTCGCCTAAAACTCTCCGATCTCATTCCCCATTCGAAAATCGTTGTAGCCCACTGCCACCTGTCGATGAAAGACTGTATCACGGAGAGTATGTCAGAACACCAGTTGACAGGTCTCTGACCCCTGTGATGCCAGCACCAAGTCCAGCTCCTTAAAGAGGAGACTGACCAAGGGGAATGTTTTTACTTGATGAGACATTTCAAACAAAAAAATTGACAATGAACGAAGTAGATAAAATTCACGCAAGGCCTGTTTGCAATAGTCGTCTTTATGTAGTGTTAGTTTAGTCTGTTTCTTGTTCATCTAAATGAATTACACATACTATGGTATATTTAGTAAAACTCATGACAAGTATTTCAGTATTTACTGTCACGTTATATGGTTAGTACATACCTACTCGCTTCTGTGTCTGTTATGTTTGTGATGAATTTCTATGTTTCCTCTTTGTAAATTATATGTCAACTGTGATACAAATACATGCCTGTGATAAAATATATTTATTTTCTTGTTAAATGGTCTACTTCCTAGAAATCCAGCGATATTGTCCTACAATGTGGTTTGTTTGTGTCGTGTTTGAACCAATTCTATCCGGGTGGAAGGGCCGTCAGTGTATCCACTACACTAGTGCTCTCCTTTTGAACGTATCTGTTTGAATTTTCTGTGATATTTAGTTATGGGTCATACATTCTATGTGATAAGTTTTCAATGATCTGTGGTTTGCAGGACAAATCACTTGGAAAATGACTTTTATTTTGATACTTGTACAAAATCTTCATGTCGTATAAAATATTTGTTGAAAAATATGTTATCTTAATTTCTTTACGTGTATATTCTTGTTATCTTATTAGCAACAACTGTGTTTCAATAAAGCATTCTTGAAAAAATACAAACCTTGTGTTACAAATGTTTTATATATTATACCCAGTAAGTACCCACTACACATTCACTGGATTAAACCATTATACAACAGACACTATAGTTAGTTGTTGGGTAGTGATTTCAAAACTACTTGTAAATATTTTTGCGACGTTAATACGCATGCATCGTGCCATGGATTTTTATCTGTTTCCAGTAAAGACTCATTGAATGGTCTTTCATTACTAATTCAATGGCATAGTTTTTAATATTTTTTTTCCAGTGATATTGAAACATGATGTATTATTTACTAATATACTCGAGGGCTTTAAAAACGCCTCACTCATTTGTATATAGTACTGTTTTTAAATGTGTTCGCACGCATACATACCAAGCATGTATTTGAATATAAGCGACCAACATTTTCTTAGCAAATAAAATGCATAAAACTGTAACGATATTAACGAAGAAAAAAACACAATTTTAAATCAAAATAGGAAACAAGTTGCGGTTCTGATTTGATATTGGAAGAGGCGTGTCTTATGTCCTAGAGGCGTGTCTTAAGTCCTAGAGGCGTGTCTTATGTCCTAGAGAATATTGTTCTGTATTTCAGTAATGGCGTATTCACCTTATAAACAGTATAACTTCGAAACCTCGAACAGTAGATCACTCGAATAGAGATAGTTTGTTGTCCCTAGCTACCATTTCATAAATTTCTTAAACAAAAGTATAAACTTTATTGAGTAAATTCCGTCGAAGTGTCAAAATTGGTTGGAATTCTACCCGAAATTTATTATCTTGATCATTTTGATAACGCATAGAACACTCGAACCGGGAACAGTCAGTTCGTACATACACACGTATACCATAGATGCCTCGAACAGCAGATGGTTCGAACTAATTGCTGGATCCGACGGCAGTTCGAGGTTTCGAAGTTTTACTGTAGTTGGTGTCGAAAATCGGTTTTATTCAAACAACATAAGAGATGATATTTTCTGACACACAAAATAAACCGCATTCTCTTTAACTAAAGCTATAAAATCAGTGTCTCTATTCATAAATTGGTGACCGACTAAAACAATGTATATGCTGTTCCCCTTTTTATCTTCTTACAGGTATTTTCGACTTTGAACTCGATAACTGAAAGAAGAAAAAATAGAATCACGTAGTAATTCTACGCAGACTATCAGAGGTCTGACTTTGTACCAAGACGAATAATTTAGCTAGGTCCAAATAGCAGCTAGGTGGGAGGGTATTAATCCACCAGATACTATGTCGGGGCCCAGGTTGGTGTGACAAAGATGCTGAATAATAACCACAGAATTACATACTTAATTATATTCGTAAAACTACAAAGTATTGCGACTGGTTATTTATTGTTATTAAAATTGAGTTATTCAAGTGTTCATAGTAATTTCAGTTAAAATCATTTATTTTACATTGATTGTGAAACAAGTTATAACTTGACGTCTACTTCCTGGATTACCAACCTGGCCCCGATCACTCGAAGCATCTCAATTTGAGCAACAAACCCAGCTTAAATATTGTCTCAAATCAGTGAGAGTTTTCTCAGCTGAGACCGGACTCAAAATCGGTGTCACAAAACGAAGCAATTGAGCTTGAGATTTTTCTAATTTTTTCAAGAGATGCAAATTGAGATCTGTCTTAGATTCTGACCCAGCTTTGACACAAATATCAATATTAAGCTGATATTTTGATGTTAGACGCTTCGGGAGATCGGTGCTATTACTTGTCCATATCTCAGGTAATATGAAGTATATATACCCATAAACTTCAGATCAGGATTTAGGCGATCTACCCTTTAACCACTATGTCTCCCTAATGTACAGTCAAACCTCAATAATAATAAGGTGATCTTACTATTGAGGTTGAATGGAGAGCAAAACAGTGAAACTGGGCTTGCAAATTGTAGTCTTAATTTTGAGGTGGTCTTGAGGCGAGGTTTTATTGTATAGTAATCCAGTTTTTTTATAGGCAGATGTGTGAGTACTCACAACACTGAACTTGTATGCTAGTCTGATATAATTATATTCTAATTGATATGAGTTCTGTCACCCGTAAGTATATGGCTTCTATTTACTGTTTAAGTACTATCAAATAATAATGTGTTCCTATCTTTTTCGGAGAAAGAGTGATACATTTATAATAACATGAGCGAGTTACAAAGAAATAGTCGCCTATATATTCCTACCATCCCTTTGCTCTTTCACCTTCTTCACTTCCCATGACGAAACGATGACGTCAGCATCCACGGCCAATTGTGAGTTTGTGCCATCTCCGAATAATTCTGAGACACAAATAAGGCCGCTATTCATCTTGTCTGTCGGTCGCCAAAACCTCACAGAATTGTTGTTGTGAGCGTATACCAGTCCACCGAAGCTGCACACTGGATCCGTCTCGGACCCAACCGTCGCTAAAGCGCCACTCCCCGGAAACATGAAACCAGCATTTGGACCCGAATTGGTGCGTGCCTGTGTAAATCATATGCATGGCAAATAAAACAAGTTAAGTTTAATTTACTTCATAATTTAAAACTAGCAAGGTTTGACACTGGTAAAGATATTACTTCTGTTCCCAACTAGTTGAAAAATGCTCTATAAACAAGCTTTACAGTTCAGAAAAAAACAGTATGTCTGTCTATAGCAAGTACAACGGTTCCTGCGAAACAATTTTATCTGCTTTTCTATTCGGTATGGAAACTGACTAATTTCACTTTATCCATCTATTCTATAGTACGCATAAATCACAGAAATATTAATGGCAATATATTTTGAGGCGCTGTAGCGTCTCCTTGCTATCATCGTCAACTAGATGGTCTACTCGAAGTACTGCCATATCCATCGTCTCAAGAAAATAGTATAGCTACATGTCCTTTGAGTTTATTATATATTAGATGAGTATAATGGCTGATTTGTCAGGATATATCAATTGTGGAATGGCGGGAGTATTGAAATAAACGGCTCTCCTGGATTATTTGTGTCAAATTTGGCGAATGAGTTTACCCGAACAGTCGCATATAAATTTCTAATACGATAATATGGAAAACGTGCAAACTTTGAAGCGCCTTCAGGACCTTCAGTCAGAATTTAAAACAGATTTGTTTTAAATGTTTTACATTAACCGCAACAACAACCACTCATCGAACACGTATGAACACCGGTGTTGACATTCAAACTTCATCATTCTGTCCTAGGAAAATCACGACTTTCACCAATTTATACTCCTGAATTCGAGATTTCACGAGTTCACCATTTCAACTTTACAAATTCATAATCATGATTTCGTGATTTTACGATTTCTATTTTCCAAATTCAATATTATGAAGTTGGAATCGTGAATTCATAAATTTCATAAAGTGAAATCGCAAAAACGTGCCTTTCCTGAGAGAGAAATAATAAAGTTAATAAAGAATGTCACCACCGGTCTTTCGTAGACATGTCTTTTGTTGCCGTCACTTACCCAAGCTCGAGTTAAAGGTTGTATTGACGTGGTATGAAGCGGTGTCTCGAATTGTTCATTCTGCACACCTGGGCCCAGTGGGTGGGTCGTCGTGCTTGAGGGTTGAAATGTCTTGCTGTTCCAGGCGTACATTTCCAACATTCCCTCTCTTGTCTGCATATTCAATTGGTACCCATCATTGCCGATGAATAAATATGCTGAACACGTATGTATATATACATATATATAGAAAAGGTAAATAGATAATACATGTACATTTTCCTATACTCGTAAGAACAATAATTATATTTAGTCATTGAAAAACTACATCCATAAGCAATACTTTCGTAAATAGTCATATTGAGCTCACATTTTTCATTTCAATTATCATTTTTAATTTGTTCGGTAGAACAATTAGTTTTATGGCATTTAGACAGTCGCGTCGCCTTAATACGAAAACTGCTTCCGGAAGTGGTGTAAGAATGACAGGTTAGTGAATCGATTAAAAATAGCTCAACATCTGAGCGGAGCATTCATAACATACTCAATACTGGTAGAAATCTGGCGCAATTAAATTTAATGGTTCAACAATGGAAATAATGATTCGGTCTTTCCGTGAATCTGCAAGTGCTGAAGTCAAAACCAGTGTTCAAAACCGAACTACTTAAGTGTTTTCAGCGCTTTGATTATTTAATACTGACGCAAAATTAATAAATTAATAAAGGTTGATTATTCCAAACAACATCGTGTGATTTTATTAAACTTTGGGTACATACCCCACAATTGTAAGTAGTATTTAATGTGAGTGAGTATGTTGCTTACGCGGTACTGTATGCAAGAAGAAAAAGACAGAGGATTATTCCGATTTTATATTGCAATGGCAATGTATTGATCAAAGTATTTTCAAGCTAAAACAAATTATAATCATATCTACATGGTTTAACTTTCTAGTTTACAATTTCAAGGTTCATAATGTATGCAAATTCATAGTTTGCTTAAAATAAAAACCTATTTGCAACATTGATTTGTTCGGTTATTTATTTTGTTTTGCAAGTTACACAAACTCTCCATCCTTTCACCACAACCACCAAGAAGATGGCTATAAATATACTCACCATTCCAGTGGGTGTCAATCCAGGCACGGATGTGTTTTTGGTTAAAGCCGTATACCACGTAGGAGTTTGCAGGATTTCCGTGTCTTGCATAAGTTACAAAGTTGGCCCCTTGCAAAGTAACAGAAAGTCGTGGATAAAACAAAACGTTAAGCGATTGTTGCGAATAAAAAATACCATTCGACTTTAGCGATGACAAGGATGACCGATTTGTCATTGGTCGTATGATATATTCTCTGCAAATACATGCAGTATTTTAATTTCAGTTATTCACTTATTGTAAAATATTCTTTACCCAACATACGTTTATTTAAAAGAAACACAATACATTTCAATCAATACCGAAGTGTGCTAATGTACAAGCGTTAGCGATAATAGAGCACATTACCGCATTGAATATACATTATATTGTACTGAGTGAGTTTGCCATTTTTCAACAGTATTACAGTTACAAACGGCGGTCAACGATTAGCCCCGTATACGTATCTCTATACTCCGACTTTTACACGCGTCTTCGTAACAGCGACAGTATAGAGATGTGACGTCCGTGGCTGGACTAGTCAACGATCTACGCAGTCTCACCGGGTTACCGATCGGTACAAATCTTTTCTTTTGCAAAAGAAAACGATAAATTCGCAACCTTTATGAGAGTTTGAGGGCGAGGGATTTTCGATAAAGAGTGCAAACGTATCAGAGCAACAACTTTGGTAGATGCAACTTTCCACTGTTGCTCTGGAAAGGTTAAATTGGTGGTTAATGTTATGACAGAAAATGATGGTGTTGTTTAACGAAGGCTGTTGCTCAAGAGATAAACACTCTGAAGATGGCATCCTGCATTACATTGTTATAACCATAATACATAGAATTATAAAATCAATCACAATCAATTGTATATTTCTATGTCCCAGTTTCCAACAAGAACTACACGTAACTAGCTTGCAATGGGTGTTGTAATGGATAACATTGTAAGTACCCGAGTTCTTTGTGATAGTCATGTTATTATATTCTTAAACCAGACAGCGCTTCTGAGGAATAAATTATAATTCATACCCACACTATCAGACATCCACATGCCTGCATTCGGTTGTCTTCGCCAACTGAAGTTCAATCTTACAATAACAAATGATGGATTTTCGTTCAAGCCATGTTCTTCCTCTATGTAACCTTCAGATGCTAGTAATAGAACCAATGTATTGTCAAAGAAACCATTTATTACTAATGTGACAAAGACAGAAATAGAATGTTCAAGGTATAACACCATGTTCGTAGATCCAGATTTCATGCCATTGCTATAAGGTAGTGTATATCGTAGATCCAGATTTCATGCCATTGCTATAGGGTAGTGTATATCGTAGATCCAGATTTCATGCCATTGCTATAGGGTAGTGTATATCGTAGATCCAGATTTCATGCCATTGCTATAGGGTAGTGTATATCGTAGATCCAGATTTCATGCCATTGCTATAGGGTAGTGTATATCGTAGATCCAGATTTCATGCCATTGCTATAAGGTAGTGTATATCATAGATCCAGATTGCATGCCATTGCTATAGGGTAGTGTATATCGTAGATCCAGATTTCATGCCATTGCTATAGGGTAGTGTATATCGTAGATCCAGATTTCATGCCATTGCTATAGGGTAGTGTATATCGTAGATCCAGATTTCATGCCATTGCTATAGGGTAGTGTATATCGTAGATCCAGATTTCATGCCATTGCTATAGGGTAGTGTATATCGTAGATCCAGATTTCATGCCATTGCTATAGGGTAGTGTATATCGTAGATCCAGATTTCATGCCATTGCTATAGGGTAGTGTATATCGTAGATCCAGATTTCATGCCATTGCTATAGGGTAGTGTATATCGTAGATCCAGATTTCATGCCATTGCTATAGGGAAGTGTATATCGTAGATCCAGATTTCATGCCATTGCTATAGGGTAGTGTATATCGTAGATCCAGATGGCTTCATTTTATAACATCTGTAGGTTATTTCATGCCATTGCTATAAGGTAGTGTATATCGTAGATCCAGATTTCATGCCATTGCTATAGGGTAGTGTATATCGTAGATCCAGATTTCATGCCATTGCTATAGGGTAGTGTATATCATAGATCCAGATTTCATGCCATTGCTATAGGGTAGTGTATATCGTAGATCCAGATTTCATGCCATTGCTATAGGGAAGTGTATATCGTAGATCCAGATTTCATGCCATTGCTATAGGGTAGTGTATATCGTAGATCCAGATTTCATGCCATTGCTATAGGGTAGTGTATATCGTATATCCAGATTTCATGCCATTGCTATAGGGAAGTGTATATCGTAGATCCAGATTTCATGCCATTGCTATAGGGAAGTGTATATCGTAGATCCAGATTTCATGCCATTGCTATAGGGTAGTGTATATCATAGATCCAGATTTCATGCCATTGCTATAGGGAAGTGTATATCGTAGATCCAGATTTCATGCCATTGCTATAAGGTAGTGTATATCGTAGATCCAGATTTCATGCCATTGCTATAGGGTAGTGTATATCGTATATCCAGATTTCATGCCATTGCTATAGGGAAGTGTATATCGTAGATCCAGATTTCATGCCATTGCTATAGGGAAGTGTATATCGTAGATCCAGATTTCATGCCATTGCTATAGGGTAGTGTATATCATAGATCCAGATTTCATGCCATTGCTATAGGGAAGTGTATATCGTAGATCCAGATTTCATGCCATTGCTATAAGGTAGTGTATATCGTAGATCCAGATTTCATGCCATTGCTATAGGGAAGTGTATATCGTAGATCCAGATTTCATGCCATTGCTATAGGGTAGTGTATATCGTAGATCCAGATTTCATGCCATTGCTATAGGGTAGTGTATATCATAGATCCAGATTTCATGCCATTGCTATAAGGTAGTGTATATCGTAGATCCAGATTTCATGCCATTGCTATAGGGAAGTGTATATCGTAGATCCAGATTTCATGCCATTGCTATAGGGTAGTGTATATCATAGATCCAGATTTCATGCCATTGCTATAGGGTAGTGTATATCGTAGATCCAGATTTCATGCCATTGCTATAGGGAAGTGTATATCGTAGATCCAGATTTCATGCCATTGCTATAGGGTAGTGTATATCATAGATCCAGATTTCATGCCATTGCTATAGGGTAGTGTATATCGTAGATCCAGATTTCATGCCATTGCTATAGGGTAGTGTATATCATAGATCCAGATTTCATGCCATTGCTATAGGGAAGTGTATATCGTAGATCCATATTTCATGCCATTGCTATAGGGTAGTGTATATCGTAGATCCAGATTTCATGCCATTGCTATAGGGTAGTGTATATCGTAGATCCAGATTTCATGACATTGCTATAGGGTAGTGTATATCGTAGATCCAGATTTCATGCCATTGCTATAGGGTAGTGTATATCGTAGATCCAGATTTCATGCCATTGCTATAGGGTAGTGTATATCGTAGATCCAGATTTCATGCCATTGCTATAGGGAAGTGTATATCGTAGATCCAGATTTCATGCCATTGCTATAGGGTAGTGTATATCGTAGATCCAGATGGCTTCATTTTATAACATCTGTAGGTTATTTCATGCCATTGCTATAAGGTAGTGTATATCGTAGATCCAGATTTCATGCCATTGCTATAGGGTAGTGTATATCATAGATCCAGATTTCATGCCATTGCTATAGGGAAGTGTATATCGTAGATCCAGATTTCATGCCATTGCTATAAGGTAGTGTATATCGTAGATCCAGATTTCATGCCATTGCTATAGGGAAGTGTATATCGTAGATCCAGATTTCATGCCATTGCTATAGGGTAGTGTATATCGTAGATCCAGATTTCATGCCATTGCTATAGGGTAGTGTATATCATAGATCCAGATTTCATGCCATTGCTATAAGGTAGTGTATATCGTAGATCCAGATTTCATGCCATTGCTATAGGGAAGTGTATATCGTAGATCCAGATTTCATGCCATTGCTATAGGGTAGTGTATATCATAGATCCAGATTTCATGCCATTGCTATAGGGTAGTGTATATCGTAGATCCAGATTTCATGCCATTGCTATAGGGAAGTGTATATCGTAGATCCAGATTTCATGCCATTGCTATAGGGTAGTGTATATCATAGATCCAGATTTCATGCCATTGCTATAGGGTAGTGTATATCGTAGATCCAGATTTCATGCCATTGCTATAGGGTAGTGTATATCATAGATCCAGATTTCATGCCATTGCTATAGGGAAGTGTATATCGTAGATCCAGATTTCATGCCATTGCTATAGGGTAGTGTATATCGTAGATCCAGATTTCATGCCATTGCTATAGGGTAGTGTATATCGTAGATCCAGATTTCATGCCATTGCTATAGGGTAGTGTATATCGTAGATCCAGATTTCATGCCATTGCTATAGGGAAGTGTATATCGTAGATCCAGATAGCAACATTCTAACAGACGGAATTAATTCATTTTAATTTAGTGTTCCGATATTGCGTTTCGAATAGGCCATTTCAATTCGACGAAGAACATATATCGGGACCTGATATTTATTTCAAATGCTACCAAGTATTCGGATAGAAGGTTTTCGAATAAACGAGGTTCGACAGCTTGTATTCATTCTCTTTCAGTAGTAATGTATTGAATTTCATACTCACGTAACGAATCGTGTCCAGCCTTCACATGTACATGTTTTTCAAAGTGATAGGGATGCAGTGTCGGTTTCCGCCATGCGCGCGCTTTCACGAGCACCGTATGACTCGCCTGCATGTTTGGACCAGTGTAATAGGGTCCTGTCTCTGTTAAATAGAATATGTTAGACAGTATTAATTATCAAACCTTATTACACAAAATTATTACCATTGCTAGTCTACTGATATTTAGTGTCATGGCGAGCATCGGTGGGATCTTTCAACAACCGACAGCAGTTGACCAATTCCTGTTATGTGTATAATATATATCCAATCAAGTCTATATTAAGGATACTGACACTTTTTTCAATCCTTGTACCGACTGTTAATTCACAATGTAAATGATATGTGTCGAACATATATGACAATGAGGTTGGCTACCTGTATAATACTACTTATAGGACAAACAGAATATTCATCTGGTCTTAATTATGCTAGTTATATACATAACCAGTCATACTTATTAACCGATCTTATAAACTTAAACTATGTTCTGTACTTTGTCTATTTAATAGGTATGTCTGGTGATGTAGAACTTAATCCTGGTCCTCTATACAGTAAAGAACATTGTCTGTCATTATTTCACCAAAACATTAGGAGCATACGGTATAAACTAGACTACATTAAAGACAATTTCTTAGAAATGGACGTTCTATGTTTGACTGAAAAACCAAACTTGATGCAAATGTTCATGATAACGATTTAAAGTTATCGGGTTTCGAATATATCATAACGGTTTAGAAAGGATAATACCTGTCATTGTGATATTAACGAAGATCAATTAAACACGCATAATCATAAATTTAAAGATGTACTCTTAATGAATAATATGGTAAACATGATTTGTTCACCTACAAGAATTACCCAAAATACTCAAAATTTACTCGATCATATCGCTGTAACCAATAACATCAATGTTTTCGACTCGGGTGTCTTTGAAACAATAAGTGAAATTAGTGATAATTTCGGAACGTATGCCTACTTCAAAGTGGATTTTGATTCTAACAAACCTTTCAAAAGAAGAGTATGGATTTATAAGAAAGCAGACTTTATTAAACTTAATAACTTAATAAGAAATACAGACTGGAATTTCATACAAAATTACAATATAGATGAATCAGGTAATGCATTAACAAAAAAATAGTGACATTCGTCGAAGTTCACGACAAAGGGATAGGCAATTTCATAAAGCTTTGAATACTAATAAAACGTCAGACTGGGTTATCTACAAACAACTTAGGAACCGAGTAAACAATATGATGAAACAAGCAAAAGAGACATTTTATAATAATCTAGAATTTTCCTTACATGATTTAAATACTTCAAATCCACGTCAGTACTTGAAAACTGCTAAAATGCTCATTAAGAATAATTCTTGTCAAAATGAAATTTTACCTCCTTTAATAATTGGTAATGATATATACGCATTATCCGACGTGGATAAAGCCAATACCTTGAATGATTTTTTTGTATCTATCTCTCAAGTTGATGAAACAAACACGCAACTTCCGATCTTTCATTCATTACAAGACTAATACAAGACTTGAGGATTTTATTATCCAAGAAAGGGAAGTTTCTGATATTTTAAGAAACCTTGTTATAAATAAAGCGTCCGGACCAGATGCAATTAGTCACAAAATGTTAAAAGAAACATCCAATATAATATGTGTCCCACTCTGTCTACTCTTTAACCGCTCTTTATCTGAACGTATATATCCAAATAGTTGGAAACTAGCCCATGTTGTGCCTCTATTCAAAAAGGGAAACAAAAGCGAGACATCAAATTATAGACCAATTTCTCTTATAAGCTGCGTTGGCAAAGTAATGGAACGTATTGTTTTCAAACATATGTATAACTATCTACATGACAATTCTTTAATATTCCGTAATCAATCGGGATTTTTACCTGGTCACTCCACTGTATACCAACTAATTGAGATTATATAATCAAATGTGTAAGGCATTAGACAACAAAGATTCTACTTGCATTGTTTTCTGTGATACATCCAAGGCATTTGACAGAGTATGGCATAGGGGTCTTATTTTCAAAATTAAACAATATGGAATACTTGGAAATCTAGTTAATGGGTTAAGTAACTGTTTAAATGAGAGATCTCAGAAAGTTATTGTTGCATCAGATTGTTCGAATATACGTTACTTAGAAGGGGGTGTTCCCCAAGGCTCCGTCCTTGGTCCGTTATTATTTCTTATATACATCAATGATATAGCGGACTCTCTAATTAGTATGACCAGGCTTTTCGCGGATGACAGTTCTCTTTCTGTTTCTACAAACAACATTGATTTAATGGAAGAAACACTTAATAGCGATCTAAATTCATTAACAACTTGGTCTAAGCAGTGGCTAGTTAATTTCAATCCTTCAAAAACGGAAGTTATGTTCTTCTCGTACTGTAAGAGAAAACGACCAAACTTATCGTATAATAATGTACAACTAAATTGTGTTATACATCATAAACATCTTGGTGAAACATTCAGTCAGGATGGGTCATGGCATCAACATATAACGAATATAGTCTCAAAAACTTCAAAAAAATGTTGAAGTCCAAAGGAAAACTCTAAATCAAATTTACATCTCTTATTTAAGACCTCAGTTAGAATATGCTTCTCAAGTTTGGGATAATTGTGCCCAGTACGAAAAGAAATATTGGAAAAACTACAATATGAAGCAGCTAGAATGGTCACTGGTTTAACTAGATCTGTCTCAATTTGAAAAGTACTAAAAGAGATAGGCTGTGTGAGTCTTTCAGATAGAAGGAAAATCCAAAAATTAATTTTAATATACAAAGGAAAAAAAACAATTGTTACCGCCATATCTAACACAGTTATGTCCACCTACAGTTGACTCAGCTTGTGAAAACCAATATTGGTTAAGACATTTTACTGATTATATACAAGAAGCTAGAAGAACTGAAATATATCCCAAATCAGTTTTACCATCTGCAATTCAACTTGTCCATCATACCCGCATTAGAAATAATTGTAGTCATCTTAACTCAAATTTATACAAAAACCATCTTGTCCATAGCCCTTCATGTGAGTGTGGTGGGGCGATTGAAGATGCTGAACATTACTTTTTTACATGCAAACAATATTGTCGTCAGAGGCGAACATCTTTTTATTAATACAAGACACTTTCATCCTCTTAGTGCACAACAACTTCTATTTGGTATAGATACTTTATCCGAAACTCAGAATGACGTCTTATTTCGAGAAATACAAAATTATATAAAAAATAGTAATAGAATCGAAAAATAATAAAGTGTCACTGCTATATGATTTATCAACATAAACGGGGGTGGCGTGGGAGGTAACGGCAACAATCGAATAACGGTAAAAAGTTTTTGTTTTTTTCATGGTTGTGCACATATTAAAATTATATGTATAAATACAATAAAATATGACTAAACCAAACTACTGATATCACCAAAAACAGCGGTAAAGTACTAACTGCATAAGTGATTTGCGTATTTCACGAATTTAAGAACGTCACGAATATGTCAAACTAGTATTTTTCCTCGTTTGTATATACATCACTAGTAAATTAAACAATACTCATTTCGGCGATTAGCACTATTTCTACTGGCAAATCGGAAACTCCGTCCGCATGTCATACTTTACATAGTAATACCAAATGTGCAGTGCATTGCGAAAAGATGACCAGAAATTGAAATTACCACCATTGAGGCCATTTGGACTTCCCTAAAATAGCCAGAATCACTTTATAATCTTGGAGTATTTCAAATTCTTATATGGAGTGCTACTCAACCATCGCATTTGGAAAAATTCTAGTTATCCAACATTTTTCGTCGCAAAATATCGTTTCTGGTCACGTGTTTTCCAATATGACGTCGCTTTAAACTGCAATGATCAGACAGACCATACACGTGACTTACACGTGTTTGCTACCAATAGTATTTTAAACAAATAATTAGTGAATATAAATTATTACCAGTATAAATGGCACTGCCTTCCCTAAGGATACTATTACAGTCGTTTGGAGCTGAGACAATAATCTTCTCCTGGTTATAAACATATACAACTCCACCATATTGATTACCAAAATCATCGTCCCTGGGCACACCACCTAGGAAATATCAATCTGCGTTTTAGACATCAATTCCGTACTTCACATAACATGTCATACATTTTATTGGATTACCGTTACTGTCATTCCTCTGTCCTAACCTTATCAGCACAGTTTATCAGGTTTTGTTTGGAAATTATTCAAACTTGGAAAAGAGTACTGAGCGTTCCGTCTATATCATAATGTGTTAAAAGCGTACTAATTTATCTAATTCTTCCGAAAGCTCGAGAATGCAAAATCAGTTCACTCTAACATAATGAAGAGTATTTTGGACTCTGATAGCTGTATGCTTTAGGATTACAGTCAGACATCGTTAATTCAAATTCATCGGGTTCGAAATTTTATTTCGAATAATACATGGTTTCGAATAGCCCATTTCAATTAGACTTGCATAAGAAGATACATCGGGACCTGACATTTATTTCGGATGATACCGAGTTTGTCGAATAAACGAGGTCCGACTGTACATGTATATTGGTACGAGGTTCTCAGTAAGACTCTTCCTTAATCTTAAATATGTCAACATAAGGTCGAGCATACTTACCTGTTGCTTGGAACATATACCCCTTGTTGGGCCCATCTATAGCCAATACTCTTACGTCCACCAACAACGGCACCTCATTAAGTAGATGAGGAATCTCTACGATCGAGTCTGGCCCTTTTTGAGATGTAAGGGTCATCCATTTGCTCTCAAAATCTGGTCTTTGAAGAAAATCTGTCGCCTCAGAGCCTGGTGTCAAAAATACATTTTCCATGTAAAACAATGTAAAGAATTTCACACAAAAAGATGTGTCCGTCGGAAAAAGTATTATATTAATAATAATATAAGTTGTATATATATATATCAGGATATATTAAAAAAGACATAAAAACAGTAAATTATCACCTGTGATAGACAACGCAGTGTGCAAAAGAAACAAAATCCATGAGCATACAGTGTTGTTCATAATTGCAGCTCAATGTGTTGGCTTTGAATAAATGTAGAATATTTGTAGCTAACACACTGTATGTTGGCAGCGCATGCGCAGTGTGAAGTCGGAGTATCGAACTTTCTCTGAAATTGGTTTTTGCGATTTTATCTCACTTCAATATTTTGTCTCTATTTTGCAGGAAAGATGTAAGCTACTGGCGTCACTTGTCCTACTAAATATGAAGCTACCATTGGTTAACCTGACGTGGAATATAGCTAATTAAATATTAAACGATGGTTTTGAACCAAGAATTGACCATTTATGGAATCAACAAAACAGGATATTAACATTCTTAATGTATGTAGAGACATTAGCGATTGGTGTTATATTGGTTTTATAGTAATCATGTTGTTAACAAATACGTCACATACTTTTCAAACCGACCGTGCTTTGCCACAATTCGTTATGATTACGTCATTGTTTAATGTATGGAACGCCGGCCCTGTTTCTTGTAGTCATATAAATATAAAATAAGGTATGGACATACTATTATAAAGGATGCACATAACGTAATAAGAGGTCTACATGATATAAAGATGTGTCTTCATGATAGATATAAAGATGTTTCTACATAATATATTAAAAATGTCAAAATAGAACTCCAAAGGCACTACATATATATACGGACATAACATATATAAATATGTTTACATATGAAGCCCTAAAAAAATATTGACTACAAAAGACCTTGCCAGCGTTCCATACTTTTGTCACCGAATAGTTTCATTTGATCGTATGACAACCTCTGTCGTTTCTTAGTAACGGGTGATTCTCTAGGACTGATATTTAAATACTGGTGATCCTAGTACAAAGACGTCTGACTTTATATCCGATAAATATTTGGGGATATGTTGACTTTGTTAAATTAAATGTGTGTGCTAATCCTATCATGAATATTCTGCGAAACATTTCAGGAATGAAAAAATATTAATCTTATCAGGAATTATTTTTAAATTAAGTGAGTTTCAGGTAAGCACAGACAACTTCCGAATGCATTGCATGCATCTCAATTTCGATATTCTTTGTTCGACAATGTGTGTGTACGAGTGTAATGTAATGTAAAATCTAGTTACTGCATTTCTAGAACAGTCGGATTGAAGATCTCTTTGAAAAAAAATTGTTCAATAAATTTTATTCTTTTTCGCATTTCTGTCTTATGTTTTTGTTTTATTCCATATTCCATGCCAAACCATCTGACATATTTACGCATATTTTGATATTATAAAACTGTTAAGTTACAAAACGGAAACTTGTATGCAACGAGTTGCCAGCTTGGCTACAGAGAGGAGTGGTACCGTCCCACAGCACGATCGTGCTTTGATTGTTTTGAGTACGTGTACGCGAGTGTTCGTACTTTCAATCGCTCACATGAACTGCTGAATCACCCCCCTTCTCTAGTCGCAATGCACGTAGATTTCGTGCGATTGTTGACCAATCTGTGTTGACACAGTATACAGTCACATATAATCCTGTAGGACCATTGTTTGCCTCAAGATGGAAGTGTTAACACAGAAGGTAGGAAATGATCACTTCTATTTTATATATTTTGATTTTTCTCGATAACTTTTAAAAACAAAATATTTAGTAGGAATTGATGTCATAAAGAGGCTAAATGCTCAGTACGATTGTTTCGTTTTCTTTCATAGACGAAAGTAAACTAAATATTGTTTCAATAAATTCCACAAAACTCACATTAATTGGGGTATTTATTGAAAAAATATTTAGTTGGATGCCGCAAGCCACGGGTGTGATTCCGAAATTTGCCGAATCGCTACTTGTGTTCCCTGGCATAGAGCTGTATTATTAATACATTACTGTTTGACGATATCTGTGTTTGTATTTGTATATTATAGGTCTTGAACATATTTTGTGTCGTTAATGGCCTAAAACATTGTCTTTGCTGATATGCCGAGAAATCAATGAATAAATAGTTCCCACAATTACAATATTTACCTCCCTTGTTCTGAATAGTCGGTCATATTGATATTAAAGTTTATAGGGAATATAATGTAAACGATGATATCATAAAATATATAAAAATAACTTATACATTATGCTCATATGGACAGATGGCTTAGAAAGGTAAAGAAGAAGTGGCTGTCACATGCAAATTCCCTGGTATTATCTCAATTATCACATATTTGCGAACTACTCCTATAAGTGCTTATCAGTTTTGCCAATCAAAATGGCTGATGATTAAGAACAAGGGAGGTAAATGTTGTAAATGTGGGAACTATATATTAAGGGGATGGTTGGCCAAACGTCACTTAGTTGTGCTTTAGCGTGGTACCGTGTCGCATGTTTATGGTGAGATATGACACTGAGGCCGAACTATGTGGCCAACAAGAAGATGTCATCTCCGTTTGAATGATATCATTGTTAGTGTGTTTGAGGGACGTGAAAACGGAAGCACATACACATAATTTCTATGTTCTTTGCTGTCAAATTAATAACAGTAGTGATTATTTTGCATTATTTTCCAGGTTATACTTTGGACTGTTGTCCTTCTTGTATTGATGATTCGTGTTGTAGAAACTAAGTTTGGAAAACTGGACATTGCTTACGGAATATATAATTTCGGTAAAATGTCTTGCTATATTGTTACTTTCGTTTGTTTTCTCAGAACTTTTTAGTTGCATGGACTGTATCTGTGTTACTTCTAACTTTTATAGTGATAGTTTTTTTCTCAGAACTTTTACCAAAATAATCTCAAAACTTTCTGGACAATTCGCGTATCTATTATTGTTGTCTTTAATATGAGATGATGTTTAGCGCCGCAATGTCTGTATTATATATATAAATATGTAAGAATATTAATGAGAAGAGAATTGAAATGATTGTTATCTGTAGTAATCTCTAATTCAAATATTACAGAGAAGCTAATTTAAAATTTTAATTGCATGAAGACAAATGGTGAATACCATACAATGTTTACCAACAATAGTTGTTTCCGTCTGTGCTGTTTTATATGGTTTGACTTATCTTACAAGAAATAAAGTCTTTGTAGAAATGTTTCACTTCAATGCTTTAGAAAATGCACCTGTAGTTTGTACAACATAACGCGTTTCTATATGAGCGCAACTTTACGATTTCCAACTTCTTCTTTGAGTGACGTCATTTCCAGAAAACGTCACACGTGACGTCACCATGTACTGACAGTAAGCAATATTTGCCCCGCATGGCAATATGAAAAGGGAGTGACCTTATGGAGTCAATATTGTTTACTGAATGCAAATATTGATATAACATGATGCGTTTTCTTAAAATGACGTCACTAACTTAAGAGGTTGTAAATACCATAGCAGTGCTCATATGGGAAATTCGTAGGTTGTTTCAAATCATTGTGTCGAGATATCGTTACTTCAACAGTCTAACAAGAACTCGCAACCTAATCAAGGCTTGAGAAGAATATATTCCATGGCGGGATTCAATACCACAACCTTCAGGAACTCGGCACTCTCACCCTTGACCTTAATGTCTCCCTCAATAGAACACCGTTGTGCAATGTACATGTGTCGTATTAGCTTCAACTCAGATAATACGATCTAAATAAGATATACGAGATAAAAGTCAATAGTTGGGACCAATTATTGTGCACTGTGTTTCAACTCTTTATTAATATTTCGCCTAAAAGGCTGTAGCAACATTATGAAACTTTCTTTACAAACTACATTATGATCCTCTTTGTTGTAAATAGAATCATAATGTAATCAGATAATCTCTCAATGTCATGTGTCCTCCACCTTTAATGTAAGAACGGTTGCCATGTGCTTGTGGCTGTTCGGGTAGGGGCTGGTTTGTTATCCAGGAACACTGTTTACGTCATCTGTGTGCCATACAGTATTACAGTAGCAGATCACTTAAAGACCACCTCAATTATAAGACCACCTCAAAATTAAGAACGCAATGTTCAAGTCCATTTTCATTGTATTGCTTGTTATCCAACATTATTATTAAGACCACCTCAATATTAAGACCAGTTTTCAAGGATCCTAAGGGTGGTCTTATTATTGAGGTTTAACTGTATGTGGAAAACGGACGTGATTCTCCAGCGTATGACTGATTAACTTCAACGTTTACGTATTTTGCAAAACTTGAAATTCATATCGATATATCACGATTCTGTAAACTGCAGGCAATGGAACAGAAACCGGAGATTTGCAATGTTTTCAATCCTTTGATGATTTCCGTGGTGATATCTGCCCAATCAACCCTTGGAACGTTCCTACTTCAGAATCAACAAGTGTTGGTAAGTGTTCATACTTTATTCTTCATGTTTTATGTTTGTTGAAATGGTCACATCTCCTTTTGGACCTACCGACTTTCATACTCGTATACATCTTTTGTCAAGAGTATGTTTGCAGTACGCCGACTCACCGAAATTAGCAACAGAATGGAATTTATAATGTTTCTCTTCCATACACATTTATCATGGGAAATTTTTAAAAAAAGAACAATCTTACGAAATTGCACCTACCTACCCAACTGTACGGCTAAAGGTATCACAAGCAAAAAGATGATCATATCAAAAATAATCTTAAACTGATGAGAATGAGGACACATGGTCCCAATACAGCATTCTTTCGTCGTGGTCTTTACCTCTATTTCAAACGTATAAAGACGGTATAAGTAAATATCATGTCAACGTTGTGTAAAATCACTGTTTCGTTTTGTCCGGACTGTACGACATGATAAGTGGTATCCTTCGTTTGACAAGTTTTCACCGAAATCTGAATGTTACTCTCTGAACAACGTGTCTTAGAGAGTTGAGTGAAGTTGGCGCGACAATCGTACATCGTACATTAACTTCGAATACCGACCTAGACTGAATAAAGAGCCAGCACTGACATCATTATTCGACTTATATTTTTGAATATATATCTTACATCGAACCCAGAGCTAGCACTGACATCAACATTCGAACTTGACCGCGGCGAATACATATCTGGAGCCCAATAACGAGCTAGCTCGTACATCGTTATTCGAGTGTTTTTTAAATATTTGAATACAGACCTATTAGTAAACCCAGAGCTACTAGGTATGTATTCAAATATTTACAAAACTAGAATAACGATGTACGAGCTGGCTCGTTATTCGACTCCAGATATGTATTCGCCGCGGACCCGTTTCGAATGTTGATGTCAGTGCTAGCTCTGGGTTCGATATAAGATATGTATTCAAAAATATAAGTCGAATAACGATGTCAGTGCTGGCTCTGTATTCAATCTGGGTCGGTATTCAATGTTGATGTACGATTTATGATTGCCGTGCCAACTTCACTCAACTGTCTTAGAGCAGTATAGTAGTGATAGCAGGTATCATATTTACCTTCCGTTATTGAGATATTTGGTGTATTGAAATACGCGCTACATAATTTTACTCGTAATATAGAAATTATCTCCCTTGATTCTGAGATATTTATTTCATCTACAAGGATTGTCTCCCTTGCCTACGATGTATTTCGGAATGTAGTATCCATATATTTTATAGTGCGTGTATTATAAAGTCCACCTTCCGTCAATATATAAAAGAAAACAAATAAAGCCACCATATATAATTGACAATAAATATGCGACATATTTAAATTACGTACACAAATGACACTCTATATATGGTCAAGTCAAAAAAGCTAGGTCTCTGAGCTGAACATGAATTCCTTATCGCATAAAATATCCACTTGTTATTATAGAACTTTACATTACCTCTAAATACACATAAAACTTTCCGCAACTACAGACAGCCTATACCTTCTGGTTCATTGGAAATCAACTCTCCAGTTTCCCGGTGTCCAGATATTCTGACGGAACTGAATAGATGAGTTAATGTGACTGTGCTTATTTTTGTTACAGAGGCGGAATGTATCTGGATGATTGCTGTTTGGTTGATGTTGAAATTGTTCTAATCGCGATTCAAACTCTTCACACAATGGACTGACGACTTGGTTTGCTATTGTGACTTGTCTATGGATTGAATCACTCAGAAAAGACTTACACATAACCTACATGTATATAATATAATGACAGTCATGTATGATGTTGAGCCCAGTGCGGTCATATTCTAAGATTCATAATTACATGGAACCAAAGTGATGTACGTATTGGAACCAAGTCAAACTCAATCTGATATAATGAAAATGGATCGTCAAATGACTGGGCTTGGACATTTGTGAGACAAATGTTGTTGTGTGTACATAAGGTGAAGTAAAATCTAAAAAAACAACATTTATATTCATATTTATACAAATGATATTCATATTTATTTTGATTTAATAAACACGTGTTGCATTTATCTGTTGAATTTCTGTGTTGGTCAATATAATTATGTATACTCAAAAGCCGAAAACCTTTTACCGTCAGATAGGAATTTGAATACATATACTATACATGTATAGTTACGATATAGATGATTCAAAATATTTTGATATATAGAGAACGCACCACTCATTTATTTAGTGTTGATCTGGGGCGTTCACTCAAAGAAGTCTAGACTGCAGTGTGTCCTTTACCCGAACCGATAAAGTTTCTCAATACGCATGTGCAAAAGTTCTCTCCCTTTGTTGACATCGCAGGTTTTGGTCGCTAGTTAAACTCGTTTGTATCGAGTTACATACACAGTACAGGCCATATAGCCGTGCAATCATTCTTGTAACTTGATAGCATTATTCGAGTCAATATCAACAACAATTACGTAATCCGTGTCTTTTGGAGGCTTGTAGAACCATAGAGCACAAAAGAAGAAAATCAGCGAAAATATTTTTGAAACACATCCAAACATTAAATAGTTCCGACTGACGACGGATATATCATATACCCAACATGACGTGTTTTCTCCGCATTCTGACTGCCATATCAGGCAACCAGAGTCTGTGGCCACGCCCATAATGACAGCTCCAGGAACTGTACCTGTAAAATACAACACCGTCAAGGTAGAATACATTGTTATTGAAATGTGTACGAAATGGAACCGAGAACAGAAGTATATTCATGCCGCAAGTTCGTTTTGTTTGCTTCTGTCGATTGCATTTATAATGATCATGAAACCCTCGTGCCTGATTGCTGTCTTATGATAGAGTAAAGAAGGTTTGTCGAAGTGTTTATTTGACTAAGCAGTTAAGTCTTTTCGTCTGCCTGGTTAACTCGGTCGGTAAAGCACTCAACCATCATTCTGACGTCATAGGTTCCACATTCAGGCGTATGGCGTAAGTTCTCCGTGTCAAGTTGACTGGAGATAATGCAACCAAACTGACCTAATGTCCGACTCTACTTCATGTAGGGAACATGCCAGTTACTTTGGGAAGCACAGGTCAGTACTGGTTGTTACCCCTGGCACACTGGCTAGGTAAACTAACCACCATAGACGACTGAAATAGTATTGAACAACGGAATACAACGACAACATGACAGAGTTTCTGCTCATATTCTGGTAAGACCATTGTTAAAACTGTCGTATCGCATCGAGGCAAATCGTCGTGTCGCACCGTGATGACTGATGTAAAATAAAGTAAATATATTTAAATCAGTGTACGTGACCACCTTAAGCTACTTACCTAAAAGTCTGATGAAAAATCTGTTGGCTCCGCACATAATTGTCTTATGATTCTCATGTATTGACCTGATGAAAAATGAAGAACTATGTACCAAACACTCAATGTATCCATCATCTTTTGGATAAGGTATTCAAAATTCTATGTTATCTGTGTGCACTGATATAATAAGGATATATACACACGTAGTATGCACTAATACATCATATATGCATATTATATCATCGTTACACATGAAACATGTTTAGGTGCCATAGCTTTTTCGCTGACATTGTGACAAAATGCGGTATATGATAAAGTGCTAAAATTTAACATTTCTCCATGATGAATTTTTAAAATGTTTTTTAGTGTAAAAATGTGCACCGTCGTCGCAAATATATTGAAAACATGTTTACAATTGTCCACACGATCAAACAAAAGCGGACATGTTCCGGATATTTAAAAAAACACAGACTGGTCATTAAATATGTTCCAACTTTCAGACAAAGTTATCTCACAGTTGATACATTCTGTTTGATGAAATGGGTTGGAAATGCTTGGTGTTATTTTGAACACTTGTTTCTCTCAAATTTGATTGTACCTCAAAAATGAGACCACCTGAATAATAAACCTACATTTTCATGGCCCAATGTTTAATTTTCTTCCATATTCTAACTCGATAAACAAACCTCCTTATAACTATGACCGACTTTGAGATTCCATTGTATGTACGAATACGGATTAAATTGCGGAGTATAAAAGTCGTGTGTACCTTAACACCGCTTGCTCGGCAGGAACGTCTGCTGCTATGGTTGCAAAAATGAACAAGAACAAGAGAAGAAGAAAGCCGTAAACATAGTTACAGCTGGATTCACAGCTTCCGAGTTTTAGAGGTTCTGCTGATGCCATAGATGTAACGTTATCAGCCAGTGACGTCAGTGATGGCAACGATGTTACACCCGTAATACACGAACAATCGAAGTATTCACCCTGTAAATAGGCAATACACTAACAGTACAAATATAACACAACTTATAACAGCGTATGTCCCAATAACGGTGCAGCCTCTCCAGAGAATCACCCTTCGAAAGACACAAAGTTGGCTGCTGCAGAGAGGTTGTTGCTCCAGAGAGATTAAAGTGATAGTAAGTTCTTACTAAATGACAAATCGATTCTATTGTTTAAGATAGGTTATTGCTGAAGGAAGGTCCGCTCTGGAGAGGTTCCGCTTTAAATTGGTTGTTTCAATTAGTGTTAGTTTATAGCTAAAAGCACTGTCCCCTCTGAATACATATGACAAAGTTGAAGATGCTTCCCCAGAAATGAGGCAAATCGTTAAATGTCATGCCAAAAATAAATCGTAATAATATGTAATACACCGGTAATGCAACATTGGTCGTCTTCTCTGCTCCGCCTTTCCACATTGACTTAATCAATTACACGACCAAACTACACGTTATATAAGCGGGAAGCTTTCTTATAAAATAGTTTATGCATTGTAAATCATAAGTATGTACTTCGACATGGTATGAATAAAAATATGGTGCATGTATGTGATTTAAGGATGTATTGTTTTTAACAAAACAAAAGTTATACGATCCTTAATTAAGATTAGATTCGCAATACAAGTGTAGAAGCCAAGAAATCAAAGTCGCTGATAACTCGCTAAACCAATATAAGGGTACGATGGCAGCGATAACTTTTGACAATGCATTCAAATAAAATTTTACTAAATTTAAGAAAATCATCTTTCTTACCGTTGTGTTACTGACTTTGCACCCTGCAAAGCATGGTGAAAAATACTGGGTTCCATTGGTATCACACGCAAGTTCAAAACTGTCTGTAGTACAGTGACACTCCGAGTTACAACCGCTGTATAAACTTGGACTCTCACTGCAATTGGCAAATATATAGCTGGTCATTAATCATCTTAAAATACTGATATCTCTTAACAAAATACATGTACTAAATTAAGAAATTTATTTCTCTGCTAATTTGAGAAGCACAACATTGTCACCTACTTTTTTCTCCTGGCACCTGAGGATGATCTAATGTAAGGGAGACAACTCATCTAATGTTAATTAATCACATAGCAGTCATCTCCCTTCGTTTGTTAGTGTTGTGGCGGCTGCAATTTTGTATATTTTGTTGGCAAGTACGGCATTTGGTGTAGATATTTCGAAATTTCATCAAGACATTGCTAGAGCCCACGTCGCTCGTGATATCATTCGGTTATTACTTATATTTTTAGATGGAATTGCTATTTGTTTACTTTTTGTATACGGAAATTCCCGGAAACGCACGAAGAGTAACCCGACTATTGTCGGAATTGGCCGAACACGATATCTACGAATTGATCCTCCCCAAAGACCGTGCAGAATCAAAGTACTGGGAGTGCTAACATAGATTGTGCAGACTCAACGTAGTAGGGACACTATTAGGAAGAATTGTTATGTATTCGAATTGATCTTGTCATGAAGAGTAATGACATTTACTTAGAAGCCAGGGAGTTTGATGAATGAGCCATATAGTGTTCACTGTGTTGACTTTGCAGACTCAAATTGTTAACGAGTACAATTTGAAGTAGTTGTTTGACGGTTAAGGGGATAAGATAGCTACTGAAATTACAATCACCAAAAAAATGAACAGTGTATATGTAAGATGATCGCCGCTGTTTAACTTCACAAGATAAGGGACTATTATTCTGTTTATCAACTAATTCAACAACATTTGTAATCGTAACACATACATAAAATGAGCCTTGACATTGTTTTGTTTTGGTTTCGAGTTTTTTTCAGTTATGTTACCCAACAAATCTTAACCTTCATATTGCAACACATTTGCTTCATTCAGATTGCACCGACCATCTTTTTTAAAATATATTGCTTGTTTAAAAATATAATTCTATTACAAATAAACAGGTTTTCTGAACAGACTTCATCGTTTGTTTTCAAAAAATCTGGATTAAATGCCGTAAATGCCGTACTTTCCGTGGACAGTGGTCACAGTGGTGATTGCTGTTATTGTTGTAATGATTTGTATTCTATGGTGGCAAATGTCTGCTACCCGTGAAACACATAACCATGTACATACGTACATGTATCTGGTTACTCATTATAACACCGCGTTAGCTCAGTGGCCAAGCGGGGACATGTGTGACTAAAACATAAATCTTTAGCTAACTAGATAACTCGGATAAATACCACGACAATTGTTATCTAGTGAGTTAGGTTGAGAAGAAATATGCCACCGTAAAAGTTAATAACAATTGATTTCTCGGTACGAAGTAAGATACGTACTTTAATGCACGCATTTGGTTTGGTTGTTTAAATATGAATATAAACTTCAGTCAAAATGTTTTATTCAAAATATATAAGAAAATGCAAGTAAAATATAAATAAAATGAAAGACATTGATACATAATAGGATTATATACAATATTTAAATATATGAATCACACATCTGAACACAGCCACACAAAGTTCATACACATTATAATACACATCATATAACTCTCGTATCCACAAATATATCCTCTCTACCCGTGCATAAATTAAGAGGAGTAAAATATACTTTTGTCACATACAATAAAATGTCCATGAATGTTAATACAAAATTAGATATACGAGACAAAAATGAAAATGTGATGTTCTTTAATCGTTCTTGAGTTCTTTTATCCATTACATGAATACACATCACGTAGGGTAATGCACGTGAAATGTTTTTTGATTGCACTGTCTATTGTTTGTGTAAAACAGACACATAATTAGAAACACTTCCGGTGCACGATGCTAGGTCCTGATTCGTCGTACTCTTCTTTTGAAATCCACATTTGGCTAAATGTAGACAACGAAGACAGAATTGAACCACCGATCCAAACAGAGTACTTTCGCTCTGGTGGTGCAATGACCTTGACTTTCATAGCGCTGGGAACCATCTGATCCAATTCATGTTTCATTCTATCGGCAATGCCGGGAAACATTGTTGAACCGCCGGACATTACGACATTGGAAAATAAGTCTTTTCTAATGTCGATGTCGGATTTCATTACACAATTGTAAAGCATTTCATGCGCCCCGCATGTATCCATACCGAGAAAAGATGGCTGGAAAAGAGGCTCGACACATCGGAATCTCTCGTTCCCTATCGTTATCACTGAACCATCTGGTAGTTCGTAGCATTTCTCTGCAGTGGACGACTTTGCAGATGACTCCATTTCTTGTTCGAAATCTAGAGCAGCGTATCCAAGTTGCTCTTTGACGTCGCGGACAATTTCCATCTCGGATGACGATTTGAAATTGTAGCCTCTCTCGTGCATTATTCTGGAAAGATAGTGTGTTAAGTCTCTACCGGCTAAATCTAATCTCTGAATGGCATGTGGTAGTGAGTAACCCTCATAAATTGGAACCACATGGGACACTCCATCCCCGGAATCGAACACAACACCAGTCGTGCGACCTGAAGCGTACAGTGACAACACCGCTTGAATTGATACATAAAATGCTGGAGCATTGAATGTTTCAAACATAATTTGTGTCATCTTCTCCCTGTTTGCTTTGGGATTAAGCGGCGCCTCTGTTAACATGACAGCATGCTCTTCCGGTGCGACTCGTAGTTCGTTGTAAAATGTATGATGCCATATTTTTTCCATGTCATCCCAGTTCGTGACAATCCCATGCTCCACTGGATACCTCAATGAAAGAATACCTCGCTTACTCTGGGCTTCATCACCAACGTATGTGTCCTTAGATCCCATGCCGGCCATCACAATTTCGTATCGAGGACGGCCGGTCACCGCTGGAAACACCGCTCTTGGAGCGTCATCACCACCAAAACCGGCTTTACACATACCGGATCCGTTGTCAATGACAACAGCGGCTATGTCTTCTTCCATACCGTATGACATTTTGTTCTGTTATTTTCTATCTGCAAATATAAATGAGAACATAAGTAACATACATGTATAACAATTGTATTACTTATATTGTAAACAAGAAACTCATATATATTAAATCTTACGCCGTTCAGAATACATGTGCATGCCGGTGCCACAAAATGTATTAAGTAACTATCAACATAGAATAATAGTTTTTCTGTGACTATCAAAATAAAATAAAACACTGGGTTGTTCTTGCCAGTCGTCTTTCACAAAACCTTTTCCTTGGTTTCAATTGCTAACAATTATGATGGATGGAGTAATGAATGCCGAACTCTGCTAGAGCTATACATGACGAAACACTGCGCTAAGTATTTCTGTTTACATAAAACATATTTAGAATTTAAGTGTCGTAACTTGATGCTAATATCATTTAAAAAATTCTTAGACAGCAGGGTTTTCGTTTAAAAATTAGTTACAATGCAATTATATATGCTGATACATAGAGACTTCCAAAACTAAACGATCATTTTTTTAAAGACACCAAGTTTATACTTAATTAAAATGCATTACTGTTATCTTTGCTAGATAAGGGATACAAATATACGTTAGCATTGTCGATTAACACTTTATCTAAACTCACAGTACACAGTGTTCAATATCCATTTGATATTTAATATAAAAAATAAAATAGATGTACAATAAGGCAGGTAATATGCAAAATAAACTCACCAAATAATAATTAAATCCGTCCGTATATTCTGTCTATGTTCAGATTGCGTTCTTTTTCTAGCAGTTTAAAGTTGTATAAAACCGGGTAGCTCGCGACATTATTTATATGCTTAGATTTCACCATGTTCACAGAAATAAGTTTTGAATCACGACGAATTCTACGAAAATTGTGACAAATAAGGCGTCTATGACCGGTAATGGTGCTAAATATACGCATGATTCCGTAAAACTGTAGAACAGACCATAAATGGTTAGTCATTGAATATTCATGAATGAATAATTAGGACATATTACTATAAATAAACATGATATGTGTATATATCGGCTTTATAGGGCGAATCGATGGTAGATAAATATAGATTTTACTCGTACACCGTATAAAGTCACTATATAAACTAGGTGTATAATACGTATATCTATCATTTCTCCTGCGATCTCACTGTATGTAACGTAAATGTCTATACTTAAACGATAATAATGCAGTGTAATGATTGACTCATTCATTGATTGACATTATTCTTGACTGTCAGAAAATATGAAACAACTCATTGATAAATTGATCAGCTGTTACACTTTCTTTCAAACCTTTCAGTAATTCTTTTAATTATTACATACAAGCTCATAAGACCGGGTTTGGTTCAATATTATTTGTAAAACTTGTTGTAAGCTTAATGCTTATATGCTATATAAAGCCCGTCACATTTTTGTTTGTACCGATGCCAATGTGTTACGTTAACGCAATGGTACTATTGTGCAACATTAAACTGGCGCTCAGTAATCTCCGACACTGTTCGTACACAATCGTCGTTGCCGTCCAGTGAGTTCTTAATAAATAAACAGATATTGAGTGTTATTCGAGCTTCGCCGACGATAAATTACTTGTACGAATATTCACACGTGCCAAGTAAATAGTGTTCGACTATAAGTATTAGACATGACGGTTGAGACAGCAACTTTACTTGATATTCAATATTCTTATATTAAAAACTGTAATTATATCATTGAAGGTAATCATTATTTCTAGATATTGTCAGTCATCAGTAACCGGTAGCAAGTTAACATACAATTGAAATAGAAATTCAAATTGTGTATATATTAAGGAGTAGATTATATTGCTGGGACCAGTTTTAATTACATCTGTAAGATGATAACAAATTAAGAAGATGCCCTGATCAGGTGATTAACGGCGTACTCAGTCATTTTCAGTATTCATTTAAAATGTATTTGTTTACCAGCGAATAAATATATAAAAACGTCATAGATATTATATATGGTATACATACAGTTTAAACTGGGTTAAATTTGTGTATTAACTGGACAATCTCAGTAAGGTGTTAGTAAAATACTACATGACTCACCTAAATTCGATAATGTCACTATTTTTATACATTATTTAAACATGGTCTATATTTGCGTATACTGTGACTGTATGGCATTCTTTACCTACCATGCTATACGTCAGTTAGTGAGGACAATACGTCCGCTACCTAACTATTGTATTAACTATTTTAATACAATATATTGCTAGTGATAAACAAGCCGCTGCGAACATCATTTAACAAATCCTAATAGGTATAGTGTTTCCCTACGTTGTTAACTAGTTTCTGTTTCATTGATATTTTCACTTTTATACGGAACAGAACTATACTGAATTACAAACGCCGGTGTTTAGTTGGCTGTAATAGGAATAACAGCAATAACAGCAGTCAAATAGCTGGAAGAAGTAGCAGTAAAACTACATTACTTCTTTATTTGGTTGTATACACATTAAAGCATCGAACAATCAGTGTTCACGTTTTGATACTGCTTGACAATATTGGTTGACTTGTATACTAAGTGAAAACAAGTATGAAACGAAAGGCTGATGGTTTCACAAACATGTATATATCTTGAGAACGTTCATTTTAAACTATTAAACGATTGTATGGTTATAAAGAGGTTTACCGTTGCCAATATGCCTAGGAGAAAACAGCTTGCATTTTTTACAAACGCTCTTGCAGATGTATCTAAGACTCTAGGTCAGGCAATCTTATTTAAGCGTACTAAAATAATCAGATAGAAGTTCAAAATATAGTGTACATGTATAGTTTACCTTTCAAAGTAAGCAGAATGAACGCCAGCTATTTTGGTCTGTTCACATGACATAAGGAGCATAGGCAAACACAGAATACTGACGGCACATACTCCAAACGAGAACTTCAGCATTCCTGTGACCTTCAACCTCAAACAGCGACATGCAAGGCCACCAAACGCCATTCCTCCCGTCAAACCCAATATTGCTGACGCCCCTAAAACATTCAAGACATTATAATGATATTGGGATACATGCACCGCACGCCTTAGGTTAAACGTTCGCCTTCATTTAGAACTGTTACGATTTGTACATAATTGAAAGTTCAATCCATTTGTATTCAGAATCGAATTTGATAACGACGTTACTTCAAAGGGTGTGCTTATTTTGAGGCATCGAGTCTGTTTTGAATAAGAAACCGTCATCCGCTAGCCTAGTAATGTTTAGACTTAGCACATACCCATCCATCGTTCGAACATTGCCTATGTCCATATTATCTTATGTAACAGGTTCGTTTTATCACTTTGTTAGGGACCATTATTTACAGCGACAACATTGACTGGCGTTCGTTAAATATCACTATATGCATTGTGCAAGCTTAGTCTTGGATGAGATATGTTTTATTGATGCAACTTCTGCCAGAATTTTGCGCATTATATTTCGGAATAATTTACATACCTACGAAGATCCCCGCTTTTCCAGGGGAGATTCTGAATGCGTTCTGTACAAACTTGGCGCCAAAAACACTAAGCCCAGACATAAACATGGCTTCTGTAACTCCTGCTAGTGTTGTGAATAAAAATGGTGGATTATGCGCTAGGGACCACACTACTTTGTGGACTTCTTTCAGAGACGGTCTTTTTGGCTCGGTAGTTGGTATATGTGCACCGGTTCCTTTATGAAGTTGTGACTCCCTCGTCTCGCGAACATACTTGGCATCTGCAATACAACTAAACTCAATAAGTAGTGTTTAAACACTATTTGACTACTGCTGATATCAATCTCTTCATCAAACATTCGATAGATTCTACGAAAAGCCCCTGTTTTATTCAATGCTTGAACAGAGCTGTTTGACATAATGAAAACAGATTTTACAGATATCAAAAATATTTCTTATTTATAATGCTAATTTCAAGTGCTGGGACATTTGATCACATTATGGTCATTCTAAAAATGTTTACAGAACAGCATACATGTACAGTGCTTGTTAGTAACGTGAACGATGTATCCTGGCTCCGTATTCACACATACATGTACAGTGCTTGTTAGTAACGTGAACGATGTATCCTGGCTCCGTATTCACACATACATGTACAGTGCTTGTTAGTAACGTGAACGATGTATCCTGGCTCCGTATTCACACATACATGTACAGTGCTTGTTAGTAACGTGAACGATGTATCCTGGCTCCGTATTCACACATACATGTACAGTGCTTGTTAGTAACGTGAACGATGTATCCTGGCTCCGTATTCACACATACATGTACAGTGCTTGTTAGTAACGTGAACGATGTATCCTGGCTCCGTATTCACACATACATGTACAGTGCTTGTTAGTAACGTGAACGATGTATCCTGGCTCCGTATTCACACATACATGTACAGTGCTTGTTAGTAACGTGAACGATGTATCCTGGCTCCGTATTCACACATACATGTACAGTGCTTGTTAGTAACGTGAACGATGTATCCTGGCTCCGTATTCACACATACATGTACAGTGCTTGTTAGTAACGTGAACGATGTATCCTGGCTCCATATTCACAAACATTTAAGACTCTAAGATTTTAAGACTTCGACTCTAAATTTGCAAATGTTAAATTTACCAGCATTTCGTTATCTAAATGAATGAAATTTTGTCTGAATAATTGTTGTTACCCACTGAACACTTTAGCCAATTTTTATTAAAATCTATATTGTCATTACAGCGTAGGAGCAAAAGGAACATTAGCTTATTAAGTCTGAGTTTCAGTTTGTGAATAAGGTCCCTAGTTAATTTTCATTCTTACGCTGAGATAAATCAACGACACTTTTACATGAAAACTGATTAGAATTGATAAACAAATACGGCTCATACTTGGTAATTCGGCGCCAAAGCACGACAATGCTACGGTGGTAAAAAGGAACAATATAGCTGTAAGCATCGGTCCTATCCACCAGGCACCAACCCAACGTGAGTCAGTAGTCTGCAGAGTCCACCTGAAATAAACTGAGGTAGTTCACTTGTTCATCATGTATGATCTTCCTTTTATTTCAAATAAAAGTGGCATTTATGGCTATCAATTACCTACAATAATGGTCAAAATATAATCGTCCTGCGACATATGCAGTAAAACTTCACTTAGACAACATCGAAATTTAGACAATGTAATTGATAAGTTCTTCCATATTTTAACTTTATCCGAAGGTTGTCGAATAAACGAGGTTCGACTGTATTTGTATAATATAGCATAACAATAATATCGTAAATCAAAATCTACTTAAACTTCCGAATATAACAACCAATATAAAAATACAATGTATTATTCTAACGTGGCACAATGAACCTACCTTGCTGAATCTATTTTGTCGGCATCAACGTAAATGTTGAGAAATGCTCCACCAATCAAATACCCCACCCCAGGTCCCATGGATGCACACCCAAAATATATTCCTGAAATAGTATAAATTGATGTTGAACAATGTTGGAGTGGTATTTATTCTGGTTGTTCATTCTGTAATGTTAATATCTAAGGAAGCGTTTTTTTCACATATTTGATATGGACTATTTTCACATATTTGATATGGACTATTTTCACATATTTGATATGGACTATTTTCACATATTTGATATGGACTATTTTCACATATTTGATATGGACTATTTTCACATATTTGATATGGACTATTTTCACATATTTGATATGGACTATTTTCACATATTTGATATGGACTATTTTCACATATTTGATATGGACTATTTTCACATATTTGATATGGACTATTTTCACATATTTGATATGGACTATGTTCACATATTTGATATATGGACTATTTTCACATATTTGATATAGACTATTTTCGGTTCAGAAACGCGTCGATATCAAACTAACAGAACGTCGTTTTGTGAAATTAAATGCAATTTTAAGATACCATTTAGCCATCACTGAATAAAAGAAAAAAATGTAATGGCCTAATTGAGATGACCGAGCATCTTAAATGTTGCGACTCCTACTCGACGTGTAATTCATACGTTAAATTATATGGTTACTTGAATAACTGAAGGATAATTGATAACACAATATCGATGTTTTACATGTTAACTAATAGACAACAGATATAAATCCTTTAACATAAATCAAATGTGTGGAATATCATGAAATGTTGACTCATGGTTGTTCAGTCGTTTATTATAGACAAAGTGAGCGTCTAAAATTCTAGTGAGCCGACCAGGCTGGCTGGTGATAAGTTACTGGCCGTAAATTGTGTCTCAGCAGACAGGGAACCAAGAGCAAAACTGACGACAAAGGTTGCTATTTTTTTTCTTCGCAGCCTTTATCGTATTCCTGACGTATATCTGACCGAACGTGAGCGAAGATCAATCTAAGACTGAATATAAGATAGATACCCATATACAGTGGTGACGATAGAGATGCCACGCTGTCATCTATGTACGATGTGCCTACTGTGTATATAGTGGCGCCACCTAGACCAAAGATGACGTTACCAAGGGCGAATACTCCTAGATAACCCTGTAAGCCTGACGATGTACACGTTGTAGACATGGTGTTGTTTTCTGAAAAATAAGTATTTTTTATCTTATAACTTCAAACCAAGACTATTTATCAATGCTATGATGGCAGGCTTGAACATATTTGTCAAATCAGCATAACTTGTGACCAATTGACTTTGTTTCTTTCGCTTAATTTTATTAAGTACTATAGTGAATTATATGGACGCCAGGAAACGGCACTCGGAACGACTAACTAGTATAAGTTTAAATATCAAATAACTGAATCGCAGTAAATGTATACCATAATCGAGCAGTCAATGCCTTATAAATATTTATTAATAAGTTGAAGATGCTCATATCAAATACAAATGTAATTGACTGTGTTAGTATTTTATCATTAAATTAGTTCTTAAAAGTTTTATGTAATTTTACGTACCTGCAATAGTACAACCAGTTTGGTGGTATTCACCCCATTCATACAGGTCTGTTGTAAAATGTGGCATTGCCATGACAACCGAACCTAGTAACATACAAACTGACGACATTGTCAGCCACCTTGGCTTGTACCTCCCTGATCCTAGATAACTGAATAACAAGACTATATCAGAATAATAATAGCAAAATTATGTGTGTACATGTTAAAACGAACATATTTCAAGATGTCCATGTGTCTACATCAAAGTCGTGAATCAACTTGTTTCCCTGTTTTGTTTAAAAAACTATTCTATAGTCCATACTATATGTTTGTCACTCGCTCATATTTTTATCATTTAAAAGATTTAGTTTAAAAACACACACTATCTTTATTACTTTCAATTTACGTTGTCTCTGCAGTAATCATCTATGTATATATTATCTAGTATATCTATTTCTTGAGACAAGGAACTGAGCCACCATTAAGCCTGTATTACCCTAGTACCTTATGAACACACCAAATATGGCAGCGGCAAAATCGTAAGTGGACGCCACAAGTCCCATCTGTGTACTACGTAGCTGGAATCGTCTCTCCAATGTTGAGATTATTACGTTGAATACACCATTAACAACAAAACCTTAAAGTTAAATGAATACAAGAATGCGTTTATTTGGAATCATGGAAATAGATAAAATGCAGTAAGGAAAATGGACATATCTATCGACGTCAAGTAGGCAAAGTAAATATTTTATAGATTCATGATGAACATCAGTTGGTATTTGTGTTTTCTCGAAGACGTAGTTTACTATAAATTGATATGTGCCTCTTTTTCAAAGGGTTATACGTCAAGAAACTCGTTGAGTAAGACCGCTACATGATCTCTGTACGAGTTTGCTGAATTTGTAGAAGTTATAGGTACATAGGTTTGAAGCTTATAAAGTTTAGTAATTGGATTTCATTCGAAATTGTTACTTAACAATAAAAACTTCGAAACAAATGAGTGCATGCCGTTGAGTGCATGCCTTTGTACAGGATTGATATAAACACCAAATGCAACTACATTCAGTACATTGTTTGTATATTGTCTTTGTTTACAACAAATATGTTAATGACATTTCTAGCACATGTTGCTCTGGCGGTAAGTAAGTTATTGCGCCTAGCATTAATTCGATATAGATGCAGGTAGGCCTACTAGAGAAAGTAACATCGTATGTGATGATAAGAGTATATATTCAACATTTTTATCGATTAAGTTTTTTGCAAGTTATTGTTCGTAGATAAGCGTGGATCTCGGAAATTGGAGAAATTTCGGAGCAGATTATACACGCAAATGCATGTTTATATGTTCAGATATACACCAGAACCTCTGCATTTTTGTTTAAATAAACAATTGTTAGCTATCTACAGTACGAAGAATGAAACAATTGCTAGTGGCAACGAAACAGAATTTTTCACCATTAAGGCTTATCAGTATACTGCACGTTTTGATTTGGCTGCTGTTTCTGAACTGCTTAAATGGCTATATGGTGATCATCAAGCTCAAACCATTAAAATTCCTCAAGGTAATTTGGGTAAGATTATGAAAATGATCATACAATATTCTATATACGACATCATTGTTTTGAATGTTAACAAAAAAAAAGAAATACATATAAACCATATTATTTGATTTATACCGAGCCATACGTCCTTATATCTGTTTGGTTGATGTTTGTATAAACAGTTCATATACTTTGGCTTTATCTTGAATATTTGACAGCTTCAAGTATCGAAGAACATGTGTTGTAACTATTTATAAATTGCTTCATGCATTTGCTTTCTAGATCTCTTCATATCATATTCCTTCACTGATGTGTAATGGAATATTATCCCTGATACTAGACTGCCGTTTTGCCTTTCTTACCGAGACAAAATGTCATCTTCTGGAACAAACTCTTCTCCGGAGACCCCTCTGCATACCATTGTACCGGTATGTCAAACAATGGAGTACATGTTTAATAATATACATCGTCGTTTGACCCAGGGTGTTCAAATACAATTTCCATCAATCTATAAGATTTAACTCAAATATTATCTAAATCAGAAGTATTTCTCTTTAAATTTATGAGAATGGAAACTGTGGATCTATCAGATAGCAACAAGTTCACCAACAATTACCAGGTATACATTTCTTACCTTGTATAAACACGTAGACGCTCATTATAAACAACATCATTCTTGGGTTGTTGCATTTCTGAAGCAGTTTCGGTCGGCATTTTCCGTAACCGCACCGGACTTCTACGGACTCATTTCCGTCACTTTCCGTATCGTTTGCTTCTGTTTGCGTCATCGCTACTTGTTTCCGTCAAACACTCATTAATGAAAGATTCAGCCTTCAGCTTAATATAAATGTGCAAACGAAGATTAAATGATCAATTAGTCATTCCACTGCAAAGAAAATGCATCATATTATAATCCTTTACAAAATAACAGAACCGGGATGCATCCACTTGAGATGGAGTATATTTCTGCGAGTAATTGTCTGCAGAACAGATTAATTAATAACGACAAGTGAACCACTTACTTGGTATCAAATATCTTAATCGTGTATGTTCGAATGTGTTGTTAAACACATTAATTTTGATCTAACAGCATTCGATACAATATCTGAACTAATGAATATAACATCAATACATTATTGTTCATATAATGATACATTACTAGCTGCAATTTAATCAATGTCATTTTTATTTAATTTCCAGTTTTTTAACAATCAGGCTATTTGACATGTTTTGACTGATATGATAAAAAATAGTTTTTCAATCGGTTTTACATTGCAATGACTCTTATTACAGATGTTTAAGCCAATGTTACAACATTGAATACTGGATAAAGCCAATTCAAACATTTTATGTTCAGATGAGCTGCAGATAGGCCTACATCTTTAAACCAACAGGCATTTAAAATCTAAATACTCGTTTCCATGTAATATGAACAGCAACAATTAAAGCACAAATGCTATTATTCTTCCGAGGTATTTCCGAATTTTCATAATCAACTGAACTGTGAGAGTTCACTGCACATTCCAGACACTTAACTTGTCATAGCTTATCTGCTACATTATATCACACCCACAGAAGTAATTAATGTTAATAACGAAGATAACTAAGTCCATAAAACACCTGTTTTATATAACAACTTAGACTTTTAATGACTTTGATGAATTTTATAAACCATTGCATCCAATTGGAACTCCCTTGGCTTCATTCCTACATAAACTGCCTGTTTCTCGAGTAACATTTTCATTATCTTCAATAATTCACGTCACGTTTATCAGTAAATTTCCAGCATTTGAATCTAACGCCTGCAGAGGGAGATGTTCAGATTATAAATGTAAAAACCGCAGAAATATTACGCACATAAATTTCTACAAAATATGTGTGCACTTTGCTACTGTGCATAACTTATTTGTATTTTTTAAAATGTTCTATGTCACAAATAACACATTATTGAATACTACTAGCACATTTATTCTTGTGGCTGTGCTACGATTTCATTATCTCTCGGACGCAGAACTGTCATTTCATTTTCCTCGTAATAGTTGTACAAACATTAACAGTTCCCGATGCTGAATGTAATATTAAATGAAATCAAATTACTTTGCCGCATTAATAATATCTTTGCATTTAAAATTGGAATTGAATGGTTTTCAACTGAAATAGCAAACAAACATACCTTATGGATAAATTTAACTATCACAATTTAACTATGATGCCGTAACCGTAAACTGTGCTTTTCAAAGAACTATGACAGTAAATCCAAAGCCTTTATCTGTTTAATGTTTACAAATGTGCTACGAAGCTCCAAACCGTAGAAACAGTCGGGCAATTATGGCACAATTCCAGTAAGTCCGGTCCATTCCGTATCCGGATTCCACTAAAATCAAAATAAACCGTTTCGTCTTCCGGCGTTGTAATTCAATTAGCGAAAAAATGCGGAAATAATCCGCTTTACTGTCGCTACTTTTACACTGAGTCAGTCATTCCTGAAATATGCTACTTTCATTCTTTCATCTGTTCATAATTAAATTGTATCATCAGTATTATACGATGTCTTAACAAATTCCACACATATAGCGCTATAACAATGGTCGACAAACGATATAGTAACAATAACTGATATATCCCCACTATCATTTATACACTTAACATAAATAGTTTTAACATTTTACGATCAAACGTTCCCACTACTCCGACACTTAAAGCATTTATATCATACACTAGAAGTGTGGTCTACTTTTTTGAGTACCGCCATCTTTTTTTAACCTTTACAAGTTTTCCAGATAATTTGAATAAGTTGACACGTAAATCATGTCAGTTATCTGTTAAATGCAGAGAAAACGTCACGTGACCGAAACTAGCACGAGATAATGTATCATATTTCCCGTCTATATTCTAGATTTCTCAGACGTCAATAAGACTTTGCAGCAAGTTCGTCTGGAAGAAGTAATGACTTGAGTTCATGGTACTCGATAATAGGGTTTTTATGCTAAAATATTCGAAATTACTAGTTTATTTTTCACTCACCATAAGCAGACAGCCAGTCAAAGATACTATCATTACGTATTTGCGTTTCTTATAATTCAAATTCTCCTAATCTTCAATTCTACTCAATACTGTGGAATACCAGCGGGAATCAAGAATTGTGAAGTTTCAGCGTGTATCTATATGCCGACTGCTTTAATACCTTTGGGAGTCATTGCAAAAAGCTCACTAAACACGATAAAGTTTGCAGATCGTGTTGTGATTCACATGCTGGGAATGGGTATAAGTTGATGCAAACATGTTTTGTTTTGTTCCCTTTTCAACTGGATGCTATACCTACAATATATCTTGAAGTAATTATGATCTGGCAAAAGATTATATACATATACGAGTAAAATGTATTAATTCAACCGCCCCAATATTTTCTAACCACGTCGGGAATCTACGGAGTCTTGTTTGTGCCACCGTATAGTCTCGCATCATAGTGTCGGGTGCCGTGTCCTGCCGTCGCGCGTTGTCTTATAGTCGATAATAATATGATGGTTGTAACAGGATTCCGTGGAACATTATAAGTTTCCTGCGGAAGAACATGTTAGTGGTGCTTTGAAAGTCAGGAAAGCAGGTTAAGCAAACTGACCGCTGTAAATAACCAGAACATTGTTGAAATTCGGCGTTAACTCCCTTTGATACAAACGAGTGTTTAAGAAATAATACTAATACTACTAATTTACTCATTTCTAGCGTATTGTTTCGCACAAAAAGTGTTTTATCGCGATGTTGATCGAAGTGGCCTAGATATATTACACGGGAAATGAGAACAGGAAGCTTCGGCCCTTGGTGGGCGTTATCACATCTGAAATATGTATGATATGAAGCGGACACTAAAGTGAGGTCAATGTTGTACGAGCATTGAATACCAAAATGAAAAATAAAAAAAAGTACATGAAATCAAGAAAATCTTTATGGGTTTTGTATGTTTAAATGTGATGGGTGATTCAAAAAATCTCGGACTATTCCTATGAAAGTTATATTAATAACGCACTTAAACATTTCGGGAAATGTAGAGCATTCTTATTTTAGGAGATCTATACAATTGGTGCACATATTTTTGATCACGTGGCTAACCGGAAGAACTAAAACTTATAGCTTAATGTCTTCATTTTCTTGTTTAGCGGTACATGTCAGGGCTCTAGAAATCCACTAGCCCGATGTCTCAGACAGGTCTAATTGCAGATTCGAGCTACCATCAGTAGAGATGGACTTAGTCCGGGACAAGTATGTTATGCACGCCTACTTAACTGTTAATCCGTATCATATTCTATGCTTGTCCAAATAGCATAATCATGTCGGATAAGTCACATTAACATGTACCACTAGTCCGGGACAACTGTATTTAAAGGTAATTTCTAGAGCCCTGCGTGTATTAACTTGTGTAAAATTATTTTATTTTCAAGATTTAATTGCAAATGTTCACAATAATTAACGAATTTTAAGCGGACCCACAACATTCATAGAAATCTAATCAATCCACGATAGGGACGGTGTGAACCAGGTCAGTGGCGGACCCACAACATTCATAGAAAGCTAATCAATCCACGATAGGGAGGGTTTGAACCAGGTCAGTGGCGGACCCACAACATTCATAGAACATCTAATCAATCCATGATAGGGAGGGTTTGAACCAGGTCAGTGGCGGACCCACAACATTCATAGAACATCTAATCAATCCGCAATAGGGAGGGTTTGAAACAGGTCAGTGGCGGACCCACAACATTCATAGAAAATCTAATCAATCCACGATAGGGAGGGTTTGAACCAGGTCAGTGGCGGACCCACAACATTCATAGAACATCTAATCAATCCACGATAGGGACGGTTTGAACCAGGTCAGTGGCGGACCCACAACATTCATAGAAATTCTAATCAATCCACGATAGGGAGGGTTTGAACCAGGTCAGTGGCGGACCCACAACATTCATAGAAATTCTAATCAATCCACGATAGGGACGGTTTGAACCAGGTCAGTGGCGGACCCACAACATTCATAGAAAATCTAATCAATCCACGATAGGGAGGGTTTGAACCAGGTCAGTGGCATCATTCACAAACATTATAAGTCTGAAAGTCAGATTTAGAATTTAAAATTTTGATGTTCTTTCTGCTCCTAGGTTGTTCAGGTCTCTAGAATTTTTTGTTCAAAGAAACTTGTCCCGAACTATGGGAATATAAAATTTGACTCGTCTGACATAGGAAGCTAGTTGTCCGAGTATATCGGTCTATTTAGTAACAAATAAACTTACACAATGACAGCTCCACAATCCAAAATTAATAATCACATGTATGTGTTTGTGGGATTCTAAGGTTTGACTTACAACTGAACAATTGATGATGTTGGTTAACTTTAAATACAGACTTGTCCGGGACTAACTTCAACTCAACTGTTGGTTGGCCGATTCAGCATTAGACTAGTCCGGGACGTCGGGCTAGTGGATTTCTAGTGCCCTGTTGTTATAACAATACAGATTTTAATAAAATTTGGCAGAAGTCTGCAGAGGGAAACACCAATTATTTAGACAGAATTTCATTCTTTTAGATTTAACGAAAACAAAATACTACAACATATAAATTTTGCAAATTTAAAATCTAAGTCTGTGTGTCAGACTTAAAATAATGCTATGTTATGTTTAAGAACAAATGAATTATCGCATAAAAATGGAATGTGATCTAGGAAACTTTACCTGATATTATGAAACATACGCATGTTTATGTTTATTCCATAACAGGGTTTTTGGTTCGCGTCCCGTCTATGGTGAGAAGCTTCTGCGGTCTTGACGATCACTGAAAAAGCCGAGAGCGTTTTTTATAAAACACCGAGTGAAGTCGTCTAGTGTGATTTATTATATAAGCTGTATATCAATATAAAATAAATAAATTCAAACTGTACTATTGAATGGTCACATTGCATATACGAGCTATGTATACTGTTTTCTTTGTCAGATATTGTTGATAGTGTAAATCGAAATACAACTGTATGTAACCAAATAAATAGCGACTAATTAAATTAAGATGTGCAAATAACTAAGAAGAATTGCTGTCTAGACAAGGTAGACAACTTGCACAATCTTACGCAACATCTCATCAAGGGAGGTAACAATTATTATAGATAATAATCTAGCTAAAGTATAAGTACTCTTATTTCGTTAAAGTTTCAGTCCAATAAACAGTCCAATAAACTTCAACTTCACATGATATGATACATAAAATGCATTGTAGATATTTTAATGTATTACAAATTGTTATACGTATGTTGTTGTCGGTTTTGATGGCGTTGATGGTTGGTATTACTGCTGATGTTTTGTCCTTGTCACTGTTAGCAAATATTCCGATTGTTTGGTATGACATCCGAAATTATATCGTTTTCTACGGACAGGCTGTATATCTTTATTTCTCTTAAAACTGGCTACTACAAGCATACTTTAATGTCAAATATTCACAAAGAACACGATGGATTGTCAAGCGATATACATATAGCATTTACATTGTTGTATGAATTCAAATAACAACCACATATACGTATTTGCAGATGTAATGTGCCCGGACAAAGCCAACTCGTTTCAACACGATATGTTCGACATTATGTAATATACATTTTCACCATATTTCAATTCATTATTTCTGAAAGTAAAAAATAATTGTACATAATAATCATGTGTAACGTTTGGTTTATACATGCCTGTACAATTCAATACTTCATATCTCTTATCAGCAAAGCTGACTGATAATAAAGTGATTGAAATTGAACTTCCTAGTTCCTGAACGAAGTAAGGATTGGTTTAATCACTTGAAGTTATGTACTAGTAATATGAAGCCTGCACAGCGGACTACGTATTAGGCCTATCCAGAATCATACATTGAGGAAATGTTAAATGTCACAACGTCGCTAACGTTATATGTCGCAAGATCTTGTACCACCGGTTATGTCGCAACCGTAACACCAAAACGTCGCACTATATCATTAGCTAAAAATGTTACAACTCTATCATTTTCAGTTATTATTGGCCACGTACAGTAAATATTTCACAGTTTCAAATGATCATAGGTATTACCTTCCTCTGAATTACGTGCTGGTAAGTGCGTGCTTGTGTGTGAGTGCTAGGTTGTACTGGTGAGTGCGTGCTTGTGTGTGAGTGCTAGGTTGTACTGGTGAGGGCTTGCTTGTGTGTGAGTGCTAGGTTGTACTGGTGAGTGCGCGCTTGTGTGTGAGTGTTAGGTTGTACTGGTGAGTGCTTGCTTGTGTGTGAGTACTAGGTTGTACTGGTGAGTGCGTGCTTGTGTGTGAGTGCTAGGTTGTACTGGTGAGTGCGCGCTTGTGTGTGAGTGTTAGGTTGTACTAGTGAGTGCGTGCTTTTGTGTGAGTACTAGGTTGTACTGGTGAGTGCGTGCTTGTGTGTGAGTACTATGTTGTACTGGTGAGTGCGTGCTTGTGTGTGAGTACTAGGTTGTACTGGTGAGTGCGTGCTTGTGTGTGAGTACTAGGTTGTACTGGTGAGTGCGTGCTTTTGTGTGAGTACTAGGTTGTACTGGTGAGTGCGTGCTTGTGTGTGAGTACTAGGTTGTACTGGTGAGTGCGTGCTTGTGTGTGAGTACTATGTTGTACTGGTGAGTGCGTGCTTGTGTGTGAGTGCTAGGTTGTACTGGTGAGTGCGCGCTTGTGTGTGAGTGTTAGGTTGTACTGGTGAGTGCGTGCTTTTGTGTGAGTACTATGTTGAACTGGTGAGTGCGTGCTTGTGTGTGAGTACTATGTTGTACTGGTGAGGGCTTGCTTGTGTGTGAGTGCTAGGTTGTATTGGTGAGTGCGCGCTTGTGTGTGAGTGTTAGGTTGTACTGGTGAGGGCTTGCTTGTGTGTGAGTACTATGTTGTACTGGTGAGTCCGTGCTTGTGTGTGAGTGCTAGGTTGTACTGGTGAGTGCTTGCTTGTGTATGAGTGCTAGGTTGTACTGGTGAGTACGTGCTTGTGTATGAGTGCTATGTTGTACTGGTGAGTGCTTGCTTGTGTGTGAGTGCTAGGTTGTACTGGTGAGTGCTTGCTTGTGTGTGAGTGCTAGGTTGTACTGGTAAGTGCATGCTTGTTTGTTAGTGCTAGGTTGTACTGGTGAGTGCGTGCTTGTGTGTGAGTGCTAGGTTGTACTGGTGAGTGCGTGCTTCAATTTCTACATTAATGGTTAGTAACTTAGGAAGCAGTTATCGAGAGTGAGTAATATAAGTTAAAAAACGTGTTTCATCATCTATGTCAAACAAGGTTTTAATTAAACGATGTACATGTGGTTAGATAAAACAGTGCTCGTACGAAGTAATTTTAGATATACCTGATCTTAATTAGGAAGAAATTGTTTAACGTTGGTTTGATTGTACTTTACTGCTGTATACTCGTGACTGCTTTTCTACGCTATTAAACGCTATGTATTAGTCAAATTTGGGAAACAGCAAGACAAATTGCAGTGATATCAAAGGGTAAAGATTCCATATTTCACTCCCAGAACGACTCGACTGCCAATCTGAAAGTTGTGGGTTCGAGCCCCGGATGTTGTGTCCGGTGCGGTGTCCGGTGTGGTGTCCGGTGTGGTGTCCGGTGTGGTGTCGTGTGGTCTCCGGTATGGTGTCCGTTGTATCTGGTGTGGTGTCCGGATCTGATTACCGGTGTGATGTCCGGTGTGATGTCCGGTGTGGTGTCCGGTGTGATATCCGGTGTGGTGTCCGGTGTGGTGTCCGGTGAGGTGTCCGGTGTGGTGTCCGGTGTGGTGTCTGGTGTGGTGTCCGGTGTAATGTTCGGTGTGGTGTCCGGTGTGGTGTCCAGTGAGGTGTCCGGTGTGGTGTCCGGTGTGGTGTCCGGTGTGGTGTCCGGTGTGGTGTTCGATGTGTTATCCGGTGGAAACCATCCAAAGTCATTGTCATCCACGTTCGTTTATTTTATGCATTACAGACGTAAGGTGAAATACAACACAAATTTCAAGTTTTTTTACGGAAAATATTCATAGCTTGAAGAAGCGGGTGTATATCAGGAATCAAACTACTCATTTATAAGTAAATTTGGCCAACCTGAATAATTGTTCATTTTCGATACCCGGACTAACAATATTTGGTTTGAGTCGGTAAGTTATATTTGTAATTCTATTTGAACTACTGACTCGCATCATCGCTTGTAAATGAAAGGGTTGAAAACGGACTGACTATATATTCAAAGGCATATCGATGTCTTCATAATGGAGTTAGAAAGTGGGCCTTAGTTATATCGTGCCTCCTGTTGTAGCGCTACTTTCAATGTACAGTGAAACCTCAATAATAAGACCATTCTTGGGACCCCTGAAAACTGGTCTTCTTATAGTGTTGGTCTAAATATCGAGGTTGGCTAAAGAGCTAAACAGTGAAAATGGACTTTAAAACTGTGGTGTTAATTTTGAGGTGATCTTATTATTGAGGTGGTCTTTAAGTACGGTTTTACTGTATTTAGGAATATGGTCCGTGTCTATGTAATGAGGAATATTGTCATAATTATGAACAAAATTGGAAATATAGCTCACGTGATACTATGATACAAACATACAGACTATAAACATGTATGTGTCGTTATAATTATTATCATACAACACGCATATTCGTATGTGGTGTAGATAAGATATGACGACGATTTCGTTAATTCATTTTGATATTTTATGAAGTAATCACGTTATTGTTTTATCATTCAATATACAAGAAAGCAAACCAATGAAACATGACCCCGGTGTAATTGTGCAATACAACAGTTTACAAGGATAGAGTGCATCAACGTGATAGACTGTAATCATGTGGATAGAGAAATATATTGTAATCTAACCTGTGATAACTGTGGACACTGTCCTAGATGCTCCTCATTGTATTACGTTGATAATGTACTATGTGTTATGTATTAACTTGTTGAATTGTATACTTCATTTCTTTCATTATCAATATTACCCTATAGGGGTACAACACTTAGCTTACAGATATCAATATTACCCTATAGGGGTACAACACTTACAGATATCAATATTACCCTATAGGGGTACAACACTTACAGATATCAATATTACCCTATAGGGGTACAACACTTACAGATATCAATATTACCCTATAGGGGTACAACACTTAGCTTACAGATATCAATATTACCCTATAGGGGTACAACACTTAGCTTACAGATATCAAATATGTCTATGTGAAAGACAACCTTTAGGGAGCGTTAGAAATTTAGGAAACTACTATGATGCTCATGTCTGTATATAATTATCATGCTAACTGTATAATGTCTTAGTGGTGCTTAGACATCCGTAAGTAGGCGGTTGACTACACTATCCATTCCAGTTTTGGCGGTTGTGATATTTTTATAGAATTTTTATAGACTTTTTCGCACTGACTTCAGCCCTGCGTTCAGTAAAGGTATTCGTGGCTCACGTTTCGTAACGTTTTGCAATTTGGTTCTTCGTGTGCAGTCAATGTGATTAAGTGGGCCAGTGTTACAAAACAAAACGTGAGCGACTGTTAGCCGTAACTGAACGCAGCCCAGGGAATCTCCATTTGTTTTCGGGAGAACGATACAATATGACTGAATAACGGCCACGTGAACAGCTTGAAAACAATTGACCTTGTGCCTGGTGTGGTTTTGTTTATGTGGCTCTCTGTCTGTTATATAAGTCTGTATCTCTGTCCATTTAGTTTATCAAACAATCGCGGGCGAAGATTTTAAGTTCTGTAAAGGTAGCAATCGCACACTATAAATCAACATTGAATAATGATTAAGTCGAATACAGAGCCAGTAAACACGGTGGCCGTTATTCATCTGATATTTTTTCAATGCATGCCGAATAGCAACTCGCTGAATTAGATTATCATCGGCGGCGGCGATTGTTGGATAGTTCGTTTAGAAATAATTCATTGAATTCGCAGCAATCCTCAAATATTTATCAGACAATACGTGCGTTTGTTGCACATTGAATTGTTGCAAATCGATCCATCATTCTAATTGATAGTCTGTAGATCACAATAAGATCGTAAAACTCATCCATCACCGTATGTGTGTTGTGAATATTAATCCATGCCGTAATGCAAGAAATATGCAAAAGAGTGTGTCGTTTTTAGAAGGCTGAACTCTAAATATGTATGCCATATTAGACAATGACGGAAAGCGTTCAAGTAGAAGGATAATCAATCTTAAATGTTTGTCTCTTGTCTGTGACGTCTGCCAGAAATCTCAGTATAAATGAGGTCATCATTATTCATCCTATTACAACATACTTTCCATCAGTCCGTATATTTTCATACTGTAATTGAATTTTAAACTCTCCTCAACTACCATTTGATACAAAATGAGTCTTGGATTTAATTGTTTGGTGATTTACGGTTAGTTCCCCGATGTATAAAAAGATTACTATGGCTTCTGACATCATGTGTATCGCGAATGACACCATTTCTTCAAAAATTAAAATTTTCCCTTTCTGGGCACATTTTTTCATTGCCTTCCACCAGAAGAAAGATCAAATGTTTCGGTGAGATAATTGTTAAAGGTAGGAAACATCTGGAAATCTCGTTTTACAAACATAAATGATAAGGTTTGCATTAGCCAAACTTTTATGTAATAGATATGAAGTACTTGCCTATCATATGCTTAAGAACTGTCGCAAATGTAGACAAATTAAACACATTACGTAACACTTAACTTGTTAGGGTCAAACTTTAAATGTCATTATCTCCATTGAACTGTTTCGAAATTCCAAAATACACTCCGCTCATGTTAAAAGTACGCTGAGTCAAATACTTATGTGATTTTTGTTTCAAGTACAGTCAAACGTCGTTTATTCGACAACCTTCTATCCGAATACTAGGTATCATCCGAAATGATTATCAGGTCCCGGTGTATCTTCTGAGGCACATCGAATTAAAATGGGCTATTCGAAACCCTGAATTATTCGACTGAATAAAATTTCGTACCCGATGAACGAGTTCCGACTGTTTTTTAAAACAAATCTCAAATTAATTATATGATAGTGCTATTGTGTCAGCCTTATTATTTAAGGCAATTTAATTAGTGTTTACATGTATTACCATAGGAAGAAATGCATTTGCAAAGAATTCATTTGATCGAGGTGTTCCCATATTGTCTCCAAGACCTGTGCATGGCTACCCCGATAAAGTCAAACATATTATCAAAGTAATTGTGAGTTTTACAGTGTACAGTAAAACCTCTTTTAAAGACCATCTAAATAATAAGACCACATTCATATTAAGAACACACTTTTCAATTCTTTTACACCGTGTTGCTCTTTATTCAACCTCAATATCAAGCACACCTCAATAAGATGATCAGTGTTCTTCTGTCCCAATGGTGGTCTTATTATTGAGGGTTTACTGTATAAATATATATATTGAAACTGTTACCCCTGGTTTGATAGCAAGTATTTGTTGCGTATGCTTCTTTGTCTTCTGACAAACTATGCCGGTAAAACGGAACACTGAAACATGATTATTGCACTAATGCTGCCATATGACAATTTGAAATCGATTTAGTGTGTTTTAGCTCCATATATGTTGCTTTAAATAGTTTTACTAAGTTGAAACACAAACAACATTTCCAATTAGATATTTTGTGATATTGTGTATAATTAGTCAGTGTCTCGTAAGGCACATGTGATTGGGCTTAAAATATATTTATTTTGTTCGGCGCAGCCGTACTAACATGGTTTGCTTTTTGCATATCAATGTTGTGTAAACCAATCAAAACTTACGTTAACCACCAAGACAATTTCTCTTCGACCGAACAACGTTTGAAACCTTGACGCGGATTGCTTAACCTTTCGATAAAGGGTACGTTAGCTTACCGAAACCTACTGAATTTCGATGAATTTACCGAAATCCATTTTGGACCTGAAGTGACCAGCAATCGTAACATCTCGGCATTTTTTATGATGCACAACAATCTTAACCTTCAAATTGCGCCGACCATCTTTTTTCAAGATATGTCTTGTTATGTTGTAAATCGTATAGTAATATTTTATGCGTGACACGATAATAAACAAATAAACTGCTATATTGCATTATATCTGTTTGTGTTCAGATCCTTAAATTAATATATGTCTGTCATAACTCGCGTGTTTTGTTCAACGTCTTCTTGCAAAACATCAGTGTTTGTTTTGATAGTTGCAAACCTGCGCACTTCCCTAATATTTCAGCGGAATCTAAATTTTATCCTGTATACCGTACAGAAAATGTCACACAGTAGGCAAAGACAGAACCTTGTATGCATGGCTTTTAGCATAATTGTTTACATTTTATCAGTTGGTGTTTTAAAAAATATTATCACGCCAAAAGCTATTTGAAATACACTCATACCACTTCAAATATCTTGATATTGTTAAAATCGTATGGAGAGGAAACATATATTTATACGTAACTTACAAGATCATGAACTACCCATGGTTATCAATTGTGTTTTATCATACATACACTTGTCATGTTTTATATCAGGTATTTATGTATACAATTTATATGGCTTAGTTCTAGTCTGACACGTTTGCAGACGCTTTCGTCCAGAAATTGTCAGCAAACTGGGATTGTTCAATATTTGAACAAAGTTGATACTTTATTTTTATAGAATCAAAAGGTTGAACACTTGTACACGCGCATATACTATCTGCTTTAAGTTTGCACTGTTCTGACGGGCTCCTTGTAAAACATAGAGTTCTATAGTCGACATTTCCGCGCCAAGTGTAATACAGTCACAACTGTCATTTTTGAATCACTGTTGCACTGACAGGAAGTTCTCCGTTCAGTGAGACTAATTCTATAAATTTGTCTCGTGCAGTTGCGCAAATAATCATCTATTCAATATCAGCAGAATACAATTTATGAACTCACTTCAATAAAATTTCTCCAGGGAAAATAATCACAAAACAGTTCTGACAATTTTAATACTTTATCTTGCATTACATAACACAAGGACGGTAGTTATACATAAAATACTCCTGTAACTATGCACTGAATACAATGTATGAATATTTTAAACATCCCTTTATAATACAATATGACATTAATCATCGTAAAAACTTCAGACAGATTCAAATCACCTTATTAACACAATAATTACTGAAATAGATAAACTCGTGAAAATTGATTACAATTATAGGGCGTGGTCCGATGTCATTGGATGCAGTCATAAAACTTGAGATCAGTCTCAGTCGTTTTACAATCTTATCAAACATATCTTGAGAACATTTAAACGTAGTTCAACTTTGAGATCAATCTCAAGTTTCATAACCTCAAACTCAGGATCTGTAGTTATAAAATTGCACTTTGAGACCAGTCTCCGAAGTCAACCATATGATTGGTCGTTTCTGAGCTCAACCTTAAGACTGGCCAATGGCAATGCCGTATTGACTGAGTCTGCTCTCCTAACTCGGTTTTATAATATCGTGTCTTGATCTAACGTTAAACTGAAAACATTACGTGTATACTAAAACTTGAGTACGGCATCCAGACTCAACACTCGACATTAATCATACGTGTACATTGTAAAGTACTAGTGATCTATAGGCCTACCAAATAAATAAGCTATCAATGCCTATGTCAATTACAAACGGAGTGAACAACACATTTATCTATACCTATGTATGTACAGTGCTAATTAACTTAAAACGATAAAAAAAATCCGGTATATATAAATTCAAACGATGACAAGAACAGATTTATACTGATAAAAATCTATGTACACAGTAATGTGTTGTGCAACGTCATACCAGCTGGTGTGCAACTACATGCTCAAACAAACACCTAAACAAAGTAAATATTGTATACAATCAACCACAATCCATAAACTACATGTGTACATGTATGGCTAAACACATCAATTATCTGTTTTACCTCAACTGCACCGGGAAGAAAACGCTATCGCAAAACGATAAATTAAAATACTGGTGGTGATCTAATTTCACTAAATGCAAACAAGTGTATTTCAATGTAACACACATGTAAATAAGTCGGCAAACCTCGAGTCCGTTGGTAACCTTCAGAGATTTGCAGTGAAACAAGACGACCGAGTATGCCGATTGCCATGAACATGAGGGATTGTAAAGTACTTACTAAACACATGTGCATTTTTAAATAAGATACGTCACAACCAGCTAAACGCATGCGCTCACGTGTAGTTTAATTTAACATAATTAATTTAACGAAATGAAAAAGTAGCAATAATTGAGAAAGTTCTGGTGTAAATGTGTTCTAGCATCATATAGTGGATACAAACTGATAAATACTATCCTAAATATGTCGAACTGAGCATTTTAGAAAAATGATGATATTTTAAGATCTTATATTTGATACCCAGATGCTGATACAAGGTTATAATACAATTCGGATGTCAAGATGAGTGAATTCACGATCCTAATTTGTTACAATTGAGTGAGTCTGTTTTGATGAGATTTTTTAAAAAATACGCCCAGTTACGAAAAAAGTTTCATCGGGATGTAATTGTTCGTGTCGTATTATAATATTTGTAATCGTAAAATACAACTTGAAATTTAATAAAAGCTGATTGATGTAGACAAAATGACAAACATGAAAATCAGTATATAGTGTACATGCACATGCATACTTAAAGTTTCAGTTTTACATACTGATAGTCCTTTTTCATTTGAAGCAAAATGTGAAATACATTATTACTAATAAATTATAGTGCAATTAATAACTCCATAAGTGAAACTTGTACACGAAATAATGTGTTATGTCCAAATCAATTGTCGTGGCAAAATGAGTGTAGACATGTTTATTATTTTTATGAAATATTTACTGAATTAATTTCATGAAATTTTAATCTCTTTTTATATTACACGGTTTCTTACGACACGACAATGATGAAAACGTTGATAATAGACCGACAGTTTCCTGACACACTTATGTCCCAAAGTCTGATTTTAGTCAGACTCATTTCAGTTCAATGAAACTGTAGGATGTATTAGCAAGTACTTACGTAGCACAGGACTCATACAGTGGAAACTACATTTACATGTTTATAGTAAACAGATAGCTAAGTACACCTATTCATTTCAATTTTTCTTCAAACAGAACACAGTCCCTTGTGTTACAAGAACTTTAAATTCAGGACAACAAAACCCTGTGCATTATATATGAGATTGTTGTACGTGTTCTCTCAGTATCCAACTGTCATTACAACTACAAATAGTTTAATGCATTAAACATATTAACATGTTTTATAGCAAATATACAAAATATATGTGACAAAAGGCATAGAGTTTCTGAAGAGCACATGATGTTACATTGCATGTTTATATATATCATATCAAAATATGAACATAAAAGTCACTTAATTTCTAACAAGATGGGCGTAGAATATATATTTGGCCAAATTAGTGACAATATTTTGAGATGTTACAATCATAAGATTAGAGAATGTCTGTTTCGTGGGTCATGTGTATTAGTACTTTTTATACATTATTACTGTCATGAAGCTATAGTTCACTAAAGAGTCTGTATAAGACCTAACTGTACACCAATGACATAGTCCTTACCAAACGGTCGGCAAACATATAACCACATTCTATTCTCCTACAGAAAGAGAACACGAGAACGTACTCGAATCTTTCTAAATGTTATAAATCGCAGGGTCTGTAATTGTCCTGATTGGTATTATAGCTTATCAAACTTCGGTACAATGACTGTAACCAACATATTGACATGTAACAGACACACAGTTGTCAGTTCTAATTAAAATAAACACACAGTTACAAACAGGGTTCAATGTATAAAAATGTATACTTGTTTTATACCCGCACTTAACTTTACTGCCTTAGAGCTAAATATTTAACTATTAGGGGCAAGGTCACATTCTAATTATGTGTTCAAATTTGAATCAATACAATACAAATCTTTAATGACACCGGGCATAGTGACTGGCACTATTTTCAGTGATTTAATTTAACATATATAATGTATAGGTACGATACAGTGCGTCCACTCCAGAACACCACACTCTGGTAATACGATCAGTGTGATTGTTGTCGAGAGTTGGATGCTCTACGGAAGCTGAATTGTAGTAAATTCTTATAACAGTGATAATTGACATTGTTGTTGAACTGGGGTTTCTGCTTAAGAGTTTGCCACTCTGGAGGGGATGCGCTGTATCAATGTGTCAGCCAGGCCAGCACAGCTGGTGTCAGTTCTGGACAACTGTCCGTATATTTTCTGCCTGACCACCGCGGACAATTTTACAGATCTCATGATAATTTTAGTTCTATTCGACCGCCCTGTGCCACCGTTTGGTCGTCTAGTTTGAATTATAGATGACAAAAACTAAGAAAACAACAACAAATTGCGATAAATCGACCTCTTATAGTAACATTAATTTGATAGTACATGTATATAAGGTATCAATGGTGTATTAAATGACTTAGAATATACACAATACAGAATTATGCTTGTAGCCGGACCTGAGTATAGTGGCAATCTCTGGATAAAATATTTGAAATATTATAATTTACATCTGAGAAGCATGACATTTGGTTATTGACACAGAGTTACCTAAATATATAAGTAATTGCGCTTTTTTCTACTGCTTAAAATATATATACTTAATAAAGAATTTCGCTGCATTTAAACCATTTCTTTAAAATACATATATACAATCACGGGTTTTATACAAAGCGTACTCGCACTAGTGTGTCCAATCTATATTATAGTGTTTATAAATCACACTTTTATCATGTAATACTGTACAGAAAATACAAAGTTTATGCCTCAACGTCATCCTGCAGATCACCCGCCAATTCATCAGGGGGGCGCAACTCTACTTGGAAATTGTGGGTCTTTCCTGCAGCCTTAAGTTTTTTCTTGTACACAGAGAAACAAGCGGCTAATGCCAGCGCCATTTTCCGGGCATTCTGGGTAGAATCTGCGATGAATGCGTGACATTCGGTCTTCTTCTTTTTATATCCAAGTTCATTAACCACAATGAAAGTAAACACTCGCCAATATTTCATGTCCTGCACACCATAGGATATAAAATCAATAGGGTGTAGCCCAAATGGAACATCATCTCTCATTTTATTGGACGGATGCTCCCGCATGTCAATACCTTTTGACGAGAACACAACATAACACAGTGGTAACTCCACCCGATCCATTGAAACCAAGTCATCTTTCACTCTTGCCACTAAGTCATCGACCGGTCCACGAACATGCTCGAGTCCGAATACGCCTTTGGTTTCCAAATGTCCTATATATTTAGCCACGAAATAAACAGGTAATCGATCAACTTTGATTCCACGAAATTTAGATAAATTTGTTTGTCTCGCTCCTTTCGGCTTCTTTTCAAATTTAGTCAAACGCTTCAATTTGTCAAATAATGAAGGCTTTTTTGAAGTCCTAGATAGAGGCTTTTTCCCGTCTTCTTTACTTGACTGAATAGTAACACCTTTACGTTTTGATTCGCCATTTTCATCGTCATCTTGGTCCTCATCACATGACCCACTGTCGTCTGCACCAGCCGCCATTTCCGGTATATTGGAGTCTGGTTCCAGCGTCATGTCATCTAACTTAGTAACCGCTTCATCAAACGCTGAATCTGGGTTCAGTGTAAAATCAGGGTCCTCTGTCACTTGAACATCATTGGACGTGTGAGATCCGGAAGCAGACGATATGCTGCCGGTTTCATTATCACGATCAATATCCGACATATTTTAGTCCTACGCTGATTTGGTAGTTTAATATCCGTCTAATAAACAACTTTCACGTACAATCTAAATAATCCACGACTACACATGAAATATCACTCGAGTGTCACTATGTTATTTTCATATTCAATGACATATCGATGTGTTTGTTATTTTAATACCACGTCTTACATTAAGCTTTCAATCAACCTGTATACATTTTCTATCACCACATTAAATTCGTGTATAAGGTTATGGCAAGGTATTTTACAGTCCACCTCGTCAATATTTGATATCGACCGTGTTTTCAAGCCGGAGCAATGTAATCTGTATTGAATAAATACCGCAGTTGAACTGAGTCATAAAAGGTGTAATGAATTTCATACAAAAGACCTATACACATGTATATGCATGGATAATGACGCATAAAACACCACTAGTTCTTTAGTTGAAGGCTTCCAAGCAAATCCCTTGGGCTTGTATACACAGTGACCTTGATCATATACAAAGATATTACCCTTGTCTGGACTGATAAGAAGCTCAATAGTATAGCAAATCTGAAATGATAAGAAAATCATGTATTAACATCATACAATAAATCATTGCGCCTAAAGGATGTAAACACATCATTAAGACAACAGTGAACGTATAATGGGTTTATATTTAACGGTTTATTAAGTCAGAAAGTTTATGTGTTTCCATTGTCGTCATGTGACTACTTTGAATTACTCAATAACTACTATAGCGCTTATTACTGTAAATGTAGCGTAAGGTGAAGTTTATGCAAGCTTGCTGTATTAATAAGCGTGTAACATGTAGTTGACAGATGGTAGAACCTCGACTGATTTTGGGTCCTTCTTTATACCAGCTGGTCCTTAAATATCTGAAATACTTGCTTCGTAGGGACCTACCACATGAGTGCCAGACAGGTAATGTAAACCAGGGTAATTTGCCGATACCGAATGAATACAGTAAAACCTCAATAATAAGTCCACCCGTGGAACCCTTGAAAATGGTCTGCTTATCTAGGTTGAATAAAGAGCAAAACAGTGAAAATGGACTTGAACATTGAGGTCTTATTATTGAGGTGGTCTTTAAGTGAGGTTTTTCTGTACTAGTACCGGAAAAGTAAAACTCTGCCGACGGACTACATAAAAATGCATTAAAATATTGTAACTATCATAATTTATGTCATTGAAGTAAGTACTGAATGTGCTACACTGCATGTGTGTGTGTGCAATGAAAGTTTAAGTATGTTATCGGTATAAATGCAGTACAGAGTATCTCAGTAAGAAAAAGTCATAAATAATGTAACATCAAATGCACGTAAGATACGCATCTGTGCATTTTACGCGTCGTGTTAAACAAATGATAATTTAGGAATGTCAGCTGTCTTTGTCATTGACATCGAACCAACCGGTGCGCAACATCTGTTATGCATGTACTATAAGTATCGCTTTATATTTATTTCCAAAAAGATGTAAAGAAAAACATAAACTTTACGATCATTGCGGACTGAATTACGTGCGACACAATAATTTACTGACTGCTCTCTAGAATCATTTCACTGTTTCGCTTGATGTCCCAGTTTGCAAATAAGAGTACAGTAAGTTTTACTTTAGCAGGATCGAATGATCAATACAATATATATCAACACATAAAAATGTGAAATAAGTCTTCTTTACACCTTTTTAATATAAGGAATTCGTTTTTTGAAAGATGGTTAGTCATTTTTGTATTCAAAATAACTTGCTACAACCATAAAAGTGATGTATTACACAAAATACCCAGTGAGATAAACCTTCTACGTTCGTTTGTTGTCGTCAACAATGACATTTAATAAACATATACAAAGAAAAACAAGAAAAATGTAAACTTTAAATCTCAAGTTTGAAATAAATCAAAGTTGTTATGTATATTGTACGAATAAAGTAATAAATTAAGTTATGTTTTATTAAGAGGAACGTGGATACGTTATTTAATGTACGTTATGCCTAACATGACACGAACAAAGCGTAGTATTACGTCTTAATTAAAACATCATTACGTATTTATAATATCTATCCACGCTGGTGTTATTGTTGATAGTGTCTCGATAAGATCTAATAAAGTATGCAAATATATCCGCACATTAACAAATTCCACACCGTTTCTTAAACACAAACAGTTGCACAGAACACGCGCCTACGGCATTGTAATATCGTCATTAAAATATCATGTCGACTTAATTTGCATATCTTGAATTTCCGATGGCAGGATCGCGTGCTAATTTCGCATTACCAAAGTGTCAGTTTACATTAAGTAACTGAAAAACCTACAACAGACATCCTTTATTCTTACTGTTTACTTAACACAAGTCCTTTTGTATACTTTGTAACACAATCTTCCGGTCAAATTTGGCGAAAGAATGTAAAGTTTTCACATATTTATGGTAAAAGATATCAATCCCTGGATAGTTTAAAGATTCATGCACATTTTGTAAACTCGCGTATTAAAATGTGAAGTGAAATATGTTTACTTACAAACTATGCTATGAGACTGTTAACACTTGTGTAGTTAAAATGTATACGAACTTAGTGACCATAGGCCCAAATTATTTCAGTGATTAAATCCGCTATTCATAAACCCAGCCTTATGGTTGATAAACACTGCACCCTTTCAAATACAGTCATCTTTTCGCATGAATCATTTTCAAATATTTTTTTGTTAAAGTAAATAACGCATAACACAATTATCATAAATTATATTACCCGTGAGAAATTTATAATCGTAATAGATTTATGACGATCAATGTGTAAGTCATTTAACATCAACTACAGTATAGTGGGTTGAAAGAAACTTTAAAAGTCTTATTTTTACGTATAAGTCAATATTTGTAATAATAAATCAAATAGGCTACTCTACTATAGAACAGATAAGAGTTTCTTCAAACAATCAAATGTACATGGGCTCAAGTAAGAGCCCTGTGCTATACACGCATTACAAAGTTTAGAATTCAAACGAACATACGCTAGCAGCCAGCATAGGAACAAAGTATGATCATAAATATTGATAGCAGCACAGAACAGAATATTGATTTATTCAGGACGTGAACATAGTACATAGCCACATACATACATACGCATACATACTACAAGAAGCCGTCAAAAGGCATGTATTAGAACGACAGTTACATACAACTCACATATAAATAAAATTTTGAATAATTATGGCGAAGTCTTCCATTTCGTGAAGAAAACTGAACAGACATGGTAAATACTTAGTACACATGCATAGTACATGCACGTAATAGACGTGGATTACTACATATGAATACTGTTACAAGATGTTATGTCGGTAATAGCAAAATTACTCATTCAAACTATGTACATATATATTTATAAATTCGAATGATACGATACAATAGAATATTTGAATAACAAGTGAAAGATAACGTATATCAAAATATATCAAAAGTAACATAATACACTAAAACATTGAAAATTGGTAATCGTAACTAATTAAATAACATAGGATATAATACATGACAACTTCCAATTTTTTGCTACCAAATTAAAATCGAACAAAAATGGTAGTCCATATAGTGAAATATGATTATATAGTACTAAATGTAAGACAAGAAATCAAATAGCTTTAACAGATGTTTACGTTAAACGAACGCTAGACAAAATCTCCTCTCACCTTTGATTTAGTGACGATTAACTGCTATATCCCGGCTTAATTGACAAATTTTAGTGTAACTTAAGAAACCTTCGTACAAACTAAAACTTTTAGGTGTAAATACCGGAGAATAATATACTCTTTATTGCTAGACACAGCGGCATTTTTCACCTAACTAAATGTCACGGTTCCGTGAGCGTTTAACATTCGGCACACCTTTGTGTCGGTCGTTTACGACCAAGAATGACAAATGAAAGGAAACTAATCTTATCGATATTCAATTGGGTCATTGGTCGCAATGCGCGCGCATTTAAAAAATCAGTCATTGACATTGAATATTAAAGCGACTTTTACGTCGTCTGCGATGAGCATAATTATATTGTTAGGAGTTTTAGCCACGCGGTATGCCTATTAATGAAAATGTCTGTGCACAATTGAAACCTTAAATATTGTATTATATATAAATATTCAGAAACCTGCTACACGAAAACCTCGGAACATTTAACAATGATTTGAAACTTTATTATCTGAGATTTTATGTCGACGAAATCTAGAAAGGCCCCAATTATTTGAAATCAACATATTTCGTCCAAAATTACGCTTTATGGACAAGATTAAAGGCTCAACAGAACAGTTACATTATTTTATAATTCTTCCATGATTAACGGTTCAAGTATTGCAATTCTTGTCTTTTATCCTTAACATCGACAGCTGTCATCAAGATATTTACGCCCCCCCCCCCAAATACATGTACAATGTGGAGTAATAGTGTTCAATGAATGTTACAATAAGAATCGCACAAGTCAGTGGAAGTTGGGTACAGAATACATTAGTGAGGTTCGAGACTACACTCATTTGGGGATTATATGCAACGAGTTTATGTCTACGAAAAAGTCGATAGGAGAAGCTAGTATTAAACTGCGAGGTACATATCTCGGCATCGTTAACAACGGACTGCATCCCGAGGAACTTAATCCACTCACGATGAAAACTTTATATAAATCAGTGATCATTCCGAAGGCTCTATTTGGATGTGAGCTGTGGCACACATATACACAGAGTGATATTAATAAGCTGGAAATTTCACACCGATTCTGCGTCAAAAATGTACAACATTTGAAAACTTATGTGAATACAGACTATTGTTTGTCTTCCATAGACATAGACTCTATTGAAACTTTGATAGACTATCGGAAACTTGTGTTCCTAGGCCAGCTGTGTAGATTACCTTGTAAATATCTTGCAAAGAAAATGTTCAACCATCGTCTAACAAGATACCTAAATAACGACTACCAAGTATTAGGTCTTGTCCCGGATACTTACAGACTTCTACAGAAGTATAGTCTTTACTCAGAGCTGGATAGTTATTTAAAAACAGGATTGTTCCCTGGCAAACAACGTTGGAAATTCCTTCTTAAACATCACGTACTGTTCCCACGGAAACACGAGAGAGTGGCACGACTAGTGCTTATGAGACCAGCAAGCGTGGAATATATTCCAATGGTTGGTAACCCCTGCTACATGTGGTCATTAACACAATCTCACCCAGAGTTACGCCCCGTCGCCATGGTCATTGTTGCTCTAATCGGAAAGTTATTTTCACGACGTTATACTGAACAGTGTAAATATTGTTTTTTATCTTCTGAAACTGTCATTAATCATACTTTACATTTCTGCTCAGAGAAATCTACATTAAGACAATCAATTTGGGACTTCATTATTGATAATGAAGGTTTATCAGTCTACATGACTTGGACTAGACAACCTATAGACAGTCAAATAGATACGCTCCTAACGCTTACGGTTAAATACGCCAAACAACATAGATTCTACATTTCTAGGTTGCTGTATCGAATGTTTGAAAATGTTCTGTAATATTTATGAACAATGAACTGCTGAATGTATAGTATATAGCTATACAGTATTATAATATTATCAATTTCATACAGTATTTCCCCTTATCGTCCTATTTATTATTGCATACATGTTTATATATCACTTAAATGGTTCAAACATTTCGTTTCGGTTTGAGTCATTTACGACAGTGATACATATCATTGTGTACAGTATTCCTCATTACTAACATTTCGTTTTCGCGTTAGTGTGATTAATGCTTTACACTTAGTAATATATATAATTATAAATGTACATGTATTGTATTGTCTTAGTCGTGTATTAGTGTAATGATGTGAGTATGTGTCTGATTATATCGTCCTGTTTATGTGTAAATGTTAATACATATGATAATCATTCATGTTTTAATTAGACTAAAATTGTGAAAATCGTAAATGTATGTATATAACATATATTGTGCTCTCCGAAATTGGAGGAATAAAAGAATCTATCTATATAATCATATTACTGTATCTGGTAAATTTATTATTCACATTTCCGGACAATTTATTGAAAGATAGACCCATGCAAAAGTGTTTTCATTTTAAGTTTATTTCCAAAACTCGAAGAAGATGATTTGAATGGCTAGCTCACGTTTGTGTTAAAACAGGTTACTCAACAGATACCTACCTATTAAATAGCAGATTTATCCCTGTATAGTGCATGGTGTAATAGCCTAGTATCTAATGCTTTTTTGTTCGCAGATTACAAGAATAATAATCGACATTTGTAGGCCTATTGATATTTTGTTGAAGTATTTGTGTATAAAACCTTTCTGGTGAAAATGTAGACTCGTAGGGGATAAAAGTCGTCGAAATATGTGAAACATGCTTCTAATCGAATCTAATCATGACAATTCACAAATGACTTCCAAACTCCATGGCAGCGATTTCCCAGTAGGCCTACTTTATTGTTGATGTCATATTATCTGAAATGGTTCTGAATGAACCTTGCTATCAAACAGAGCATAGATCTACTTAAGAAAATAGGGATAGGCCTATATCTAAAAAAATCGTGTAAAAACATGTAAATATACCGGTAATTACATATGTCCTAAAATAAGTTTACTGTAATACATAACATAATACATAACGTAATACGCAAAGTCTTTATAGCAGTTGGCCGAAGTCGCTAATCCCGTTTGGGATAATCCGGATTAATTGTGAGAAAACTTACTTTATCCCTGTAATCTGCACAATTGTTAGCGATATATATTTCTAAACATTTTAAATAAATAAACATAAAGAAAGTTGAATTATTTGCTTATAAAATTCGACAGAAACGTTAAAGTAGAATTTTCTCTAAATATTTTTTGTCAAAAAATTCCCGGTCTAAAAGTTACCGACACGTGATTTTAATATCGTCTGTGCGCATGCGCGTTGCCTGGAAACCAAGTACCGGAAGTTGACGCTAACTGTGGTCTCGTAGTTTGGTTTTGGAAACATAAAAATAAAAATAATAGTTTATTCACTTACGGATTATTAGCAAGAAAATGTACGGTGGGGATAATGGGTCTGAGGGACCACGGGGCACATTTGAAATCTACAGAGCCGAAGCAGACACGCTCTACAAACAAGGAGAATACAGAAAAGCGATCGAAAGTTACACGCTGGTAAGTTTCCACGGATTCTCACTTATGACTTTTTAGTTTTTAAAAATACATTTGGAAAAAAAGAATATAAGACAATGTCGTTCAATTTTGTCGAGTTTTGTGACATCCCTACGCCTACACTTCTGCTGAACATGATTGACATGATCACGATTTGCCTATTAATGATATTGTTAACACTTGTCACTTCCAATATTGAACAATATGATTGCCATCGCCAGAAGTTCCCTAATACTGCCGTTTTTTTACAATTTAGATAGTTGTTTGTTACTTTTTGTTTTGTATGGTGTCAAAGTTGCTGTCAACAGTGTCTGCCTAGCTCTAGTAGAGGCCGTGATTATTTTAAAAAAAATACTGCCTGTGGCTGTGCCTTTTCAATAAATGGAAAATAACCACAATAAATCCCAAATTTGGGAAAATAAGGTAATGGTTGTTTTGCTTATAAAAATACTTTTCAGCTGTGGCTGGTGTTTTTTTACATAATATAGGAGGTGATGTAAGAGCAAAAATTCTTTTATAAAAGGTAAAATACACAAAAACCTGACCTAATAAGGAAATTCACTCAGAGGTGGGGAAATGAATACAGAATTTGGAAAAAAATATGATTTTTTGGAGAAAATTGACACTTTTTGATAAGAGGAGACGGCCTATATTCAGCAGTAAAATTAACCAAAAAAATCACTGAGGGATGTCACAATATATATCTACTGTTTGCTTGTAATTTCACTGTACTAACAAAATAATGTAATGCAAGAAAATCTTTTGAGTTCAGTTTCTTCCTTCAAATATTTTACCGTTTTAATTATTGCTGACAATACCATTTCTTTTTAGTATTTTTCCTATTATGCCAAATTGCTTCAATATGTGTTTTGATGTCAAATACTGCGAAACCGGAATAACTGTGAAAATAAAGCAACAATCACTATCAGTGGTATATTGCATTATGCACCTTAAACTGTATTGTAGATCTACCACCATATAAAAATATTCAAGTAATAAAATATATACAGTCATAGCTCAGGTTGATGAAGCAATGTATACCCCCGGTCAGTTCATACAGTAGAGTATCATACTAGTGTTGAGAGGTTCATGTGTTCAGGCCTCTCCTGGGGCAAATGTTTCTCCTATATGCAGGGCTCTAGAAATCCACTAGCCGGATGTCCAGGACAAGTCTGATTGAAGAATCGGGCTACCAACAGTTGAATTGGACTTGGTCCAGGACAAATCTGTTTTAAAGGCTGAACTCAATTATATATAAATGGCCTCCACAAACTGAAATTAACAATTACACGTAATTGTCCATGCACGCCTACTTAACTTTTAATCCGTACCCCATTCCATGCTCGGACAACTAGCCTCCCTTGTCGGACGAGTCAAATTTACCATGTACTCTAGTCAGGGACAACTGTATTTAAAGAAAATTTCTAGAGCCCTGAAATGTACTGTAGTATGCTAGATACCATTGAAATACCCTACACTCTGAATTGGATGTATAAAATATTTGTAAATGTTTTTAGATTTTTTTCCAAAAAACAATGATCTTTGTTCCATTGAATGAAATTGTGTAATTTTATGAATTTCAGGCATTAGAACTTACACCTGGTGAGAAGAACTGTCTTGTTTGCAGATCAAGATGTCATCTTCAGCTTGGAGATATGCAAAGTGCCCTTACAGATGCGGAAGCCTCACTTGAAGAAGATAAAGAATATCACAAGGTATTCATAGTAGATTACTCAAAAACATGTTCATAATCATATACTCAAGTGAGTATCTGAATATCAAATTATTCTTCTGTGTTAAAATATAAGTTGTTTACTTTTTATATCAAAACTAAACCAAACATCAAATACATGTGAGCTTTCATATATATAATTTAAAAGAGCAAAACATAATTATAGCATGGAAGTCATGTAATTGATTCTAAGCAGTACATGTACATTGTTTTTTTCTGCATTAAAGATTAAGAACAAATATTTGTCATTTATATATCATTAGTGATATTAACTAAGAGATGTCACTTCTTCTTGACAGTAAGGGAGACATTACTCTAGCTGAATATGCTTTTATATTTTAGGGAATCTATCAAAAAGCCCAAGCCTATTATTATCAAGGAGATTTTGAGATGGCTCTTGTGTACTATCACCGTGGCTTGAAGTTGCGACCAGAGATACACGAATTCCGTCTCGGCATACAGAAAGCCCAAGAAGCCATAGATAACAGTGTAGGCTGTAAGTCAACAGGGACACTTTTCCCAGATTATGCTGCTCTAAAACAAGCACCCTCTTGTGCAAAGTCTGTTGTAACCTCAATCAGTTTGAGGTCTAGAAAATCAGACTGGAGTTTAGAAAAAGTTCTTTCTTCTTCTCTTGACCAACCTATAATCTCTTCCTCTTGCTGTCGCTCTCCTGTTACTAACAAGAAATCTTCTAAGACAGGTAAACCTTTCACAACATCTAACATTGTAACTACTTAACTAACTTCTCCTCACCATAACTGTTCTTACTGTTAATTTCTCACATTTCTTAGTTTTTAGTCATATTTGTTTTGTCTTTTGCTTGTAATGTGAACTCTGTTCCACATACTGGTAAAAATTAAATTGTCACATAACTACATCAAATATAATTATGTAAGTCTAACTAAAACACTGTTTTGGTTTCATGTTTTGTATGCAGTGAATGTTGTTCTATGAAATTGTAGACAGGTTTTAGCTTTTTTTTAGATCAGATTTGCATTGCTATTTTATGCCTACGGTATGTTAACCAGTTAAAATTTCTGTTTCAAAGAAATGAAAAGCAGTCAGACACGCCTGTTAAGTATAAAGGCATATTTAATAATGCAAGGCAATTATGAAAATTACTGTATGCACTTCGTAGCTTTTTAGTGGCGTAATTCTATGGTAAAACAAATTTTCTACCTCGCACTCATACGCTTGTATACCAGAGTTGCTGCTGATCAGTCTATACTTTATTTAAGGTATACAATGTTAAGCCTCTAGACTTTTCTTGAGCATGCTTTTTCAGATTGGTGAACATTTCATAGCTTAAGTATATTATTTGATATTATATACTTATGCAAGTGTATTATAATTATTCTTTCAGCTCCAGACACTGTAAAATTAACCACAGAAGGAGATTTATCATATTTTGATCAACTTCTGGATGATGTGAGTCTATTGATGAGCTAATTTTATGTTAGAAATTCTGATTCTTTAAATTGAAATTAGTAAACATTCTTAATGCGATGTCTCTCCTGTCATCTGTTACTTGAAAAGGCATGTGCATAGTAATAAATTATGCTTGTCATTTCATTTTTACAGCATGATTGAACTTTTTCAAAAAATAATTAAAAAAATGAAAATCATATCAAACCAAGTGTAGTTGTCTCATTATTTATTAAAATACAAAATTGAATTATGATATGTGAGGTTTTTTTTTTTTCAGAAAAAGATCAAACGGAAGACAATGACATATGGTCGACCAGCAGCACAACAAACAAAGACGGCAACACAGAGGATGAATGTAGGAAGTGAGAAAACTATTAAACAACTATTGGGAGAATTATATGGTGATAGACAATATTTGGAAAAACTACTCAAGGAAACAGGTATTATTTGTTAGTTTTTTACATGAGCTTACAGATTTATTTTCAATGAAGAGACACAGACATCATATTTCTGATATTGTAGAAACCAAATTGATCTAGCCGTAATTTGAATTCTGAGTTAATACTGGTATCTAATACAATTTGGTTTTTGAACAGTTCTATGATTTTAGGACATTGAATAAAAAATTTAATCAATTTTGATGATATGAAATATTTTCCTTAACACATTTGATAAATAAGGAACAAAATACAGACTGACTGCGGTATATTGCAATAATGCCTGTTTGAATGAAAATTGTACACCATTGTGTAAAAGATCACTGTTGAGCCCAGGGTCAGGGTAAAGAATTGTTTGTTTGTGATGACAAACTGGCACAATAGAACAACAAGATGTTAACTTTGGTAGATTATTGCATGTCTTATATCAATATTGGCTTGTAACACACACATTTTGCGGTTCTACCTGTGTAGGGTTACTTTGTATTTTACCAAATGTCACTTGATATAGACATATGGCTGTGATATTTTTATGCAATGTGATTCATTTCCTGTGCACAAATAGTATTATTTTCTTCTATCGTGTGGATAATTCAAGCTTAAGTGTATTTGGTTTCACATCTTAAACACTAGTCAGTGTTACTATTCGAATTAGTGAAGCGTTTGATTACGACTTTGAAAATAGATTTTCTTACTTTGAGCCGAGCTGAAAAAAATGAAGATATTCTTAATCAATCCTGAATTTTTCATGCTAAAATAGGAATGTGATCAACTTGATGTATTCCACAAGTAGTTTAACTAAATAAGTATTTATGCATAATGTTCTTTTTTTCTAATGAACCAGTTGAACTATTTCTTAACCATTACTTGAGTTGTGAAAAAAGATGAGACTTTCACTCTTATTAAAATATATATACATTTGTAAATAGGGACCCAGACCACTATATCTGTCTTTCAGAATTTTGAGCCATAAAGATTGTATTTAGGTATGAAATATTAGTTGGTAGGGTTGCTGGAAGCAGACTTATTTTTTACAGTTAAAGTCTTTGATGTTTTTCCTACTGATATTCTTTTCTTAATAAGTTACTTTATTTTATGTTTCTCCAATTATATCACTTTTTCTACAGATCCTAAGTCAGAGATGGGTAAATCTATTGCTACTCTGGTAAATGATGGACTCTCTTATCTTGATACAAGATCAGACTTCTGGAGACAACAAAAACCCATGTACGCTAGAAGACACGACAGGTTGATGCAGAGGAGAAAGAGAGAAACTGCTTCATATAAACTTGCTCCAAATGATTATATCATCAAAGAATTGGAGAAAATTGATCAAGGTAATGCTGATGAAGGTTACATGAAACTAGTTTAAAAACCCTGAAGTTTGCGCGTGCAGGATCAGTATAGTGTGGTTGAATTTTGTGTCACTGATTATTTCCAATGTAAGTGACCACATACAAGCATTTATGCCATCCTTGAATTTGAGCGAGTTTAAAAGGATGATTTTCAAAATGTCATCTGATTTAAACACCCAGTCTTGATGTAACTAGCTAATAAATTGGAGATTGTAGTGGTAAAGATATGTAAAACTCTGATTTCAAAGAAAGGGAGATAATCAAGTGATCCATTTATGTTTTTACTCATGGGTGTTGTCCCCTAGCTAAAAAAGAAGTACTTGTAAGCATTTAGGGTCCATTTATGTGATAGCATTCAGCTTACCTGAAATTTATGGTTGAATTAATAACTAGAAAAACCAAGTCAGAATGATCTATTTTGTTCACATGAAATGTTAACCTAGTAACAATAAAATTGTCTAAACATTTGGTGCTAAGTAGCTTTTATTCATATGTTTATTATTCTATTCCTCATTCTTTGTCCTTGTTCATTCTTTTAAAATGCTTATTTCTTTTTATAGCTCAAGTTGAGGGTCGATATCAAGAGGCTCTCAAACGTGCACAGAAATGCTTGTCCACTGTTCAAGGTTTCTCTGAGAGTGATGTACCCAACAAGATTGAAGTGATCGCTAACTTACATAGTTGTGTTGGTAATGCATACCTAGAGATGGGATCGTATGACAAATCTTTGGAAAGCCACAAAACAGACCTGTCTATGGGACAATCTCAGTAAGCACAGAAAATCACTATAAGCAGGGTTTTCCCTCAAACATTTCAGAAAGGGGTCCCTGATAATTTTTGGGCGTTCCACACATTAATGAAAAATGGAGGTCAGTTGCTGGATGCATTAAATGTAACCAGATGCAAATGCTGGAATGATATTGTAAATTTAGTTGCCAAAGAGAACAGGAATAAGCGTAAAGAATTGCCTAAAATGCGGATCGCACAAAAAAAATTGCAGGTCCTTGGGATGCACAGTCAGTTACAAACACAAGTCTTTTAAGTTCAAAAGTTGCGTCAGTAATGCAAAATAACCTGCGCTATTTTTGGTGGAGACTTCTAAGCTAATGAATTATCCACTTATGTAACTTCAAGGCTATTCTAGCTCCCTCTTGATCACAATTGCTTTGTGCTAAACCCACAATATGAAGCCTGAAAGGAAATATCTAAATGTTCTTGCAGTCCAAATGTTTTGGGAGTTTTGTCCAAGACTTGCTGATTTATTTATTTTGCCATTTTTTGATTTTTTTCTTGTTGTTGGAACTATTTTGGTCAGACAATTGTCATTTTGCGATACTGAAGGTGTAAACTATGCAGGTCTGAGGTTTTGCCAATACTTCTAGGAGGGCTGTCCGGAAAGTTTTGAGACTGTGTCCATAAAACAAAAACTTCTTTCATGATTGTGTCCAAATTTGACAACCCTAATAACTCATTTGTTTGGAATAAATCAGCAAAGTTTGAAATAAATGGTACAAACAACATTTACAATACAAACATTTTAAAACATACATGTCAGAGTTCACAGAGCACTTTGTGTAAAGACGACGTAACGTCACTTACATTTTCTCCAAATATTCGCCATTTTCCCTGATGCATTTCCGATGGCGTTACACCCATTGGTCATTTATTTGCGTATACCATACCTTGTTGTATTGTGAAACAGCCGTTCTGACCGCCATTCGAAGCTCATGTACATCATCATGGCGAGTTCCTCTTAGATCACTTTTAAGACGAGGGAACACAGCATAGTCAAACGGCGCTAGGTATGGACTGTATGGTGCACAAGTGATTCTTTCAAATCCTAAAAAATCCATTGTTTCAAATATTTCTTGACTCCTGTGTGTTGGGGCATTATTCTGTTGAAATAGTGAATTTTCCACTACCACACCAGGTTGTTTTTTACGTTTTGCATTCAAGAGATCTCGTCGTATAATTAGTAAAATCCCCCACATTCATAACGCCGAAGAAACTTGTTTGAATCAGCTACACACGCAGTCTTTCGTCTACAGACAGAAGTTCTGGCACCCATCTTGCACCCACTTTTGATAAATTCAGCTTTTAAATAGTATTATGTGTGACAGTTTGTTTTAACTGCACAGTTTCCCTTACCTGTCTGACGGTTTCCCGCCAGTCTTGCCTCAGAACGCTCTTAACAGCTGCTATTTCAGTATATTTGATGACAGATGGCCTCCAACTACGCTGTTTATCACAAATATTTTCACATCTATCGGTAAAATGTTTGTGACATCGAAACACTAATACTCCGAAGCATTCTGGTTTAGATTCATTACAAACAAAGAAACAAATGTATATGGTGTCGTCCCAACACCTACACAGTGTTTTATGACTGCGCGCTGCTCCATGCGTGACGCTGACGTCAGTGTTTTTACTGACATGTTGAAAGCACTTCTCAACTTCCACTTCCATTTTCTAAGTTGTTTACCGTCAGATGACATCATAATTTTGCCATTCGGTGCAGGTTACATCAATTTGACGTTGTATTTTTTAGCGCTGCAGTTCGGCGCCATTAAATGTACGAACAGCAATAAATTGTTTCAATGTGGTCAAAATAATAAAAGGGTTGATTTCAAACTGCTCCATGAAGAGTAACATGGGTTGTCATGGTAACCATTTTCTCATTCAATAGACTTACGATCGATACAAGTTTAAACCAAACAATTCATAAATATTTTCTTAATGACACAATATGTATATTTTTTTATTTATGATAATTTTTTTGTGAAATATAACTACAGTCTCAAAACTTTCGGGACAGCCCTCGTATAAAACATTGGTTTTTGGCAGGTCAACCTTTATTTGATCTCTAATGATTGTTAAAACATTACATTGCAGTGATATGGTGGAGGCTGTATCCCGCGGTTTGGACAACATTGGTAGAGTTCAGGCAAGAAAAGGAGAGTTTGCTAAAGCTATAGAAGTGTAAGTATATTACACATTCAGTGGATGTTCATATTTTTAGTTATTTTACGAAGTCTATAAATTGTCCTGCTACAAAATGTACATATGTTTGGGCATAGCTGGTATTTCACTGTCACCTTGAACTTTATATTCACCAGAATTTTGAATTTGCATTAAAATTTAACAAAAATCAAACAGTCATGAAGGAGTATTGATGTATAGCATATGAATAAAGTCATATTGCTAGAAATTGCTTACGTGAAATGAGATCAAGCTCTTTTGTACATCTTGAAATTTATCCTGTGTCTGAAAAAATTCATTCAATTCCGCTCTTTCGTTCATTCATTCATTTGCATATTGGCACAAGCAATGCCTTTGACCATTTACATAAGAAAAAATTTGGTCAAGATGTGTAACATACATTTATATTTATAATACTGCAAAGAAAAATCCAGTAATTTCATTGGTTAAACGCTCGCGTATAGGATCCTATATACACGGCGCTGACAGGGTATATGACGTTTTTCCCTTCATGTGCCTCTTGACAATTTTCGCTGACGGCTCGACTCGAAAACTTTTATCTCTTGATATCCGCAAGTTACTAGAAATTGACAATTGATCTTCACACATGATTCAATAAATATTGAACAGATTACACATGTGCTAGTATTAATATTCAAAACGATAGATTTTTTAAGGTTTGAGCCAAATTCAGTTCGATAAAGTCCATGAGATCAGACGCTTGAAAATAAAAATTAGAGTGAGTGCTAGCGCGCGCTTAACCATGTGTATTGAGGTACCTCATGGGGTAATGCAATTGATTTTCAGGCAATATAACGTGTGAGTGAAATAAAAGAAATTTGATCTTCAACAAGTAATTCCTGATATATTTTTAAAGGAATACGTTTTCATAACTGATATTTTACAAAACTAAAACACTCTAAAGAACTTTATGAACCAAAAACAGCAAAAATACACATACAGTATCTAATTATTAGATCTAGAGAGCTAGGCATCGAAACATAGCTTGTTTAACTAAATTAGATTGAAAAGATGGAATTGCAGTATTATAAATATGTTATACAGGTTGTTGACAGGGTATATGGGGGAATATAACCAGTCTGTGATTCATATAACCCTTGGCTAACACCTCGGATTATATGGCACACAAACTGGTTATATTCCCCCATATACCCTGTCAACAACCTGTATAACTAATAATATACATTCATATATTACTAATGTTTTCAAGTATGAGCATATGTAATTGAAGTATCCGAAAATTGTGTTTCTATATCTTGTAGTAATTAACACATACTTGAAAATGATATACTATTTCTGAAACAGAGAAATATAAACAAAATGATTTCCCATAATCTGTTATTTGTACCCCTTGAGTTTCATTAAAAACGCTAATGTATTCCATTATGATACATTTCAGATGGGAGCGTAAGTTGCCAATGAGTAAATCACCTTTAGAATCTACGTGGTTGTACCATGAAATTGGTCGTTGTTATTTGGAGTTAGATCAACTTGAAGAAGCTAAAAGCAATGGACAACAGTCTGAGATGGCAGCTATTGAGGCTGATGACCAAATGTGGCATCTTCAAGCCCTTGTTCTCACAGCGCAAGCTGAAGGTAAATCTTGTACACATATCAGCACCATTTATGAAGTACAGTAAATCAATGCAATTGTAAATTAACTGGCAACCGATTATAAACAGAAAAAAAATAGTTTTGAAAACTTGTCAGTATTAAGAAATATTCATCATATCCCTGTTAAAATTAATTTTTTTCCAATGCCATTTAAATGTTATTCTTATAATTAGAACAAGATATTTTCTGCAGATTGCTTCATAGATTAATACTTATCAATAATGCATATAAATGGAGTTTTAAACTAGAACAGTTCCATTCATATATCAAAATGGGAACATTTTGATGTACAGTAAAACCTGACTTAAAGACTACCTCATTAATAATAAGACAATCTCGAAATTAAGAAAACAGATTTCCAGTCTGTTTTCACTGTTTTGCTCTTTATTCAACCTAAATATTAAGACCACCTCAATATTAAGACCAGTTTTCAAGGGTCCAAGTGTTGGTCTTATTATTGAGGTTTTACTGTATTGTTACAAGATTGAGAAAGAGCAGCCATGGTACAGCTGTATCCACTCAACAGAGCCTCCCCAAACAGATCCTACATAAATACAGGACTAGAATAAGTTGTTTTCATTGCTGTATTTGAAATAAATTCAGAATAAATGTTAATCATCTTTTGTAGTTAAACTTGGAGAATTACAAGCTGCTGTTGCAACATTTGAGAAGGCTACAGAACTTGCAAAGGCCCAAGGTAGGAACATTCATGCATTTCAACCTCCTAATATAATTTGCTAGTTTATATGCGTTGTGCTGCTGTACAGTGCATGTAGAATGCACCATTTAATAATAGAACTGTAAGGCTGTGCAATCTTCTTTATTGTGGTGATACAAGTATTGCAAGAGTGGGAGGGATGTTTTGAGTGTCCAGGATCAATTTGGTTACAAGACACAATACATGCAGTATCATGTTGTTGTAGATGCATTGACACAACTTTTATTTCCATTGAGGAGTGATGATGTATCTCTATTGTATCCAATTTCCTTCAAAAATGATGAATCAAACACCAATATTTGTATCACACTTCAGTTGGAGCATACATGTATTACCATTTGTTTTGCCAAACTTTGTACTTCTTTGCCTCTTCAGATTACTGATGGTATTGTGTAGGGTTCACTGATTACTGATGGTATTGTGTAGGGTTCACTGATTACTGATGGTATTGTGTAGGGTTCACTGATTACTGATGGTATTGTGTAGGGTTCACTGATTACTGATGGTATTGTGTAGGGTTCATTGATTACTGATGGTATTGTGTAGGGTTCACTGATTACTGATGGTATTGTGTAGGGTTCACTGATTACTGATGGTATTGTGTAGGGTTCACTGATTACTGATGGTATTGTGTAGGGTTCACTGATTACTGATGGTATTGTGTAGGGTTCACTGATTACTGATGGTATTGTGTAGGGAACACTGATTACTGATGGTATTGTGTAGGGTTCACTGATTAGTATATTTTATTAAATAAGTTAAAGCTTTTTGAAGCATATTATCTTAATTCTTAAGTGTTTTTACAAAGCAGCAATACTTCATATACAAATATTCTGTATGACATATTACATTCTAGGAGACAAATCTGCTGAGACTGCCATTAAGAAAGCCATTGAAGAAATCAATGCCAAGATTATTTCTGAGGGTATCCCAGAAACTGACGAAACACCTGATAAAACTGATGAAGATACTAACACTAATGCACAATCGGAAAAACCAGAAGAAGTTAAAGATGCAAAGGAAACTGTTTCACCAGATCCCAATCCTACAAAGCAAGGTAAAGGATTATTTTAAGTGTACAAACAAATGTCCACCAATGAAAATAGCATCTACACCCAAGTGCAACTATTTTGTGCCGTTTCAGTGATCATATTTTCCAAATGTAATTATTAAGTCAATGAAATTTTCTTAAATTCTAGTATGGCAGTATGTTATTTATTACCATCATCATCTGTAATAGTATACCATTATCAAATCAACGAGCTGATGATTGAGGTAGTGGTGTGGTTAATACGGTGTTGGTTGCCCAACCCAGAAGTTTGATGCACAGGTTATTCCCACGCCTCCTTATAACACGCCACTACTGTTATTTTCCCAGGAAATGGGCTTTAGATTGATTCATATTTACTTAATGCTTTCAATACAATCAAGCTCAAATAAATTGATACTTTTGAAAGTAAACAGGCTTCAACTGTAACCCCCTACTTCCCCTCCTCCAAAAAAAAAGTGTATAATCATTCTTATGTGGCTTTGTTACATTTTTTTCTCCCAAAGGCTGTGTGACATCACACTATGACATCACTGTTTAAATATTTACCATAAATGTTCTCCAAGGGAGAAGTGACTTACACTATGACAAACTCTTAATTTCCATATGTATACTTCACAGAGGAACCCCCTGCTGAAACGCAAGCACCAACTCCAACAAAAGAAGAAACAAAACCTGAAACCGAAGTAGAGACTGCAAATACTGAAGCAGTAAAAGACAGCGAAAATACCACTAATGAGAAAACTGAAACTCAAAATGAAGCATAAGTGAAAAGATCAACAAGTTTCTTGCTATAAAACTGATCATTCTTTACTGCCCTATTTCCAGGTTTAAAATAAAAGCAATCAAATTTTAATCAATGCTGCTTTGCAAGTTCATTGTGAAATCACCATTTTTGATAGTTTTATTTTTATAACAATAAAATACATGCAAGATGATTTTATCATTAATATTTGTTATAGAAGCATAATAATCTATCTTTCACATTTTTCCAAAATTAATGTATTTTATATAAAAAATATAAATAAAAGTTTGTCTACTATTTTGCACTGCAATTTAATATATTTTTTGTTAAGTTAATACTAGTTAATGGATATATGATATTTATTTGTGTAAATAAAGTGTTGGTGCATCTTTTTTTATAAAATCTTGCCACATGTGATCAAGTGAGTGTTGATGGACATGCTATTATAAACAGTATTGATATGTACCATAGAAGCATTGTATTTAATGTTCATAAACAATTGGATGCATTGTGTCAACAAATTATGTTCTTTAAGTTTGGGCTTTTAATGTAATTAAAAAGGAATATACAATGTTGTTTTTGTAGCTTTAATTCCAAGTGATAGAGGCATTTTGACTTCATAGTCGAGGAGTAACAACTGGAGAGCAATCTCCATGCTGCTATCTCAATGCTCATTCTATGATGATGGCAGTATCGTTAATCTCATGAACTGACTTCTGAACAATTATAGCTCTTTGTCAATATCAGAATAGGACTATTGATTTATCAATATATCAAAATGAGTCTGTGTCACCACGTTTGTTTCTTCAACATATGAAAATGAGGCATTATAGACGTCGCCGCCATGTTCGTTACGTCAATTTATCAACATGAGACTATACAGACGTTGTCATCATGCTAGTAACATCAACTAATCAAAAGAGGATGTATAGACGTCACCACATCCGTTCCATCCATACATCAAAATGAAACAGAATGTCAAAAATCAAAATCTGTATGTATACCTTGTCATCATGTACGTGACGTCCATATATCAAAATGATGCCGTATAAACGTTACCATTACGTCAGTAATGTCAATATGTCTTTCTGTGTAGGCGTTCGCATATCACAATTGACGTCAATCAATAATATGTTATGTCAATATATTAAAATGAGACTGTGTAACATTGGCACCACGCTAGTTACATTAATACATCAAATGAGGCTGTATTATTAACATCAATAAGTACGCATTTCCCGGGAAACAGATTTTGGCTGGATATTTAATAGATCCCGGAAGTGGGGAATTAGACATCTCCCTCTGTGGAGATTTAGGCAAATGCGTAGCTCTAGGGGATTGGACCCCAAGAAAGAAAAATTGACTTTTACCCCTTGGTCAGCCCGCTGCTCCCCTATGGACAAACCATACTGATGAACAACGGTCAATATATATTAAAATGAAGCTGTATAGACGTAATTATCACATCATTTACATCAAGATATTAAAATGAGGCTGTATAGACGTAATAATCACATCATTTACCTCAAGATATTAAAATGAGGCTGTATAGACGTAATTTTCACATCATTTACGTCAAGATATTAAAATGAGGCTGTATAGACGTTGTTCACACATCATTTCCTTCAATATATCAAAACGAGACTGTATAGACGTTGTTACCACGCCATTTACATCAATATATCAAAACGAGACTGTATAGACGTTACCACGCCATTTCCGTCAATATATCAAAACGAGATTGTATAGACGTTGTTACCACGCCATTTCCGTCAATATATCAAAACGAGACTGTATAGACGTTGTTACCACGCCATTTCCATCAATATATCAAAACGAGATTGTATAGACGTTGTTACCACGCCATTTCCGTCAATATATCAAAACGAGACTGTACAGACGTTGTTACGCCATTTCCGTCAATATATCAAAACGAGACTGTATAGACGTTGTTACGCCATTTCCGTCAATATATCAAAACGAGACTGTATAGATGTTGTTACCACGCCATTTCCGTCAATATATCAAAACAAGGCTGTATAGATGTTGTTACCACGCCATTCACTTCAATATATCAAAACGAGACTGTATAGACGTTGTTACCACGCCATTTCCGTCAATATATCAAAACGAGACTGTATAGACGTTGTTACCACGCCATTCACGTCAATATATCAAAACAAGGCTGTATATACGTTGTTACCACGCCATTCACGTCAATATATCAAAACAAGGCTGTATATACGTTGTTACCACGCCATTCACGTCAATATATCAAAACAAGGCTGTATAGACGTTGTTACCACGCCATTCACGTCAATATATCAAAACAAGGCTGTATATACGTTGTTACCACGCCATTCACGTCAATATATCAAAACAAGGCTGTATATACGTTGTTACCACGCCATTCACGTCAATATATCAAAACGAGACTGTATAGACGTTGTTACCACGCCATTCACGTCAATATATCAAAACGAGACTGTATAGACGTTGTTACCACGCCATTCACGTCAATATATCAAAACGAGACTGTATAGACGTTGTTACCACGCCATTTACGTCAATATATCAAAACGAGGGTGTATATACGTTGTTACCACGCCATTCACGTCAATATATCAAAACGAGGGTGTATAGACGTTGTTACCACGCCATTCACGTCAATATATCAAAACGAGACTGTATAGACGTTGTTACCACGCCATTCACGTCAATATATCAAAACAAGGCTGTATAGATGTTGTTACCACGCCATTCACGTCAATATATCAAAACGAGACTGTATATACGTTGTTACCACGCCATTCACGTCAATATATCAAAACAAGGCTGTATAGATGTTGTTACCACGCCATTCACGTCAATATATCAAAACGAGACTGTATAGACGTTGTTACCACGCCATTCACGTCAATATATCAAAACGAGGCTGTATAGACGTTGTTACCACGCCATTTACATCAATATATCAAAACGAGACTGTATAGACGTTGTTACGCCATTCACTTCAATATATCAAAACGAGACTGTATAGACGTTGTTACCACGCCATTCACGTCAATATATCAAAACGAGACTGTATAGACGTTGTTACCACGCCATTTACGTCAATATATCAAAACGAGACTGTATAGACGTTGTTACCACGCCATTTACGTCAATATATCAAAACGAGACTGTATAGACGTTGTTACCACGCCATTTACGTCAATATATCAAAACGAGGGTGTATAGACGTTGTTACCACGCCATTTCCGTCAATATATCAAAACGAGACTGTATAGACGTTGCTACCACGCCATTCACGTCAATATATCAAAACAAGGCTGTATAGACGTTGTTACCACGCCATTTACGTCAATATATCAAAACGAGACTGTATAGACGTTGCTACCACGCCATTCACGTCAATATATCAAAATGAGGCTGTATAGACGTAGTAAATACCACATCATTTACGTCAATATATCTAAATGAGGCTTAACCTTAACAAAACTTAACCTAAAGTAAACTTCATAAAGATAAAATTAGGTAGAAATTAGTTTTTAGTATGATTTGACCCAGTGGCCTAGTTTTTACCTGATACATGTATTGAAGATGTCCAAGATTTTAATGGGGAAATTTTGATGAAGGGAATATCCTGACCAAGTTTTATTGAGGTTATTCCAAATTGTGACCTCGAGTGCTAACATGCTAATTGTTGACAACAGACAGATGATCACTGACACAGGGTGATCACAATAGCTCACTATGGTCACTGTACTCTGGTTGTGCTAAGAACTAGAATCCATACAATGGAGTGTCGACGTACAATTACAACAATGATATAAATATTAGTTATATCTAAAGTCATACAACGCAACTACTTCTGTTCTACATGTATTACAAAAATTGCAAAAACAACACATGCGTATCAAAATATATAATGTAATCACATTTTATTGTAAATAATGCACATTTAAAATTTTGATCAAGTGATTGTACATATACAATATTTATCAACTACAGGCAAAAACTTCAAAACAAACAATATATACAAGTTTCATTATAGAAGTTTGTTGAGTTGGGACTCCAAGCAAACTGACCAACATATTGTTGAAATATTGTGGAAAACTGCTTTCAGATGTTTATCTCCATGTTTTGAGACCATGACCCATATCGCTGAAATTCCCTTGAAAATTACCAACATTTAAAATAATGGGCGCTTTTGGAAACAAACTGTAGACATATGGTTTTGAACACACAACACACATTTTTATCAATTTTAGTTTTGGCTGCTGTCTAAGAATGAAAAGAAACTCCACTTTGGCAGGAAAAATCTGAGTTAAAATAGGTATAAACCCAGAAACGTTTTCTAATACCCAAAACAATGCTGACAAACTGATTTAACTACTAAGATAAAATATCACAGGACCTACGTAAGGAAAACAAACATTCGTCAAATACTATCACAGAGAAAACATTGGTAGCAAAACTCAATATATATCTGAGTAACACTAGGCTAAAAACCTAAACAACTAAATATTAAACTTTGTAAATAAGAATAACATAACAATTGGATAATAATAAATTCATTAAACAATCATATCACAATCAAATCTCCCTTAAGCAGAAGTTTTCAGATTTACTGAAAATTTTATCAAGACTGGTTGACCATTAAAACACCAAATTCTGCTCCTGACTAAAACGCCAAGAACAAACTTTCAGATTTTAAAATAATTGCATCAAAAAAGTGATTTCTAAATGTTTCCTAGCAACGGAGATATATAGACCATCAAACACAAGCAGCAGACAAGTATACAGGATAGTAAAGTTTGAAAGTTATTTATAAACAATTATGAAGACTACTTTTGTGGTTGTGGTCTTCGCTCTATAACAAATTGGTCATCTTTTTTCATTTTGTACGTAAACAATCTCCTGCTAGGTGTTCTTAGATGATGCACATGTAGTACAAGTCCTTCAAATTTTTCAATAAAATATACAATAGTTTCGGTGGGAGGGAGTCTAGTAAAATTCTGTAACATTTTCTTGAATTCTGCAGTAGACTGATTCTGATCCACATCCATGTATTCCATATCGTCATCAAATTTAATCTGAAGTAAAACAACATTTCAAACACTGTAAACCTAGCAACAAACACTGTAAACCTAGCAACAACACTGTAAACCTAGCATCAAACACTGTAAACCTAGCAACAACACTGTAAACCTAGCAACAAACAATGTGAACCTAGCGACAAACACTGTAAACCCAGCAACAAACAATGTAAACCTAGCAACAAACACTGTAAACCCAGCAACAAACACTGTAAACCTAGCGACAAACACTGTAAACCTAGCAACAAACACTGTAAACCTAGCAACAAACACTGTAAACCCAGCAACAAACAATGTGAACCTAGCAACAACACTGTAAACCTAGCAACAAACACTGTAAACCCAGCAACAAACACTGTAAACCCAGCAACAAACACTGTAAACCTAGCGACAAACACTGTAAACCCAGCAACAAACAATGTGAACCTAGCAACAAACACTGTAAACCCAGCAACAAACAATGTGAACCTAGCAACAAACACTGTAAACCCAGCAACAAACAATGTGAACCTAGCAACAAACACTGTAAACCTAGCAACAAACACTGTAAACCTAGCAACAAACACTGTAAACCCAGCAACAAACACTGTAAACCCAGCAACAAACACTGTAAACCTAGCAACAAACACTGTAAACCCAGCAACAAACAATGTGAACCTAGCAACAACACTGTAAACCTAGCAACAAACACTGTAAACCCAGCAACAAACACTGTTAACCCAGCAACAAACACTGTAAACCTAGCGACAAACACTGTAAACCCAGCAACAAACAATGTGAACCTAGCAACAAACACTGTAAACCCAGCAACAAACAATGTGAACCTAGCAACAAACACTGTAAACCCAGCAACAAACTATGTGAACCTAGCAACAAACACTGTAAACCTAGCAACAAACACTGTAAACCTAGCAACAAACACTGTAAACCTTGCAATGATGGCATTTCTATCATTTCACATTTTGCAGAATGAATGCTGGTGTTTTTCCAACAATGTGATGTATTATGTCACGCAGACTCACATCAATGATAGTACATGTATATATACACAATTACATATTCTTCAGGGTTACTTATGTCACAGAATGATACAGACTGGGAAAAGTGCTAACTGTAATAGAACGAAATATTTTCTAGAAATACAAAAACAAGATACATGTAAATTCTTTACAAACAAAAATTCTGACTTTTACAACAGTGATGATACTAAAATATGCCCTGATGAATGACAACAAAATAAAAATAATACAGTCACTGGGTTACTACGATTCACATTTAGCTCAAACAGGTCAAAAATATTCATCATTAATAAATTTCCTATATTTGTTTCATACAATTACAATTTCTTATTGGAGCAAAAGAAATATATTAACCATAAGGTTGAGAAATAGGAATTTTTTGTCACGTGATTTGAGCGGTCAGGTTGTGTTTTTGAATGTGGTAATAAAAAATCAAGTTTTGAAGTGTTTTGTGGAATAAATCAATGTTGGATTTCGTTAGAAAGTGTTAAATTGTGTTACTAAATGTGTGCATTGGTTGCGTGTTTGATTTATAATGCCAAATGGTAAGCAGAAAAAGAGAAAGGATAGGAATAGTAGTGGCAGTAATTCGGACGGTCCGGATAGTGCAAAGTGTAAGGCAACAAAACATAGAGGCCCGTCAGAAGAATCTTGTGAAAGTGTGTCTGTGAGTGATGTGTTAGGTCAGGCAAATGCCATATTATATGAGGAAAGTGCTAACACTAGTGTTTTTGTAACTGGCGCGGACGGGCATTGCGAGGTTGGCAAGATGGCGGACGGAGCGCGGGGTCCTACCAACCAGGACATTATGTTCTCTATAAAGGATAGCATGAAGGGTATCTCGGACAGGCTTGAGGCAATGGAGAATAGGTTAGGGAAGAAAGTGTGCGACTTTGAGCGGGAATTAAAGAAGGTCTGGGTTGCATTGGAAGACAGGGCGAAACGCACGGAAGATAAAGTGTCCCGCCTTGAGGATAAAGTAGATGCGGCGGACATCGGAGTTGGTGAGGTGAGCTCTCGTGTATCAGAGCTCGAGCGTCAACGACAGCAGCTCAACGATGACGTCACCTACCTCAAGGCGCAGTCGATGCGGAACAACCTCATCTTCTCGGGCATAGTCGAGGACAACACCGTGGGTAGCGAGCCTCCAGCGGTGACGGAGCGTAAACTCCGCGACCATCTGCACAAGAAGATGGGGGTGGCCAAGCAGACCGTGGAGACCCTTCGTTTGGAGCGTGTCCACCGGATGCCGTCTCAACCGGTAGCCGGCAAGGTGCGCAACATAATTGCGCGCTTTGCTTTTTTCAAGGACCGGGAGATGGTGCGACAGCAGTGGCCGCAGCTTAAGGGGACCAACTACTATGTCAACGAGCAGTTCCCACCGGAAGTGCAGGAAAAGAGAAGCAGACTGTTCCCGAAAGTGAAGGCGGCGAAGCGAGAGGGCAAGCGTGCTTGGGTGTCATACGATACTCTGTACGTTGACGGCAAGCCCGTCAGGGACTAGGATTACGTTGGAGATGAACTTTCTATTTTATCTTGGAATATACACGGACTTAACAGTGACAAAAAGGCATGCAAGAATTTTGTTGATACTTTAGCCAAAAATGATATATGTTTCTTGTATGAATCATGGTGTAATGTTAATAGTAATGTCGAGCTCAATGGTTACATTTCACATAACTTCTATAGGAAATTTCAACATAAAAATGCTAAGCGTAGTAGTGGTGGTGTTATACTTTATTATAAAGAATGTTTAAAAGATGGTATCGAAATTGTTAAAAATCATTTTGACTCTATTATATGGGTGAAATTAGATCATGTATTTTTTAACATGGAAAAGGATGTATATCTGTGTGGTGCATATATATGGGGTGATGATTCGCCGGTTTATAATACATTTAATGTTGATCTGTTCAATATTTTGGAAACGGATTTAAATGTTTATGATAAGTTTGGGTCTGTTTATTTATGTGGTGATTTTAACAGTAGAGTTGGGCAAAAATGTGATTATATTGTCCATGACAAGTTTAATTGTATTGTTGATGATGTTGATTATAGCCCCGATTGTAATACTGGACGGGCCTCGTTAGATCATACGCATAATAGTCACGGTGTTAAATTATTAGATTTATGTAAAGCGACCGGTTTACGCATTATGAATGGTCGGCTAGCTAATACACACCAGCATACGTTTTTATCATATAACGGCTGTTCTGTAATTGACTATTTACTGACCTATGATCACGATATTTCACAGTTGAACACTTTTAGTATTGATAGTTTCAATGAATGGAGCGATCATGCACCATTGCGCTTTACCTTGTGTTGTAACAATGTTACTACTGCTATACCTGACCATGAAGAGATTAAGTTTAAATGGGATATGAATTTACGGGAACATTTTCGCTCTGGTATTACTGATAATTTAGCAACTTTTAATGCGATTATACAAAATATAGATTGTTTAAATAGAGAAACCGTAAATAACATGTTAAATAGTTTTACGGATACAGTGAGAAGTGTAGCTGATCCTTTGTTTGCAAAAAAATGTTATTTTAAACAAGATGTTCGCTTCAGTATTAATTCTGTACATGATAATAATTGGTTTGATTCAGACTGTATAACGGCTCGCAATTGTTATTTGCGTGCTCTTAGACAATTTAATTCTGATAAGTCGCAAGAAAATCGAATAAATCTATGTGAACGTAAAAAGCACTATAAAGGTATTGTTCAGAAAAAGAAAAATGCAAATTACAAAAAGAAAATGAATGAGATTGAGAATCTAAGAAGAAGTAAACCGAGAGATTTTTGGAAACATTTTAAAACAAAAACAAAAAATAAATCTGGAAATATACCTTTAGATGCTTTTCGCGACTTTTTTAAGAATTTAGGAGGAAATGTTTTTAATTGTGAAAATGATGAATCTGAGTTTTTTAATGAGCAAAATGATTTTAATTTGCCAAATAACGTTCATCCAGAGCTAGATAGACCAATTTATGTCGAAGAAATTGTTAAAGCTGTTAAATCATTAAAGCGGAACAAAGCCTATGGACTCGATAATTTGTTGAATGAATACTTTATAGAATCTATTGATATTTTATCTTTGCCTCTGTGTGATATGTTTAATAAGATAATAGACTCTGGCGTTTTCCCCGACGCGTGGACAGTCGGTATTATTGTTCCGTTATACAAAAAGGGCCCTGAGTCTGATGTTAATAATTATAGAGGCATTACACTTGTCAGCTGTCTTTCTAAATTGTTTACCTCAGTTATTAATAAGCGAGTTGAAAATATTTGCAACGAATATAACATTATTTCGGACGCCCAATTCGGATTTCGAAAAGGGCGTTCTACTGTAGATGCAATATTAATACTCCAGTCACTAGTACAGAACTATATGTTCGAAAATAAACGTTTGTATGTTGTATTTGTTGACATGATGAAATGTTTTGACTCTATTTATAGAAACGGTCTTTGGTTAAAATTGTTTAAATCTGGAATCCAAGGTAAAATATTACGAATTGTGAGAGATATGTATAGCAATGTTAAATCATGTGTTAAGTCATTTTCTTCATTTTCTGACTATTTCTCATACTCTGTTGGCTTGCGCCAAGGGGAGGTAATGTCCCCTTTACTATTTTCTCTATTTGTGGAGGACATGGAGTTATATCTCCAAGATGATATTAATGCTGGAATACATTTAGATGATATTATAATTTTGTTACTTTTGTTTGCTGATGATATGGCTATTATAGGTAAAAATCCAGCCGAAATTCAGAATCATTTGGACCATTTACACACTTACTGCAACAATTGGGGATTGCAGGTAAATATTGATAAAACTAAAATTATGGTTTTCCGTAAGCGAGGTGGATTATTGGCCTCAGAAAAGTGGACCTACAATAGCCAGCCATTAGAAGTTGTTAGTGACTTTAACTATTTAGGAGTTGTTTTGAATTATACTGGTAGTTATACTCGTAATCAAGAATATTTAGTTGGAAAGGGACTTAAAGCCATGAATGTTTTACTTTGTAAATGCCAAGACTATGATTTGAAGCCTAGTACGCTCTGTCAATTGTTTGATGCTTTTGTTGGCTCTATCATTAATTATGGCGCCGAAGTTTGGGGATATACGAAGTCGAAAGAATTAGAAAGATTGCATCTAAAAAATTTAAAACGCTTGTTAAAAGTTAAACATAATACATGTAATAATATGGTGTATGGCGAGCTTGGTAGATACCCACTTTATATACATAGATATGTACGTATACTGAAATATTGGTTTAAGTTGCAATCTAGCGACAACATCATATTGAAATCTGTGTATAACGAAGCTGTTAGTTATAGCGACAAAGGTTGTAAAAATTGGGTGTATATTGTGAAAAAGATGTTAAACGATTATGGTTTTCCCGAGGTGTTCGAAAATGTACATGATATTGATATGAAATCGTTTTTGTTTGTGTTCAGGTGTAGAATTATAGACTCTTTTAAGTGTGAATGGTACGATGCTGTGAACAAGAGTTCTATGATGGATATGTATAGGCAATTTAAGGCATCACTAGTATATGAACCGTATCTTAATATTTTACCTAGGTCACTAAGAACATATGTAAGTAGGTTACGTTTGTCTGTACACCCACTGAGAATTCAAACGGGTAGATACGCTAGAAATAGAGAGGATAGGTCTGTTAGATATTGCTTGTGCTGTAATTTAAATGACATTGAGGATGAATATCATTTTATTTGTGTTTGCCCTAAATATACAGAACTGAGAAAAAAATATTTAAAAAATATGTATTATGTCAATCCATCTGTGTATAAATATTTGAATTTGTTTAAAACTGTTGACAAAATGGAACTTATTAATTTGTCATTGTTTGTCAAAAATGCTCTATTACTACGATCAAGAATGATAAATGATATAATATAATATATTCATCTCCTTTGCATTTATGATTGTTTGTAATATATTTACAACTGCATTTGTTTCCATATTACATAAGTATTAATATAGTTTATATGTTTTAATTACTTGTTCAAAATCACGTGACAGTATATATGTATGTATTTCATGTTGTATAGACGATGTACTATGTATAAGTCTCGAATAAAAAATCTGTCTGTCTGTCTGTCTTTAATGTTGCATGTGTCATATCGGAGGAATTTTTTAGCGCATCCCTAACACCTCGCTGCCGACTAAATTGTTACTTAATTTTCTACAGGCCGAATGCAAACATACAAAGTGTAGGTCTAAAATACAATGCCCCATTCAAAGTCCTACATATTCCAAAGCACCAATACCGAGTTCTTGACACGTTAAAATAGAACAACTACACATTAAACTATGCTGTCATTCTCAAGATATTAAAATAGAACAATTACACATTAAACTATGCTGTCATTCTCAAGATAAATGGTCGCAACAGGTATTTAAATCTACAATATCAAACGTGGGCAATAGTTTGTTTCATTGCAGCACATTTGCAAGTCTTCAAACTCATCAGACTAAAGTATTGATAATGATACATAACACTTACCAGTAAGTTGATTATGTTAGTTGAGTCAGGGTCACAGGCAGATAAATCCACATCAGCCAGTTTATCAATTTGCCCATGTTTTTCTTCAAGAACATTGCATCTGTATAAATGTAAAACAAAACAGTAGTAAGTAAAAATAAATGGACATCTGAAGTACATTTTTCATAGAAACATTGTTGGAAACCTATGACTCACTGTATTCTGTTACTCTACATTCATCTTAGTTCAAGTCTTGTCATTTTTAGTTGTTAAAAATACAGCGGTGTAATTGTTTGCTTCAAGACCCATTGAAGATTTTTGGACCAATCACAATGCTTGCTCTGCTTTTTAAGCAGTTTTACATCCATGTCAAAATGGTGAAGTCCATGGAACTGTATGATAATATTCAACTCGTGAAACGTTAGAATATATAGAAATTTCAATTAAAGTGAAATGACATCATCCATTTTCTCCACTTTTACAGATTTTGCAGCATTACATTATACTCTTTTCAGTTTGTAAGCAGCATTTTTGTTGGTTGATACTTGGTCTTATCTAATTTTTGTAAAATGACAGAAAGTATGCAAATTAATCCACTGATGATGAATGCAAAGATACTTATGATGATAATACTCGGAGCCATTCAACATATTACATCTATAGATAATCAGCAAGCCCACCCAGCTAGCTCAATTGGTAGAGCACTAGACTGTCACCCAGCAGATACGAGTTTGATTCCCAGGTAAGGCAGGTTATGAGCTATGATCAAGTCCTCCACATGTCAGCTGCTTGCTGTTAGTACTGGTTGATGATTAATTCCAGGCAATCTGGTTAGGTCAACTGGCTGCCGTATATGACAGAAATATTGTTGAAAAATTGCATAAAACCCAATGAAAACAAACAAAGATACTGAGCAAAAGTTTTAAATACCAAATATACTCCAAAACAAACACCTTTATTGTATGATGGCACAGCCATAAATTGTTTCCAAGACCCATGTCTGGTTCTTCTAATATTGCAAAAGCATTTATCAGCATACTCTCAGTACTTATAAGTTATACTCGGAGTAATCCAAAAACAGTTTAAATCTTATACTCACATTGCAGGCTTTTCACTGTGGTCCATGAAATATCTTAAGAAAGATCTCTCAGCAGTATCGCGTTCCGAGTCAGTAACAGGTGAACCATTTAACATCAGAAGATGAGGTAAACGACATATCAAATGTTGTCTTCTCTCTTTCGCCTCATGTTGCTAAAAACAAATGTTAGGATAAACTGATCAATGCATTTGTTATCATTCCGTAAATAGGTAGGCACTGTGGTGTAGGAGTAAATAGGTAGGCACTGTGGTGTAGGAGTAAATAGGTAGGCACTGTGGTGTAGGAGTAAATAGGTAGGCACTGTGGTGTATGAGTAAATAGGTAGGCACTGTGGTGTAGGAGTAAATAGGTAGGCACTGTGGTGTAGGAGTAAATAGGTAGGCACTGTGGTGTAGGAGTAAATAGGTAGGCACTGTGGTGTAGGAGTAAATAGGTAGGCACTGTGGTGTAGGAGTAAATAGGTAGGCACTGTGGTGTAGGAGTACAGGACAGTATGAGGGCACTGTGGTGTAGGAGTACAGGACTGTATGAGGGCACTGTGGTGTAGGAGTACAGCAGTGTATGAGGGCACTGTGGTGTAGGAGTACAACAGTGTATGAGGGCACTGTGGTGTAGGAGTACAGCACTGTATGAGGGCACTGTGGTGTAGGATTACAGCAGTGTATGAGGGCACTGTGGTGTAGCACTGTATGAGGGCACTGTGGCAAAGGAGTACAGCAGTGTATGAGGGCACTGTGGTGTAGCACTGTATGAGGGCACTGTGGTGTAGGAGTACAGCAGTGTATGAGGGCACTGTGGTGTAGGAGTACAGCAGTGTATGAGGGCACTGTGGTGTAGGAGTACAGCAGTGTATGAGGGCACTGTGGTGTAGGAGTACAGCACTGTATGAGGGCACTGTGGTGTAGGATTACAGCAGTGTATGAGGGCAGTGTGGTGTAGCACTGTATGAGGGCACTGTGGTGTAGGAGTACAGCAGTGTATGAGGGCACTGTGGTGTAGGATTACAGCACTGTATGAGGGCACTGTGGTGTAGGAGTACAGCACTGTATGAGGGCACTGTGGTGTAGGATTACAGCAGTGTAAGAGGGCACTGTGGTATAGGAGTACAGCACTGTACTAGGGCACTGTGGTGTAGGAGTACAGCACTGTATGAGGGCACTGTGGTGTAGGATTACAGCAGTGTATGAGGGCACTGTGGTGTAGGAGTACAGCAGTGTATGAGGGCACTGTGGTGTAGGAGTACAGCACTGTATGAGGGCACTGTGGTGTAGGATTACAGCAGTGTATGAGGGCACTGTGGTGTAGGAGTACAGCAGTGTATGAGGCCACTGTGGTGTAGGAGTACAGCACTGTATGAGGCCACTGTGGTGTAGGAGTACAGCACTGTATGAGGGCACTGTGGTGTAGGAGTACAGCAGTGTATGAGGGCACAAAATTTACTCTTATTAGTCTGGTAGTGGAAATTTGAGTGTGAAAAATTTATGAAAGTGTTAAATTGGTGCTAAATATTCTTTTTGGAGATTTAAGTGTGATTATAAGATATGGGAGTAATTGTTGGGTTTAAGTTCCACACTCCACACTCAAGACTTAATAATTACTCCCACATTTCTCAGATAATGAGCCACAAAGTGTAAAAGAGTAGATAATACAATAGCATATACTATACAATCATCTGTAGTGACATTGTTTTATATGAGTAAAGTATTAACTATTAAATTCTCATATCCCAATGTGAGGATTTAGACAAAATGCTTGGTTCTATGGAAGAAGAGAAATTGCCTAATTCCCATGGCTCAGCCCCCTTCCCCTCACTGCGGCAAAATATTAATTATCAATACTGTTGAACATGTGACATACACATCTACAAATTCAAAATACCTTCTATACAATTTCAATTCATATGACTTTTTCACAACATCTGAAGTGCAGTATAAACGGGCTTGGTCGTAAAATTTAAGGACTATGGCTGGAAGAATTATATGCTCATGTAATAGTATAAAAAACTTGACTCCTTTTCACCATTCTAACTCATACACACAAATGCTCTAATAAAATCTTGACTAACTGATAAATCAAGCTTAACTTAATGAAGATTTAAGGCTACGTACATCAAGGAACGGAACTTCTGTGATTCGTAAATTCTCTATCCAGACCAGTTTGTCGATCTCTTCCCAAGATTGCAGCTTTGATTGGCTCAAATTCAACATCATCACACAGCGGAAAATTTGACGCAATGGAATAGTATCACTGATTGTAGATAAATTTGAACTGATAAGATTCAGAGATTGTATATAAGGGAAAGCTCGACCAAGTTTGTTTATCTCTTCCCAGTCTTCAATCTCACTGTTGTTCATGTATATTTTATTTAGACATCTACCTTTATACTTGTAGCCTGAAGGTAAATCTACAGTTTTATAACCATTCAGGCTAATATGCAACTCTTGCAAACTGAAATTAAAAAACAACAAATAAAAAATCTGATGCTATAGTATGAAAGAAGCATTAGTCTAACTCTACTGTGAGAATGAAATGACATTTGCTATGCAGCAACATGAATGTCCTGACACCAAATTGGTCAACATTGTTGACAGTACAATGTAATTTCATAAGCAATCAAAACATAAAAAATTGAAGTCATTCAAAACGTCACAAGAACTAAAAGAAATTATTTCACTTGACTTCATTATTAGCTTTAAGTTGTGAACAAGGTGTCATTAGTAAGTGATGACTGCTCCCCCAAAGCAAAGTCCTTGCTCACGACCTTGACCTAGTAGGTACAGACTCTAACTTGTAACACCTTCATATCATGCTCAACAACAATCTTAAGTTTCATTGGAGCCCCTTGGATTGTTAAGCAGTTAAATCTGGGACATGAAAAACTATAAAAGAATAAGCGTGAAAACTATACATGCCCTTGTCTGTGACCTTCAAGGTACAGACTTGTCTACTGAGCTCAACACACATTCCCATAATGCCTTATGTTTGCATAAAGTATCATTAGAACATATTGATTCATTTCAAAGTTATAACTGGGACAGGAGGTGTTTGGATGGACTGACAGACTTATTTACATACACAGCGATTAACATATGCCTCATTTATGGGGCATAATAAATGTCTTTTAATGGAAAAGGAAATTTTGCTGAGTTTGGAAATTATGTGCATATACAGTAAAACCTCACTTAAAGACCACCTCAATAATAATACCACCTCAATAATAAGACCACCTCAAAATTATTACCACAATTTTTAAATACATTTCCCCTGTTTTCAACCTCAATAAGAAGACCAATTTTCAAGGCTCCCAAAGGTGGTCTTATTAATGAAGTTTTACTGTCTTTAATACAATACAAACATGATTACTTAGGAAAGCATTGCAAGATTCTGGCGAGTGTTGGCCAAGATACACCTGTTCCATTTAGTACAAGAGTCTTCAATTCAAATCTACACGTCAAGTCATCTTCCAATGTCGAGTCATCAAGAAGATTCATGGTCAAATTCATGAACTCCAGATTCTTCATATGCTCCAAGAGCGTTATCACCTAAAGGTAAAAAACGTGTTTATACTAGTAATGCAGATGGGAGATTGAATACAAATGTTTAATCTTAAGTAATTATGGATACTTTACATGATTAAATTACATATAACTTAATTACACTGCCAATTTAAAACAAACATGTAATGAAAGCATTTAACACATATATGAACCACCTCAAGTCTGCTTCCATGGAAGAGTCAGTGCAAGTGAATTATGAGGGGGCATAACTATAAAAGTTACCAAGGTCCAACGCAGGACCTTTGGGTTTAACACAGGACCTTATCTTATTTTTTCTAAAGGTACCAAAACTGCTTCATGGATTGCCTGACATTTGGTCAGAGGAACTTGCATTGTTTTTCTGACCACAAGAAATTTAGTTTGACCTCAACTGGTTTTGATTGCATGATAGCGCATTAACATGCTGGACATTGGAACAGGGACCTTGCAACAGGCTACAAAACATGCATGAGATTTGTCTGACATGTAGGTCGTTCAATTCACTTTCTCAAAGCCTGCTTTTTCTCAGACAGACAGAATTCATTAGATAGAAGCACTGCAAACACACAGACAATTTTCTACTTAAGATGTGACAATGAATATCTTTGCAATGGCCTTTTTTTCATCTATGAAGCAATGATTGCACAGGCAGCAACATGGCACTTAAATACTGGAGTCCTCAAAACAACAATCCAGGTCATCCTTAAAAATTGTTTGCTTGATACAACTCTTCCCAGCAAATTTTGGGTGGGTAAGTAGTTTGTTTATGATACTTTATATAGGTGTTCAAGTTTAAACTACCAGGTATTCATACACAGCCTTAAAACATTTCCACATTTGGACACCTAATAATGTTTATTTAGTAGAGACAATTTTCAGGTGTAGGTAGAGTTACACCAAACAAACAATTTGTTAAGAATGGCCAAATCAAATATGAATAAAGCAACACACACATACTTCTTTCCAGTCGGTAATAAAATTCTTAGTAAGGTCTAGCTCCTTTATACCCCTAAATAATTCATCAACAACTGCGATATCACCCACAGTACTTATTTGTTCATTATCCAACGTCAGCAAACTGGGCAATCGTAGTTTCATTGGTTCTGAAATTATGAATATATATCTCAAAATACATACAGTATAGCATTATAACTTACCAAGTACATGGCATAGCTTTCTAAATGAGCATCTCCATGACAAAACCTGTATCAGTGGCGTTGGTTATGACTTCATGGACATGTAAGCCATTTATGGTTTATACATGTACATGGTTTATATGTCCGTGATGATGTTCACTCAGAAATTCCGTTTGAAAGTTTTGGCATCACAAACTAAGCGCTGTCTCTAGTGTTTTAAAAGTTGAAAGATATATCTGATAGAAAAACTATACTTCTAAAAATGGATTATTTAGTCACTAATACAGGTTTGATGGTGAAACAGCTTGAACATTTCTTAATTTTCAGGAATAAATGTAACTTGAAGTGTTGAAAATTCACCAATGTCCAATTTTAGAACCAAATAGCATCTTAATTTAACTGAAACATATTTTGACCTACCATGATCTTTCACAGAGATTAAGACAAAGAAAAGTTTCAAACATTTCATACACCACAATATTATTTCAACATACTTTTGTCAGTCGAGTCCGACTTTGAACCTAATGGTTCACAATGTATAAAGCTGTACTGTTCATTGCCTGGTCCATTGTCATACTTCTCAAACATAGCTGTCGTCAAATCCCTCATGATTGGCTGCAAAATATGATCAAACAAATCAATAACATGTCTATTACTTTGAGCCAGTAGTTCCCAGCCCCGAAATTATGCATAGGACAAACAAATTATGCTTGGCTCCGGTAACAAAATGATTTATCCAAATTGAATGTAAATGCAAATGGTAGCATTACTAACATCTAATTTCAACAACTATAATAAAGACAAATTATCTATTCCGTGGGCTCATTGCAATGTAGATTTTGTCAGTCAAAAAGACTGATGACCCAGCAACAAGTCAGAAGATAAAATATATAAAAATTCTGAGCTGAGTTGCACTTCCCAGGTATTGGAGGCAATACTTATAAATAAGCGATATGGATCTGTACAATAATAACCCTACACTCAAAATAGTTTTATGCTGTTTATGTATTCGCAGTTTACATCAAGTGAAAAGATAAGAAGTTAAATTTTATTTTTTCCGATTGCTAAACGCAACAAATTTTTCTACAGCAATGAATTTAGGGGTGGGACTAAAATCCGGGACTTTAAGAAAATCTGGGACTTTGGTGAGAAAATCCGGGATCGATAAATTGAACTACATTGTAGAAACTACGGTCCATAACCGATAGCCGGGACCCGGTATGCATTATACTTAGTATATTATTAATTGGCAAAGTATATTATTAATTGGCATAGTATATTGTAAATTGCCAAAGGCTATTAATTGCCGAATGCCAATAAATGTATGTATGATGAAATAAATGAATAAGAAGCACAAAACTGTGCTCTAGTCAAACTTAGGACATCAAAAGAAAAGGCTATAGTATACTATTATTTGAAAAAATAAATAATTGTACGTGCGATTTTATTTTCATAGCTTGCACACCTTAATTATAAGAAATAGAATGTAAATTTTTAATTGCATCGATTTATCAATCATTTATTCATAATGCATGCTTATATTTGCATACGGTTCTTTCGTTTGATCTGAGATTTCTTTGAAACGCCTATCATCAAAGGAAGATAGCTTATTACGTTCCGATTCTGCGGATGAATTTGTTATTAACTTAGAAAATTTGAGCGGACCTTGGTGTGAGGCGTTTTCTAGCTATTTCGAAATGCATATAAAGCCTGATATAATTAAGTATTCCGGAAAATGGTTGTTGCAAGATGAAAAATTATTTAGTTCTTATTCTGGTATTACAACAAACATTTCCGAAAGTTTCAACAATCTTATTAAGTGGGTTAATCGGTCGATAACATGCTTCTCAGTTTGATCTATCTACAGAATACAATAAATGTAGAAACTATGCGCGGTAGGGCAGGTCTAGGAGATTATGATTTGAAACGTGAATTCGATCATTTTCAACTAAATGCGGAAGACTTAATTTTTCAAAATCCAGTCATAAAATCAGATGATATATTGTCCGCTGTTAAAAATCAAATTAAGCAGAACAGTACTCAAATGAATGAAAATGAAATAGCTGCTGAGGTACGGTGCACTGATACTCAATCATGTGATGCTAATAATATTCCAGAATCTAATAACCATGACACTTCTCCAAACAAACGATGTGAAAATTTTGTATTTGTTTACAGATAAAATGAATTTGTAATTTATTATTTCGGAAACCAGAACCAAAAAGCATTTTAGTAAAAAAACAAACTTATAAGTCGTTTTTTCCACTTCAGTCAAAAGCTTTAAGTTACTTAGCTAAGAAACATGTTGACTAAGATGCTTTATGGACATGGCTCCTGTTGTTAATGATGTATGTGTATTTCCTATACCGATGTGAAAATAAAGTTCAGTTCTGTTTTGTTCTGTAATATATATATGCAAACTGTGTCTTAATAAAATGTATTGACTTGATTTGTAAATGTGTGTTAGTATTTGTTATGAAGCATATCAAAATTGTTTTTAATACTGATCTTTGCCTACAATATACAACAAATATGGACTACATTACTTATTATATTTAAAATCCGGGACTTTAAGAAAATCCGGGATCGATAAATTGAACTACATCGTAGTAGAAATCAACGGCCCATAACCGATAGCCGGGACCCGGGTTGTAAGAAAATCCGGGACTTTGGTGGGAAAATCCAGGATCGAAAAATTGAACTATATCGTAGTAGTAATCAACGGTCCATAACCGATAGCCAGGACCCGGGTTGTAAGAAAATCCTGGACTTTGGTGGGAAAATCCGGGATCGATAAATTGAACTACCTCGTAGTAGTTATATATCAACGGTCCATAACCGATAGCTGGGTCCCGGGTTGTAAGAAAATCCGGGACTTTGGTGGGAAAATCCGGGATAGATAAATTGACCTACATCGTAGTAGTTATATATCAACGGTCAATAACAAATAGCCGGGACCCGGGTTGTAAGGAAATCCGGGATCGATATTTTGGACTATATCGTAGTTATCAACGGTAAATAACGGATAGCCGGGACCCGGGTTTATTATACTAAGTATGTTATAAAGGAATATTATAAGACTACTGTGTAGCCAAATTATTAGCATAAAAAATTAATTTAGAATCCCGGATAACGGATTTCTTATAAGATACTAGATGTACTAGCCCTGATGCAATTTAAGTACTAAACAGTCTGCATAACTTAAACTAAAGCATAACTTTTTATCAATATAAACCAGTTAAAATCTTTATTGCTAAAACAATGCACACACAAAAATAACTAAAAATATTCATTTCGCAAACTTAAAATTGTTCATCGTTCACAGCCTTTCAATTAACATATTTTACAATCTTAAAATAACATCCCATTAATAACAATATAAAAAGCATCCAAATTATATTTATTTCACAAACTTAAATTGTTTATCGTTCACACCCCCTTCGTTCACACCCCTTCAGTTAATATATGTTACACTCGAACAATTTTTAAAAAGCGATCCCGTAGGATCCCGGATTTCAGTCCCACCCTGAATTTAGTGATGTTACACCACTGGCGTGTTCGTTTTGGGCAGACATTCAGACGAACAGACCACGCATTAAACAATCATTTTATTAATTTAATAGATCTATATGATAAGTTCATGAACTGTTGTGTAAAAACCGTTGGAAATAAATTGTAAACTAACCCAGTTGTTTCTTCTACTATAATAGGTTCTAGGCTACGGTGACCTAAATTCCAGTTAACGCCGAAATTCGTAACCAACCTCCTGACAAGTCGGATACAACACAGGAAATATCAAACAATATTCCCAATGTTCTCTTCAAATATGTCTCGACTTTGCAAGAAAATTCAAATAAGTATGCGGCTGCTATCGTCATATAACAAAATTTAGCTTGATGCTATACGACAACTAATATCTGGAGGAAAAAGGCGTGGCTTAAATTTAATGAATGTAGGACGGGGGGGGGGAGTACGGTATCGGCTAAATACTGACGAATGTTTTACAGGCGTCACTGTCGTCTTATGTAAACTAGCATTCGATTTGGACTTCTATCATGATTGTAAATTAATACTCCGACAGAGTCATTGGTTTTGTTCAATACTTAGATTTAATTTCAATCATTAAACGAAAAAGGTAAGTTTATGACGTCTTTTATAAAGGCATTAAACATGCAAAAACAAACGCATGTATTTTATATATGTATGCATGGATATATATATATATCTCCCCAAAACAATTTCTGGAATATGTGTGACAAAACTAGTAAAAAAATATTAAGTTAGCTTAAATTAAGAGCGTCTATTTAGTTTTATAAAATCCCTGCTAAAATCAGAGACATATTAGTCTCTGCTAAAATTAATGATGAAGTCTGTGTATACACTATACCAAATATAGGAGCAAACACCATTTAAATTTTTGAAGTTATTTGTTTAGGGCAGAATGGTACAAATAACAATATTAAGAAGTATATCATAATCTATTTGGGCGACAACCACTTACTAGAAGTCCATCTTCAGCATCTATGTAAGTATAGAAAAAGTCAAAGTGACCACAGGATTACTCTGTTAACACGACAACTAGTATCAGGAGGTCCATGTTCAGTGCCTATGTTAGAGTAGAATCGCTTAACAATTTGAACGACAACCAGTATCTGGAGGTGTGTGTTCAGTGCCTATGCTAGGGTAGAATCACTCTACTGATTGAACGACAACCAGTATCTGGAGGTCTGTGTTCAGTGCCTATGTTAGGGTAGAATCGCTCAACTGTTTGACGACAACCAGTAGCTGGAGGACTGTTTCCAGTGCCTATGTAAGGATAGAATCACTCAACTGTTTGAACGACAACTAGTATCTGGAGATCCGTGTTCAGTTCCTATGTTAGGGTAGAATCACTCTACTGTTTGAACGACAACCAGTATCTGGAGGTCCGTGTTCAGTGCCTATGTTAGGGTCGAATCACTCTACTGTTTGAACGACAACCAGTATCTGGAGGTCTGTGTTCAGTGTCTATGTTAGAGTATACTCGCTAAACTGTTCGAACGACAACCAGTATCTGGAGGTCTGTGTTCAGTGCCTATGTTAGGGTAGAATCACTCAACTGTTTGAACGACAACCAGTATCTGGAGGTCTGTGTTCAGTGCCTACGATAGGGTAGAATCACTCTACTGTTTGAACGACAACCAGTATCTGGAGGTCCGTGTTCAGTGCCTATGTAAGGGTAGAATCACTCTACTGTTTGAACGACAACCAGTATCTGGAGGACTGTGTTCAGTGCCTAGGTAAGGGTAGAATCTCTCTACTGTTTGAACGACAACCAGTATCTTGAGGACTGTGTTCAGTGCCTATGTTAGGGTAGAATCACTCCACTGTTTGAACGACAACCAGTATCTGGAGGACTGTGTTCAGTGCCTATGTTAGGGTAGAATCACTCTTCTGTTTGAACGACAACCAGTATCTGGAGGTCTGTGTTCAATGCCTATGTAAGAGTAGAATCACTCTACTGTTTGAACGACAACCAGTATCTGGAGGACTGTGTCCAGTGCCTATGTTAGGGTAGAATCACTCTACTGTTTGAACGACAACTAGTATCTGGAGGTCTGTGTTCAGTGCCTATGTAAGGTTAGAATCACTCTACTGTTTGAATGACAACCAGTATCTGGAGGTGTGTGTCCAGTGCCTATGTAAGGGTAGAATCACTTAACTGTTTGAACGACAACTAGTATCTGGAGGTCTGTGTTCAGTGCCTATGTAAGGGTAGAATCACTCTACTGTTTGAACGACAACCAGTATCTGGAGGTCTGTGTTCAGTGCCTATGTTAAGGTAGAATCACTCTACTGTTTGAACGACAACCAGTATCTGGAGGACTGTGTTCAGTGCCTAGGTAAGGGTAGAACCTCTCTACTGTTTGAACGACAACCAGTATCTGGAGGACTGTGTCCAGTGCCTATGTTAGGGTAGAATCACTCTACTGTTTGAACGACAACTAGTATCTGGAGGTCTGTGTTCAGTGCCTATGTAAGGTTAGAATCACTCTACTGTTTGAATGACAACCAGTATCTGGAGGTGTGTGTCCAGTGCCTATGTAAGGGTAGAATCACTTAACTGTTTGAACGACAACTAGTATCTGGAGGTCTGTGTTCAGTGCCTATGTAAGGGTAGAATCACTCTACTTTTTGAACGACAACCAGTATCTGGAGGTCTGTGTTCAGTGCCTATGTTAGGGTAGAATCACTCTACTGTTTGAACGACAACCAGTATCTGGAGGTCTGTGTTCAGTGCCTATGTTAGGGTAGAATCGCTCAACTGTTTGACGACAACCAGTAGCTGGAGGACTGTTTCCAGTGCCTATGTAAGGATAGAATCACTCAACTGTTTGAACGACAACTAGTATCTGGAGGTCCGTGTTCAGTGCCTATGTTAGGGTAGAATCACTCTACTGTTTGAACGACAACCAGTATCTGGAGGTCCGTGTTCAGTGCCTATGTTAGGGTCGAATCACTCTACTGTTTGAACGACAACCAGTATCTGGAGGTCTGTGTTCAGTGTCTATGTTAGAGTATAATCGCTAAACTGTTCGAACGACAACCAGTATCTGGAGGTCTGTGTTCAGTGCCTATGTAAGGGTAGAATCACTCTACCGTTTGAACGACAACCAGTATCTGGAGGTCTGTGTTCAGTGCCTATGATAGGGTAGAATCACTCTCCTGTTTGAACGACAACCAGTATCTGGAGGTCCGTGTTCAGTGCCTATGTTAGGGTAGAATCACTCTACTGTTTGAACGACAACCAGTATCTGGAGGACTGTGTTCAGTGCCTAGGTAAGGGTAGAACCTCTCTACTGTTTGAACGACAACCAGTATCTGGAGAACTGTGTTCAGTGCCTATGTTAGGGTAGAATCACTCTACTGTTTGAACGACAACCAGTATCTGGAGGTCTGTGTTCAGTGCCTATGCAAGGATAGAATCACTGTACTGTTTGAACGACAACCAGTATCTGGAGGTCTGTGTTCAGTGCCTATGTAAGGGTAGAATCACTCTACTGTTTGAACGACAACCAGTATCTGGAGGTCTGTGTTCAGTGCCTATGCAAGGATAGAATCACTCTACTGTATGAACGACAACTAGTATCTGGAGGTCCGTGTTCAGTGCCTATGTAAGGATAGAATCACTGTACTGTTTGAACGACAACCAGTATCTGGAGGTCTGTGTTCAGTGCCTATGTAAGGGTAGAATCACTCTACTGTTTGAACAGCAACCAGTATCTGGAGGTCTGTGTTCAGTGCCTATGTAAGGATAGAATCACTCAACTGTTTGAACGACAACCAGTATCTGGAGGTCCGTTTTCAGTGCCTATGTAAGGGTAGAATCACTCTACTGTTTGAACGACAACCAGTATCTGGAGGTCTGTGTTCAGTGCCTATGTAAGGTTAGAATCACTCTACTGTTTGAATGACAACCAGTATCTGGAGGTGTGTGTCTAGTGCCTATGTAAGGGTAGAATCACTTAACTGTTTGAACGACAACTAGTATCTGGAGGTCTGTGTTCAGTGCCTATGCAAGGATAGAATCACTCTACTGTATGAACGACAACTAGTATCTGGAGGTCCGTGTTCAGTGCCTATGTAAGGATAGAATCACTGTACTGTTTGAACGACAACCAGTATCTGGAGGTCTGTGTTCAGTGCCTATGTAAGGGTAGAATCACTCTACTGTTTGAACAGCAACCAGTATCTGGAGGTCTGTGTTCAGTGCCTATGTAAGGATAGAATCACTCAACTGTTTGAACGACAACTAGTATCTGGAGGTCCGTGTTCAGTGCCTATGTAAGGGTAGAATCACTCTACTGTTTCAACGACAACCAATATCTGGAGGTATGTGTTCAGTGCCTATGTAAGGGTAGAATCACTCTACTGTTTGAACGACAACCAGTATCTGGAGGTCTGTGTTCAGTGCCTATGTAAGGTTAGAATCACTCTACTGTTTGAATGACAACCAGTATCTGGAGGTGTGTGTTCAGTGCCTATGTAAGGGTAGAATCACTCTACTGTTTGAACGACAACCAGTATCTGGAGGTCTGTGTTCAGTGCCTATGCAAGGGTAGAATCACTCTACTGTATGAACGACAACTAGTATCTGGAGGTCCGTGTTCAGTGCCTATGTTAGGGTAGAATCACTCTACTGTTTGAACGACAACCAGTATCTGGAGGTCTGTGTTCAGTGCCTATGCAAGGGTAGAATCACTCTACTGTATGAACGACAACTAGTATCTGGAGGTCTGTGTTCAGTGCCTATGTTAGGGTAGAATCACTCTACTGTTTGAACGACAACCAGTATCTGGAGGTCTGTGTTCAGTGCCTATGTAAGGGAAGAATCACTCTACTGTTTGAACGACAACCAGTATCTGGAGGTCTGTGTTCAGTGCCTATGTTAGGGTAGAATAACTCAACTGTTTGAACGACAACTACATGTAGTATCTGGAGGTCTGTGTTCAGTGCCTATGTAAGGGTAGAATCACTCTACTGTTTGAACGACAACCAGTATCTGGAGGTCTGTGTCCAGTGCCTATGTAAAGGTAGAATCACTCTACTGTATGAACGACAACTAGTATCTGGAGGTCCGTGTTCAGTGCCTATGTTAGGGTAGAATCACTCTACTGTTTGAACGACAACCAGTATCTGGAGGTCTGTGTTCAGTGCCTATGTAAGGGTAGAATCACTCTACTTTTTGAACGACAGCCAGTATCTGGAGGTCTGTGTTCAGTGCCTATGTAAGGGTAGAATCACTCTACTGTTTGAACGACAACCAGTATCTGGAGGACTGTGTTCAGTGCTAATGTAAGGGTAGAATCACTCTACTGTTTGAACGACAACCAGTATCTGGAGGACTGTGTTCAGTGCTAATGTAAGGGTAGAATCACTCTACTGTATGAACGACAGCCAGTATCTGGAGGTCTGTGTTCAGTGCTAATGTAAGGGTAGAATCACTCTACTGTTTGAACGACAACCAGTATCTGGAGGACTGTGTTCAGTGCCTAGGTAAGGGTAGAACCTCTCTACTGTTTGAACGACAACCAGTATCTGGAGGTCTGTGTTCAGTGCCTATGTAAGGGTAGAATCACTCTACTTTTTGAACGACAGCCAGTATCTGGAGGTCTGTGTTCAGTGCCTATGTAAGGGTAGAATCACTCTACTGTTTGAACGACAACCAGTATCTGGAGGACTGTGTTCAGTGCTAATGTAAGGGTAGAATCACTCTACTGTTTGAACGACAACCAGTATCTGGAGGACTGTGTTCAGTGCTAATGTAAGGGTAGAATCACTCTACTGTATGAACGACAGCCAGTATCTGGAGGTCTGTGTTCAGTGCTAATGTAAGGGTAGAATCACTCTACTGTATGAACGACAGCCAGTATCTGGAGGTCTGTGTTCAGTGCTAATGTAAGGGTAGAATCACTCTACTTTTTGAACGACAGCCAGTTGCTGCACGCCTGTTGGTATTCAGAGGGTTTACAAAGTACCACTGGAAACCTCATATGCTCATCAAATGAGTGTTTAAACTTTGTAAAAATCTCCATCTTTGTAACTCCATACCGAAATTTTACGCTTCTCGAGTATCTATTTGAGAAGAACATGGGACATAGTTGCCGCATTTGAATCATAATGATTGTTGGATACATATATTTAACCAAAAAAAAACAATTTTGAGTGTTTATTATGACAGTGTTTGATTATTCAACGTCATTTTCTCTAGCGACAACGGTTCTGTTTTATATCACAACTCAAGCATGTGTTGTACAACTACATGTATTTTGATAGAAGCAAAATTAAAAGTATAAATCGCATCCCGATCAGATGGGGGGGGGGGGGAATACCTTTTGATTGAAGGGAGGTCACGAGACTTAGAGTGCATACAATTTTCCTTTCCATATTCGAATAACTAATACTAATAAATACTAGCCCACAATTCTAAAAAACAATTCATATTCCTTTTGCTTTGTCCCGAATGCATTTTTGCGAAACCTACACACATGAAATAACCAAAACGCATAGCTACGGCCTTATGAAATCAATGGTTAGTTTCTTAGGCCCTCTCGCATTCGATTTTAACCTCCCACATTGAACCTGTTTATCAAAGAAAAGAATCAAAAGATGTACATGTAAAATGCCATGTAACATTTTCAAATCAATATTTTCCATCTATACACTTACGGGGTTTTCTAACCAGACTATTTTATACTTCACGAATCTCACAGATTTTAAAACAAATGTATTAACAGAAAATGTTAGTATGTTGTTGCATACGATATGTCGAGAGTATAGCGCTATTGTTTCTCGAATGTAGTTACTAGTATAAGTAAACCAATGAAACTCAGAACACAAAATGCGTATTTTCGCTCGTTGTGTCAATTTTGGAGTTAATTTCATTATCTAAAATCGAAAACTATCAGATACACAATCGACTTTCACAATGGAAATAACTTACTCTTTTTAAATTGCTCATATGGGGTTAGTGAACGGGCCCTGCAGTCGACATGGTGCTGGCCAGAATGTCGAACAAACAAGTAAGTGTTAGAAATCTAGAAACTCATTAGTAAAACTACATCTAAAATGGTGTCAATGGCTTAGGAGTGGATGCATTGAGTCTTGAATTGAATTCTCTTGCGGAGGAAATATGCGCGTATGTTTCATAATGTCTTCATTTTTCAAGTAGCACGGCCACTCGAGCATCATACATCCATGAATAATGTACGCATGCACTGGTAATGTGGCCCATGACTGTTTTATGGCGTTCCTGACGTTATATTACATCAGTGCTATCTTCGGATTCATCTTTACTCATCGTTAACATTGCCGACAGACGTAAACTAGTATATCGCCGTCGTAGACGATGAGTGTATTGCGGGATGAATGGAATGAGCTGTGAGACGTTGCAAAATTCAATATTTGCATATACATATATATGGGGTATAATTCCATATATATATATATATATATAATTATATTGTATAATGACATACGAGGGGTGTTTAATATATACGCGGGAAAATGCTCTCATTTCCGTATTAGTCGCTTGTTTCCTACACAACTTTCAGAACATGTAGCTACGTTTATTTCAAATTGATTCACCGATAATTGTTGTTAGTTACCGAAGTTCAAAAGAACGCGGTTACCTATGGCAACGTCACTTTACGTCGGGCGGCCCAATGTCTAAAATTCCAACCTTTATCGTTGCCAATTATGGCGTACTATTTGTGCGTTTGTTATAAAATGTTTATTTTACAATTTGATTTTAAGAGTCCAAATATATACAATAGCAATGTAATTATGATAGCAAATTAACAATTGGACCACACAAGTCTGTTTTAGATACATTTTTTTTCGAAGTCGTCTAAAAATGAGTACGAAACTAAAATATGCGACAGAATGTTGTGTCGTGAATGAAATGTCAAAAACATTCCAACGGTAATGTTGCAGAAGACAAAAAGACTCAATCGCATGCAGAAACAGAGCATTTATTGCATATATTCGTACACAGAGACGGGAAGTTCAATGCTGAAACGCAAGTGGCCCTCTCGAGGTCAATAACGTCAAATCACGTCTCCAACACTCTAGCTTTCCCGACGGTCTATCCAATTAATTAAATTAAAATTGCAAATGAAATGTTTTGATTGACAGGTGTAAGTAATGTATCTTGTTTCATGGATTGTTTTGTATTAATAATTGAATGTCCCATTTACAATGAAAATATGCTTACAAGTATCATGTATGCTACATTTAACTGCGTTACAGTGACGTTGGGCCAGTGTAGCCATAGTGACGTTACGGTTTCTACGATATTACAAATATTTACTTGGACTTAATTCACTACGATTGTCTATTTCGAATACTCCACTTAATTCACTACGATTATCTATTTCGAATACTCCAAGCTATCGTATGACTTAGTTTTGAAAACCTCTCGTATACATGTGGTATAATTCCATATATTGGGTATAATTCATATATGCGTTGTAAAAAATATTTATGTTTTTATTCAAAGGTTTACCTGTCTAACAGTCCATTCGTTCTAATTCTAATCAAGCGTATCAACTGGTGCACATTACTGACCTATTACCTCTTACAGATTTACACGACAAATGATATAAACATGAACGGCCGGTATTTAAGACAAAAATACAACTACAGTCAATCCTAAAAACATCATTATTATAACATTCCAGTCAGTATTCGCACATTCTCTTCCCATGGTAAGTGCCAACTATAGTACTGATTATATCTATACTAAAAATGATAATGTTGGGTATGTTAGCTGAGCTGACCGCATCAGAAATACGTATGCTGATGACCAACACGATGTATGAACTTCACGAGTAATTACAGTTTGTCCTTCCTACCACCGTCCTCGGTGGCTCTGTTGATAGAGGGTCCCCTCAGGATCGGGAGGTTGTGGGTTCGATACCCAGCTGCATCATACCAGACGTTTAAAATGGTACTGGTATAGCTCCCTTGCTTAACACTCATCATATGAGGGTAGTTCCAGGATATTTGTAGTTGACCCGGTGTCAGGATAATGGGACTGGGAAGTCTCCGATATAACTGAAATGCTGTTGAGTGCGACTTAAAACTCCAACAAAAAAACAAACGCACGAACGAACAAACAAAGCAAACTTGTCCTTCCTACCATTTGTATCTAGGTTTGATAGCCAAATAGTCCTGATGCCGCTTATCCTCCTAAGGATAAATACGATAATTAGGTCTATCAGGTAAATGTCATGAAAATGACCACAGCTGGTCAATTATTGCTTCAAAGAACATTGAGTTCTTTTCCCCGCGGACAAACTTAATCACAAACACCAACTATAAATAGCTCAAGTTTTATTCAATGTAACAACATTCAGTTATAACATAACATATATATATACAGTCAAAGCCAATTCTAAACTAGAACTGTCACTGAGTGACGAATAATACCCCCACAATACTGCCTTGTCACAGAAGTATGGCAAGCTGCAACCATAAGAAAAAAATATAAACTACGTTTCAATTGTCAATAAACTTTGTAACGATAAACTTTGTTACAATTGTCAATATACGGAAAAACTGTTAACTAATTTTAGACATTTGAACTCAAAAGTGTGACCTTGATATGGCAACTTTGTTAACTAATTTTTGACATTTGAACTCAAAAGTGTGACCTTGATATGGCAACTTTGTTAACTAATTTTTGACATTTGAACTCAAAAGTGTGACTTCGATATGGATGTGATTGTTGCACATGACATAACGTCTCATTGTGGTGAACAATTGTGCCAGGTTAATTGAAAATCCCACAGTAGATGACAAAGTTATGGTCCAGACAAGGGAAATTAAGACAATTTTCAACCTTTGAACTGAAAGTGTGACCTTGACCTTTGAGATATTGACGCATTTCATGCGCATAACACACCATCTCATGATGGTGAACAATTGTGCTAGGTTAATTGAAAATCCCACAGTAGATGACAAAGTAATGGTCCGGACATGGGAAATTAAGACCATTTTCAACCTTTGAACTGAAAGTGTGACCTTGACCTTTGAGATATTGACGCATTTCATGCGCATAACACACCACCTCATGATGGTGAATAATTGTGCTAGGTTTATTGAAAATCCCACAGTAGATGACAAAGTTATGGTCCGGACAAGCGAAATTATGGCCATATTTGACCTTTGAACTGAAAGTGTGACCTTTGAGATATTGACGCACTTCATGCGCATGACACACCGCCTCATGAAGGTTAACAATTGTGCCAGGTTATTTCAAAATCCTTCAATGCATTGGGAAGTTAGAGCCTGGACAAGTTTTAGGACAGACCGACCGACGGACAAAGTGACTCCTATATAGCCCCCATTACCTACGGTAGTGGGGGTATAATTAAACAGACATGTTGCTTTTATTAAATGTGTCAACACTTCAGAAATATTATTTAAGGAAAAATGAGTAAATACAAATGGTCAGTTTCTGAATTGACTATTAAAAGCATAAAATATGAAAGTTTTGAAATTAAAAAGGATCATAATTCTCACATAATTGTTTATTAACTAATGTCACTTGCCATAAGATAGATATATGGTTATAGATAGATAGTTATAGATAGATAGTTAGTTAGAGATAGATAGATAGTTAGTTAGAGATAGTTAGTTAGAGATATATAGTTAGAGATATATAGTTAGTTAGTAAGTTAGAGATAGATAGTTAGTTAGAGATATATAGTTAGAGATATATAGTTAGTTAGTAAGTTAGAGATAGATAGTTAGTTAGAGATAGAGAGTTAGTTAGTTAGAGATAGATAGTTAGTTAGAGATAGATAGATAGTTAGAGATAGATAGTTAGTTAGAGAGTTAGTTAGAGATAGAGAGTTAGTTAGTTAGAAATAGATAGTTAGTTAGTTAGTTAGATAGAGATAGTTAGAGAGTTAGTTTGATAGAGATAGATAGTAAGTTAGAGATAGATAGTTAGTTAGAGATAGATAGTTAGAGAGTTAGTTTGATAGAGATAGATAGTAAGTTAGAGATAGATAGATAGTTAGTTAGAGATAGATAGTTAGTTAGAGAGTTAGTTAGGTAGAGATAGATAGTTAGTAAGAGATAGATAGTTAGATAGATAGTTAGAGATAGTTAGTTAGAGATAGTTAGTTAGAGATAGATAGATAGTTAGTTATAGATAGAAAGTTAGATAGAGATAGATAGTTAGTTAGTTAGACAGTTAGTTAGAGATAGATAGTTAGAGATATATAGTTAGTTAGTTAGATAGAGATAGATAGTTAGTTAGAGATAGATAGATATATAGTTAGTTAGATAGAGAGATAGTTAGTTAGAGATAGACAGTTAGTTAGAGATAGATAGTTAGTTAGAGATAGACAGTTAGTTAGTTAGAGATAGATAGTTAGTTAGATAGAGATAGATAGATAGTTAGTTAGAGATAGACAGTTAGTTAGTTAGAGATAGATAGTTAGTTAGAGATATAGAGATAGATAGTTAGTTAGAGATAGAGAGTTAGTTTGATAGAGATAGATAGTAAGTTAGAGATAGATAGTTAGCTAGAGATAGATAGTTAGAAATAGATAGTAAGTTAGAGATAGATAGATAGTTAGTTAGAGATAGTTAGTTAGAGATAGACAGTTAGTTAGTTAGAGATAGATAGTTACTTAGAGATATATAGTTAGATAGAGATAGATAGTTAGTTAGAGAGTTAGATAGAGATAGATAGTTAGTTAGAGATAGATAGATAGTTAGTTATAGATAGATAGTTAGTAAGATAGAGATAGATAGTTAGTTAGAGATAGATAGTTAGTTAGATAGATAGTTAGTTAGAGATAGATAGTTAGAGATATATAGTTAGTTAGTTAGAGATAGATAGTTAGTTAGAGATAGATAGATAGTTAGTTAGAGATAGATAGTTAGTTTGAGATAGAAAGTTAGTTAGATAGAGATAGATAAATAGTTAGTTAGATAGAGAGATAGATATGTTATATATATCTATCAATCTATGTATATATGTGTGTATGTACACATGTGTGTGATTATGCATACATACACACACATATATACACATATACATACATATTTTTGCAGTCATCATAGAATATTCAAATATTTAGGCAAAAATACAGTCATGGCGATCAGTTAACCAACACCACTTCTGATCATTGATTTGTATAAGTGAAGTAATTGTGAATCTCCATGTTCCATAAAAGATAACAGTTTGGTTACATTATCGCAACTTAAAGATGCACTCAACTCTGCCATTTAAAAAATAAAATAAGATAGGCCTATCCTATTGACCCAACTTTGAAATGTATGATCGGAAAAGAAGGGTCACAATAAAGCTACAATAAATATAGTTGAAAATGACTAGACATAAATTTTGTAGTATTGGTATGTCTTTTTAGAGTAAATCCAGGCTGTCAACCAAGTGCTCATCAAAATATAGGAACATTTTCAAGGCAAATATAGGAGTTTTATCAATAATTTTAAGGTAAAATATAGGAGTTTTTAAGCCTCTTCTGATGCAATGTACAACCAAATTTAGGGTAATTTTCACAAAACGGGGCTTTTACCAGTATATCCCTTCTGAAGAACTTGGTAAGGCTAAAATATACATATCAAGCAAAAAAAATTCATAGGCAATGCGACCATAAATTTTCTACTTCCCCATAGCTAGATGAACAGAATAGATGGTTGACAGGGGGTGGGTGCCGGATGTGTCTCCCCTGAATTCACCCCTGGGAATCACAGAAACAAATTTAGACAGTGAACTAGCAGCACATTAAGTCCTACACAAAACTAATATTTTTCAATATGCATGGACCAGGATATTTAATTTACCAACCATAAATTCACTTTGTTATTGAGAGGAAGTGAGCACCAACATTATCTGAACAATGGTGATGCTGTGAAAGAATTATCTTGCCTGTGTAAGGAGGAATAGTTTTCAAAATATAGGAAACTATAGAAAGTTGTTCAAAATATAGAATTTGGATCCAAAAAATAGGAGAATATAGGAATCTATGAAGATGAAAAACTATTTTTCATTTCTTGTAACCAATCTTTGTATTGGAGCACTGCATTAACTGGGTACAATCGTACCACTTTCTCACTAACATACATAACATTAATATTTTTACCATGTTTATTTAAAAAGAAATGTAAAGCAAGGCTGGTGGTCAGTAACTCGCCAACATTAAATCTTTTTCTAAATAAACAAAAATCCTCAAACATTTCATCATTTAATAATATGAAAGGACCCCAGCCAGTTTGTTTTACTTCCATATTATGTCCATTTTGTTTTTTAACATCAAAAAAGAACTGCACGATTGGGTTGTTTAAATTTACTGGGGTAACACCTCTGAGACTTTCTTGCAGGTCACCCAAACAACTTTCATCATGTTGGTCAGTCTCCTCTATTCTCATGCTTTCCATTACTTCTTCTTGTACTTCCAACAAGCTGGGACTGTCATCAACCGCTTCAATATTTTTCACCTACAAACATATTAAATGGACCATCAAAAAAGCAGTACATGTTTAAATGTTTCAACAAGAAACTAGAGGGCCCTTTGGGCCCTAGGTTGCTCACCTGTTCAACTGTTATAGCTGAACTGGAGACCTAGTTCTTGACTGCAAATGACCAACATATTTAATTATTATTTTGTCAAATTGTGACCTCTATTGTCAGACAAAATTTTCTTTTGATTTGACCTAGTGACCTAGTTATTGCCCACAAATTACCAAATATCTAATTAAGCCTAGATATCTTAGAGATGATCAATATGAGCAAGATTAGGTAAAATTTGTTGTTTTAGTATTTCAGCAAGGCTTTCCATTGATTTGACCTAGTGATCTAGATGTTGACCCAATATCAAACTTGGCCTAGATTTTTTGCAGATGATCATTTTGACAAAGATTCATAAGCATGAAATCAAAATTGTGGTTGCCGACGGATAGGCTGCGGACATAAAGTGATCACTAAAGCCCACCTGGTCACTTTTTGACAATTAAGCAAATTGAGCAAATGTTACTGACACTGTTCATGAAATATGAATTATTTTCAACTTTGTTTTTAAAAATAAAATTTAATCATATCGCTGCTACAAGTGACAAAAATCCAAAAAATAAACAGAATTATACCTAAGTAAATGTTCAATAAAGCACTTCAGTACAAGAAGGTGAATACAAACATACTTGACATCCTGGACAGATGTAATTAGCTGGTTCCTGATCAACCTTTATACCCATACATTCTGGATGATACCATTCATCACAACTCTCACAATTCCAGTATTTCCTGAAAGAGTTTTACTTTGTTCTTAGCATATGCTGAATTTGCAAGAAGAATATATATCTATGTACATGTCAAACTATCTTGGTGGGATAATTTACAACTAGAATTATCACTAAAGGTGATTAATACCCCCACACGGGTGCTTGATACAAGAACTTGTTATGCTTAGAATATATGGCAACATGTCAAGCAGCCTATACAGCAAGTTGCATCACAATATCTCATTCTTAATGAGAAAGTTATAGAGAAAAAAAACAATTTTTCTTTTTTAAGTAACAGTGACCTTGACCCAAATTAAAATCGGTGAAGCCTTACAGTTATCATCCAGAAACCATGAATACGACAGACCGACAAGCTCACTTCTATATACCATCTCCAAACTTTGTTTTGTGGGGTTATAATTATGATGAGAATCTAATGGGAACTGTTTAAAGTAGAATCCGGGAATTGATGAACACTGTAAAATGCACTAAGTGACCCCATGACCTAGTTTTTAATCCTACATGACCCATATTTGAACTTGGCCTATGTATCATCGAGATACAACTTCTGACCAAGATTCGATGAACAATATTTGAATTAAGAGTCCTGAAACTGAAATTCCAACAGACCGACAGACAGACCGAAACAGTGACTCCTATATACCCCCCAAAACTTTGTTTTGTGGGGATATAAAAATCTTAAAGCAACTACTCTTTTACTAGCTCATTTTTCTTCTGTCATAAGTTGAAATGTGATAACATCAACTTCAGTAAGTTTACTAATTTACTTTTAAACTCAATATAAATGTACCTTCCATCATTCTTTTGACGACAGACACATGATTTTGTTTTCCGTGTTGTCTTCTTTGGCATGGTATAAACAAAAATCGAGGATTTTCTCTGAAATGTATAAATTTCACTAAAGTTATCCGTTATCAGACAACATAAAATTAATAACAAGAACTGAATTTAGCAGAGCAATTTATCAAGACAGACAACAGTGACTACAACACACATTAGTGATATGTACACTCCATGTACATGGGTATGTACACTCCATGTACATGGGTCAGTCATACAAAGTTTATCAAAGACACACATACAGATAGACAGTGTGATTTTAATATGCAACATGTTAAAAGACTGACCAGAACTTCTACATACCTCGTCTTTCCGTTTTCTTTTCCTGCATGCCTCTTCATGCTGTCCACTTTCCTAATAATAAAAAAAATCACTAGTGAACTTTGATGTGTTAATTATTGTACAATACAGTAACAAGAGGACTTTAATGACCTCATAATGCTTACTTGACTGCTTGACCTTCTCCTAATTTAAAATGTTGCCTCTTTATTGTTCACAACTTCATACAAAATTTTTACCTCCTGTAACCAATGGAACTTCATGTAAAGATCATAAAGGTAAATAAATTAACAAAGTTTACAAAAGTTTTGTCTAACATTTACAATTAAACCAATTTCAGCTTTAATAACACATATGAATAGGGCATTTTCTAAATACTCAACACCAACAATGCGAGGCCAAGGCAATTGTTTTCAGATGCAACAGAATATTACATAAAGAATCAATTGACACAGATATTCCTGTGAAGTTTGGGAGGGGAAATGATAACTATTGCGACCAGAAATGTTCAAAATTTATCAGGAAATGCAGGGCATGTTCTATCACCATATAATGTTTTTTTCTTTCGTGACATTGTCACACCAACACGATTATTGTCATAAGAGATATCTTTCCAGCTTCAATGGTGTCTGGGTAGAACTATTGACCTTCCAAAAGCCATTATTTCATCCCTTGGTTAGTCAAGCCTAGTAATGTTGTCTAAGTTTAAACATTACCATTGATGGATTTTCTTCTATTGTGCCCCCTTTACTTGTTTGTCTCACAGGAAGAGCAAGCATCTCCTATGTAATACATGGTGTTTTTATCAGCAATTATAATTCATAAAACAAATGTACAAATAAATGACAAGCACATACATGAAGAATAAAATATATCAAAGATTATTATGCAATAGACAGACCTGTAATGGCATTGTGTTTGGTTCAATTAATTTGAAATTCACAGACAACATATATTTAAGAACAAGGTTAATTCTGTAAATAAAAGATGTGTTGGAGATCTTATATAGCCTTTCTTTTGCAAACAAAAGTGTATGATTAAAATACATAAATATTGTGTATAATGTAGACTGTATGTTAGTTTGCACCTGTTCTTCTATTCCAATAGAAAGCAGCTTTATTTGAATCCTCCTTCTCTCCATTTCTATTTTTTTTCTAGTAAGAAAAACATTTTCCTCTTTGCCAGAGAGATACTGCTCAGCAAACTGTAAAAATGGGAAAATATGCATTTCTTTAACACAAATCCTTGACACAGAATGTAGAGTTAAAACTATCATTTAAAATAGAATTGTTTTTGTTTATCAAGCATGACACAGCACAAAGTTCTTCAACTTATATATTACCAGTAACTGTTTTACAGCTTTCCCAAGGAGGCCTACAAACAAATTCAGTGCAGCTACTATACAGTTTATTTCAGCTTAAAACCTTAAGGATAGAATTTTGTCTAATAAAACATTACCTTTATAACATGTATCCCACAAGAAGAGCTATCAAACTGTTTGTTGTGTTGCACTGTCTCCACGCACCATCCATCAGGCCCCATGGTCTCCATTTCCATTCCTCTCTTGCAACGCTCTGTCAGAAACATGCTGCAGTAAAAAAAAGGAAAAAAAAGACTATGATCTTATCTGGTTATTATTCCTACACTTATTTAATTTTGAACATTTGTTAAGTTGCTAAAAAGAATTGTTTCTAAAGGAATGTTTGAGCTATTTCGGACAAAATTAACATTCATAATCGTAAAAAATAGTATCAAGTATCAGCATATGTGTGTGTTTTATATCCTTATAAACTCTAATTGAATCAAATGTATTACAATAGCTAGTAAACTTCCATATTTCAGATAAGTTACATTTATTATCAATTTTCTTTTTTGACTGAACTGAAACTTCATTAAACATTACAGACGTACTTACCACCATCTGCGTTCATATGCTCTGATTTTAGTTGTTAATTCACCTAAAGGGTTCATATACACCAACCTTTTTGCACCAGGAATAATAATCTGTGAAGAAAAAAGAAACAAAAAAAGTTTACTAAACAAACCGCACTGACAGAACTAGCAATTAATTTACTTTCAGGCCCAAAAAAATGTTTTGCCATGTTGTTGAAACTATAGATGTATTTTAAATACTGTGTGTAACATAACTTGTGCAAGCTATTGTATCATACTAGTATCCTATAAGAATTGTTTTTGGACATCATTTGTGATCTCCTCCCAGATAAATTTGAGTGGAGGGAAAATGGAAGTACTGAAATTTATCAGTTCATTACTTCACAGCCAAGGTTTCAGGATATAATATATAATTTAATAAACTATAAATATTTTACCATTAAAACCCAGTGGTCACCTTCATTAACAGCACCCATCAATGTCTCATATCTCTGAAACTGCAACTAAAATAAACAAAAGGGGGATGATGGCCCTGAATAGCTCACCTGTCACACATTGCTATTAATACCAGATCTCATTAAAGAGGTCACAAGGTTTTCCTATTATCTGACATTCTGGCCTAGTTTTTGAACCCACATGACTCAATATCAAACATGAACATTGTGAACAATTATCATTAATTTCAAATACAAAATATGGCCTCTCGAGGTCACTAGATGTTTCCATTATTTGACCTACTGACCTCACATGACCCAATATCACACTAGAACTAGATTTCATCAAGGTAAACATCCTGACCAAGAATCATTAAAATGAAAAATGCAACCTCTACTGTGGTCACAAGCAAAAGTCTTTTGTCCAATTCAAGTCCAAATATTAGTACCTGCCTCTAGTAAAATTTTCCTGGGACCGCTTTAGCATAGCTGGAAAACTTGTAAATTTTTAAGTTTTGTCAGATTTACACGTTTTTCAGCCAAACTAAAGTATCCACATCAGCTAGTTTGTTAGTTTGTTTGTTTCATTGGGTTTTACGCCGTTTTTCAACGGTATTTCAGTCATATACGGCGGACGGTTTTCCTAACCATGTTTTCCTGGACCTACCGTCACCAGTACTAACTACCCTTCCACAAGGCTGACAACTTCACCACATGTGGAGGACAATTGATATGTTATCAAATTTTCATGGAAGGGTATGACCTGTCGCGAGATTTGAACCCGGACCTCCCCGTTACAAGGCAAGTGAACTAACCACTCGGCCACGGTCGCGGCTTACATCAGCTAGAACTGGCAACAAACATATTGCTAAAGTACATAGTAAGAACTCAATGTTTTCGGTGATTTTGCCTCGAGTGGTAGCTTCTTCAAGACATCAAAAAAAATAACAATATGATGCACCCTGAACTAAAAACTTTATGTTTCATGACATTATTCTATTAAATGATTTTAAAGCTATGTTATAAGACAAGACAGAATACACCAACAAGAGGGCCATGATGGCCCTGAATCGCTCACCTGTCATAGGTAAATAAATGAAGCATATATTTTGGTAAGAGGGTCGCCAAAAAATCAATTGTGCGAAAGTATTTATCAATAGGAGAAGAGGAAATATTTTAAGTGTCAACTATATACATATTGCCAAGTTTTTTGGCCCAATCTGGATAAATTAAACAAACTTGGTACTGGTCAATTAGGTGATGCTACATACCAAATATCTAAGCTCTAGACCCTGTAGTTTCAGAGAAGAATATTTTTAAAAATTTTCCTATATAACTCTATGTAAAACTAACTTTTTAGAAGGGGGCCTCCCAAGGAACATTCTTGTGAAATTTGACGCACACACGCACGCATGCACACACACAGACGACGGACAAATGTCGATCACGAAAGCTCACCTTGTCACAATGTGACAGGTGAGCTAAAAACAATATCCATATGCCTTTGGCAGAAGAAAACTAAAGCTTCGAATAAACAAACCCTAGGAAGGTATGATGTTGAGTCTTGTCTCCCATTTCTATCAAATATGGCTGTCATGTTTGCAGAATCTATATGACATACATGTCCAGTTACCATTAGATGAAGACAGGAATCAATAACCTATAATACGAAAACTCAGTATTATAATCCAGAGCCTTAATCAGTTAATGGGAAATGTTTGTACCCAACAATATTTACACAGTATTCTATTGCTCTCAACAATAATCCTGTCCTTAAATATCCAACATCAGGAAAATTTAAAATCTGTCCAAGACATTGAACAAAAAATAAACTGTAAGATGACAGAATGTGATAATAAATTCAGGTTTTAATAGTCCATAAAAAAATATTTCTGCAACTTAAACATATCAAATACAAGATTAATTTTCAGCAATCTTATTTTAAAATGCAGCTACAGCAGAAATGAAGTTGCTGCCTCAAAGAAAGATAGCTAAGAAAATAAAGCGATAAAAATACAATAGGCTTTGAAACATTGCATACCTCATCAGACAACGTGCTATTGAGAAAATGCATGCTTCTGTCTGTAATAGTGAAGGGTCCAATCTTTACAATAGGCCTGTCAGTGGGAGGAGTGTCCAATAACTGCTGGAGAACTGAAAAAATATTGGAATGACATTGTGATTGATAGTAATAGGTAATGGAGCATTTAAGCCTTTCCTGTTGGGCACTTTTTCCCCAATTTTTTTAGCTTTGCGTTTGTCAACAACCTCAAGATTCTACTATTCCGTATGTAATTGTTTGTTTCAAGCTAAACTTGGCAGAAATTTTATCTTACCCTAGACCTTTTCCTAAAAAACCCTTAAACTCCAAATCACTGTTGCTATGGCAATGAGGGAGTCTTCTAAAAACTAACAAAGGTGTCATTTTTTTTCAAGTGATTTTGACCAAATGTAGGATTTCATATGAGTATAATCACCACAATTTTCAAATTATGCATCGCTCACATTCCGGGTGCATGGAATGAATCTCAGAATCAACTCTGAGCCTTTTAAGGCACCCGAAACTTTAAAAAATGAGGTGCCTTTGAAGCCCTTCAAATCTCCATAGTGGGAGGTCATTTGAAGGTCAAGGTCACAGTTTCATGTCAATGTGAGCATGCTGTCCCAAGCAATAATGTGTGCAAGTATGGATAAAATCAATTGAGGAGTAAAAATGATTTAACCAATATGACCTTTTCTTTGAAACAGCCAAGCTAAAAAGGTTTATAAGCAAGAATACCTGTTTCTGCTGTTAGCCTTGAAGAACAACTTGAATCTACCTGGCCGGAGAGTGGATTTGTAGCATCAATCTCCACACTGGTGAGTGGATTGGTAGAATCACGCTCCACACCAGTGAGTGGATCTGTAGCACGCTGCACACCAGTGAGTGGATCTGTAGCACGCTTCACACCAGTGAATGGATCTGTAGCACGCTCCATACCGGTGAGTGGATTTGTAGCATCACGCTCCACACCGGTGAGTGGCTTTGTAGCATCACACTCCAAACCTACAACATAAACGTACTGATTAAGTGGATGGTGCAAATGAAATTAAGGAGATAAACAAGGAGTCAATGTAGAACCCACATTTTAGCTGAACTTTTCATTCTAACATAGAGTCTCAATAAATGTTGAAGATAAAACAAAAGTGCATTGTTATAGATGGACAGACTTATCTATCACACAATGCATGAATATATACATGGCATCTAACATTTAAAACAAAATACCAGCAATAAATAAATATGTATAGTTATAAATGAAACTTAGGCCATATGTCATTCTACATCATACAACATCAAAACAAAATGAATTTGATCCCAACCCTTTTACCTTGGGCAGTTCATAACCCCCTTTATACCTGAGACGGGTATTACATGTGTGTAAAGACTCTTAAGAAAAAAATTAACATTCATATGCGCAAGGGCTATTTGTTAAGACGCAATCCACATGTACTTGCATTATCTATAAGCTCATTACAAAATCTGGCTAAAATGAGATCACAATTTTTAAGCTTAAAAAGTTTCAAACATGAAATGTGGCTTCGTAAAATGTTCTTTGGATCTGATCCCACAATTTATTTTCTATGCGACGGGTGAGCATATAAAAACTATACATGATAGATTTGTTAAATAGAATAATTTCCAGTACAACAAACCTGTATCAGTTGCTGAAGGTTCATCAAAATTTAAAGTTGAATCAAGGGGTACAATCCTTGGTCTTGTTGGTTGTTTCCTAGCTTTTCTTGCTGTACAAAAAGAGTAAAGCAATTTGTATCTAGATAATAGAGGCCTTTTATTAATTTCCATTAAATCATTGTTGCATGAAAACAGTACATAATCACTACAGCTCTTTTAAATGATTAACTAAATAACTGACCTTTCTTAATTCAATGCTTTACAGTTTCAAAATGATACAAAAAAGGTCTTACCAGACTTTACATTTGTTCCCCCTTGAGCCTTTCTGTATCTCCTCCTCTGTCTTAACAGGCCATGCTTTAAAAGTTTACGACCAGGTCTGGAAGGTCTTCTCAGCAATCCAGCTTCTTTTGGCACCAAACATCTTATCTTGCCATGGAGTGCCATGAGGTCGGGGTACATTGACTCATAGTCTGAGGTGTTCTGGACAAGGTGCAACATACTGTGTATCGAGGATGCTAACATTTTGCACCTCGTTCCCACAGCAACAGTCCTTTGCCTTTTAGTGGTATGAGTTTTAGTGGCCACTGGTATAGTAGTATCAAACACATTGGTTGATGAGGATTCAAGTCCACTTGCAGATGATCTGGTAACATTACTTAGAACACCAGCGTCCAAATTCAAATGAGGAGACTTAGTGAACTCATCATTCCTTAGAACACCAGTGTCCAAATTCAAATGAGGAGACTTAGTGAACTCATCACTCAGACTTTCCCAACCACAACCTTGAATTTTCAACAAAACAGATAGCATGTGTTTACATGGTAAATGGTTCCTTTTCCAATCTGGACATGAACATTTTGGTAGAGGTTCACTGAAGTCTATCTCATAGTATGTTGACATATCAGAACTTTTGACTTGAAATTTCTGATCAGCAAGTACAGTGATGTCTGACTCTGGTATCGCCGTGGCTGATGACAGTCTGTTAATACAATGGTCGCGAAAAGGTTGAGGTCTGTTTTGTAAAAACTTGGGTACCATATCAGAGTACATACGACTGGTGTCCAGGCATTTAGCATTGTTCTCCCTATACCTGCAGATCAATATAACAGTACTATGACGATAGTTGTATAAAGATATCTTCATAGTGACAACAGAATAACTATCATTTAAGAGTTAGCTGCACACCAGTGTAGTTTATCATTTGTCAACTCATTTATACAAATAACATTTATAAGCAGTGGATAAGAATTGCAAGTTTGATATTTTTTTTTCAGAAACATTGTCTATAATTCAATGACATGTCTAACTGCCTGTTCAAAGAAATGCCAACACATTTTTTCTTAGGACATACTTGATAACAAAGATGTTATGACTGCTAAATGCTATAAACAAAGAATAATAACCTTTTAAAGCTATCAGGTAAGAAGTTGTTGATTATAGTGACAATCAGGCTGGTAACAGTTCCTTCGGTATATTGTTTCAGATAGGAGTGTTTCAGATGATAGTGCTGCCTCTCAAGCCCATTTGTTGTTGTTACTTTTATATTGCTCATGGACTGTCTATGATAGCGGACCCATCTCTGGAATAAGCAGTAAACCAGTGAATAAATATTGTGAGAAAAACAAAGGTTACGTTTTTGTTAAAAAGAATGGTTCAAATTTTAAAAAAGATTACCAATATTAGAGCAATTTGTGGAAATCAAGGTGTGATTTATTTATTGGTCTACATAATTTATATTATATCTGGTCCAACAGTACGTTATATTTTTCAGGCAGACAAGAATATAACATACAATGTAATTTTAAATATGTTTTAATATACAGAAAGAAACATTCACTGAGAAAGTGCTTTATATTCACAAACAGGACATCGTTTTTTCTTGTCTCGCTATGCTCTTTGAATATCTAACAACTTACCTTTGAAGCAGACAACCACTGATTTTCAAACCAAATACGCAGACGTTCATTCCCCTGCCAATATTCAGACTGTTTTAAAGAAGTTACAGCTTCATGGAAACTTTCCTCACTGTCTGCACGTGCAATATCACGCATCCTTAAAAGAATAGTGCATTCGCTAAAATATTGACACTAATCCTATAACAAGAGGGCCATGATTGCCCTGAATTGCTCACCTGTCTTTCATCGCTATTCATAGCAGATCTGACAGAGGCCCAAGATTTGTTTCTATTACTGTGGAATAATAATAGTTCGCGGGGGTTTAATATTCGCGTAATGGTTTATGCGTGAATTTAAGACACCGCGAAAAATTCATCTAGCAGTAATAGTTGTACTCGGAACTTTCAAATGCGGGAATTTAAAACCTCCGCGAAAGGTCCTTTTCAGCTTTTCCGCGAAATTAAATGATTTCACAGTACTTGACCTACTGACCTAGCTTTTGACTCAATATCAATATTGAACTTGACCTAGATTTCATTAAGATACACAGTCTGACCAATTATCATTAAGATCCAATAAAAAATGTGTATAAATAATAGAAACTGTTGCATATGTTACAGAAACTAATTTTTGTCCCATGCAATATCCTATAAAAGAGCAATAATTAATGGAGGAATAAAGAAGTTTTAGCAATTTATCTAATTACAATGAATGCTAGATGTTTCCATCTCAGCTCCAACAACTTGACTAATTTGTGATACCAGATCAGTTAGTAGGGAGTTAAATAAGGTAACAGTAAGGTTCTGTAATTGCAAAGACTGTTTTGCATTCTACATTGAGCTCTTACCTTTGAAGCAGCTTTTCTTTATATTGGTAATTGCCTTTTGATTTCAACCAACGCTCCCATGACTGTTCCCGATGGAAATCACACAAGTATGTAAAACAATCTAGAGAGAAATAAAATTGGATGAATGACAATTTTATGACAATTGGAATTGGAAAACTGTAAAAACAAACAAGCTTCAAACAAAAGAAGTTAAGATTTTAAGCAAATGCTTAAGTGAAAATCTATTAGTAAAACTGAATTCATGGACAACTTTCAGTGATGTAGCTGAAAGTGTCACTGAAATTCAAGTTTATATTTGACTAATAGTACACATGGAAAACGTTTAACTTCATTAGTATTATCATGTAGAATGAAAGGATAAAATGTGGTTGCAGATACCTAATTTTTTAAACACTTTTTAATAATTAAAAGAATACCTAAATTTTTAAAAAAAATCAAAGCTGCTAAAAGAGTAAGAAACGTATCTTGTCAAGTGAATGAAAGTAATACAACAGCATATTTATGAATGATTTTTGTCAGTTATTTAGTGAAAAGCTGGTTAATCTTTTGTAGCAATTTTAGATTTGAAAGTTTTTTCTCAGAAGTGCCATGTAAACCTCGAATAGAATGCTAAAAAACAGTTACCCGACTTTCTAGAGAAGCCTAACATGGATATAAACAATAAACTATAAGATTACAAATGCTCAATCATTTAGAAGTTAAGTTGAATAAAATTATTGGCAGCAACTAATTCTGTACCTGTTATTTGTCATAATTCACTCTTTTGTGTATAGTTACTACAAAATATTACCTATGACAGATATACAGAAAGTTTTTTTATATTGTAAAACTCTTACCCTCGTAATACAAGCCAAAATATTACAGGATAATTGATACATGATAATTACATTGTAAATGAATATTTTATATGCTAAAATGGAATCATGTAGGTTATAAGTAACTAATTTCCCATAGCCAAACACACAATAATTGAATATTCCACCACAACATAATGTACAAGAACACAATATTTCATATCACAACACATATGGCCCATGATTGTCTTACATTGCTTACATCAGTGCACTGCTATTTTGACTGCACTAAATGTTATACATTACTAAAAAAAATATTATTTTTTAGAATGAATGACTTAATGACAGACATAAGTGATTACAAAGTTTAGCTTTCTATACTACTATTACTAGTACTAGGTGCTTAGATGGGCTAAAAAATAAATGAAACACGCCTAAATTAAATTGAATATAAAAGGGAATATGGCAGCAATATTATGATAAGGAATTTTTAACTATTTTTTAGTTTTTAACCACAAATAACAATCCTGACCAGGTGCATCTGTTAATGTGTTTTGCATAATTTCTCAATACATTACACATTTGATCGCAGTGTCATGAAAATCCTTCCAACTGGTACATGTGATATCGAGTGGACATTGAATCGAACGTGCAAACATTGTCAGTTTTGGCCTATAGTATACATAACTGGTTCAAAGGCAATACAAATCATCGCAATAAGTGCAAATGGCTAATGGCATGAAAATAATTCAGTCATATATGGGTCAAAGCATGGGAGGGATAAAAATTCAACAAGTCAATCAAGAATTGCTGTTACAAAATATACCTGTTTGGAAGGACATAAATTGGTTAAGAAATATTGTGACCCTTTGGGCTAATAAAAGGTATTGTACAAGAACATGACGATGCAACTTCTGAAAACGTTGGTGGAGATTGGATCAAAATAATTTCTTGTCCAGACATTGTGCACAATGTTTTAAATCAACTAATATTTTTTTACCTGACTTGTACAAGTCAGTTTCAGCTATATTCAACAAATAGAACACAAGCAAACATAAAATGCTGTAACACCAATCAAGAAAGCAGTATAATCACAAAATCATTATTACGTAATCCTACCTGACACCCATCATATTCAAAAAGAAATAACTGAATTGTTTTGTTCAATTACTGACGTAAAGCATTATAGCACAGGGAAATTGAAAGCAAGAGTAGGGTAAACCAGTAAGGGAGTAATGCCAAACATGGTTCAAAAGCATTTTATTGTAAACCAGACTTCCTGAAAATCCTCAGACATACCAGTAATTAATAAAGACTTGTTTTTCCAAGGCTCCAACTGTTCAAATGATTGAAAAGCAATAAATGGGGTGGGTGAGGGAATAGTTTCTTTAAGTATAAAAATATAACAAGAGGGCCCAAAGGGCCCTAGGTCGCTCACCTGTTATAGCTGAGCCTTGACATAGTTCTGGACTCACAGATGACTTATTTTAACACTATCTAGATTTTATCTAGACTAACAGTCTGACCAACTTTCACTAAGATCCGGTGAAAAATTCAGCTTCTTATGCATACACAACGTTTTTTCTATGATTTGACCTAGTGACCTAGTTTCTAACCCCTGGTAACCCAATATCAAATTTGACCTAGATGTTGTAGAGATGATCAAATTGAGCAAGTTTCAAAAAGATTATGTTGAAACTGTGACCTTGGGTGTCTAGACAAAGTTTTTCTATGATTTAAGCTTGTGACCTAGTTTTTGACCTTGTATGACCCAAGATCGAACTTGACCAAGATTGTTTGAAGCTGATCATTGTGATCAAGTTCCATAAAGATTAGGTCAAAATTGTGACCTCTATTGTCTAGACAAGGTTTTTCTATGATTTGAGCTACTGACCTAGTTTTTGACCCCAGATGACCCAATAACGAACTTGACCTAGATTTTGTAAAGATGATTGTTGTGACCTAGTTTCAAAAAGATTAGGTAAAAATTGTGATCTCTAGTGTCTAGACAAGATTTTTCTATGATTTGACCTTGTGACCTAGTTTTTTATCGCAAAAGACCCAATATCGAACTTGACCTAGATTCTTTAGAGATAAACATTGTGACCAAGTTTTATTAGGATTAGGTCAAAATTGTGACCTCTAGTGTCTAGACAAGGTTTTCCTATTATTTGACCTTGTGACCTAGTTTTTGACCCCAGATGACCCATTAACTAACTTGGCCTAGATTTCTTAGAGATGATCATTGTGACCAAGTTTCATAAAGATTAGGCCAAAACTGTGACCTCTAGTGTCTAGACAAGCTAATTGTTGACGGACGACGACGGACGGACGGACGGACGACGGACGGACGGACGACGGACATTGTGTGATCACAAAAGCTCACCTTGTCACTTTGTGACAGGTGAGCTAAAAAATAGAGCAATTTAAATTGAACATTTCGATGATCCCACCTTTTTGTCTTTTATTTGCAATGACAAATTGAATTTCAGCTTAATAGGTTTTTAGACTATGTCTGCCAAAATGCCTGGCATCTTTTTACTTTCAGGAAGTCCACTTATATACAGATAGTGTTCTAACATTGCCTGTGTAAATAGTAAATACAAACACCAAATGGATATATATATGTGCTGTGTTTTCAAGACAGATGCAGCTGAAGATGGCAGAATACCACCACACAATGGTTTCACTAATCATATTTTGAAGACATTCAGTTTATGAACTAAATTGATTTAAAATCTGGTAAAGATTGTGATCATCTTCAGCTACAGCTGCACAAGATAAAGATATATTAAGAAGAATGTGAAAACTAGACTGGCTATTGTTAGCAAAATTATAGTGAAGCCCAACACACTAAATTACCTTCTTCCCGGTTGGACTGAAAAAAGCAAACATGATATGAAAACATAAATCTACAACTGTTATGTATTTATTATTAAAAACAAAAACATCAAACTAAGTAAGATTTTATCAGTTTAAATGTTACCTTTTCAATACAGAATAAGGTAATGCATTTAGATTGTCCTTCATGGTTAATGCATTAAATTCCTCAACAATGTTTTACCTGATGTCCACTAGACAGCTCATTGGTAAAGCCTGCTTCTAATAAGAGAGTTTGATCGTTTAAAAATAACCAAAAAGGAAAATATTCAGATAATATTTTAATTAAAGAATTACCTGGAAATGTAGTCTCAATAGCAGCTATTTCTTTTTGATCATAATCTGTCATAAAATAGGCTGGAGACCAATCAGGGTTCCATTGTTTCAATATCTGCAAGCCACGGGTGATGTTCTTCACTGTTTCAGCATCCACAAGGAAGCAGCCAACAGTAATATAGCCAGTATTACTGCTGACACATAAAAAGAACAGAGCAACATCACATTTACACACACAGTATGTGGCATCCAGAAGGCAAATTTCATTGCCATACATAGACAGAAGTCTCCTTTGCCATGCTGTCTGATGAACAAAGATGAAGTCCTCTACATCACTGTCCCCATTTTCTTCTTTTGGGCTAAACAAGAATAAATATTGGTTTGAAAACATTTACAGTTCTACTTACATACTCAATCAGAGGTTTACATTTAAAATGATGTTTTTATGTTCCTGAAATGATAATAAATACATGGTTTATTAATTTTGATAAAAAAATTTGTTTGTATCAATAGCATAATGAGCCAAGTGAAATAGCCCTAAGAAAATAGATAACCAGTATTTTCATTTATGTAGATGAGAATGAAGACTACTACAGCTCAATTGTATAACATGACTAATTCCCAAATACATATGGTCATATCCAGGGATTCTAAAATAATTTGACGCCAACCGGCCCTTACAAAGTCACGAAGGGAGACAACTATGTTTTACCTTTCTTAATGGATTATCTCCCTTTATAATTCTTATTATTTCTGCACTAATTAGATGTCCCCATTTTACACTCTCAATTTTGCTGTTAAATGTGTGAAATAGACTTCAACGCGTATTTTATTCATTTATTGACCCCTTCGTTCTTTATTGGGTGATCAACTCTTCGCTAACTCGACATCGTCGCTAGGTTACGTGTACAGGACATTGTTTATTGCCTCGGGGCCAATTTCGTGCGTATTAAGATAAAAAACAAAGCATCGTGCAGTGCCTGAGAAGCCAATTTGGACGCTTATACAACTATTTGAGACAATTATGTTGGGCCGATTAGAAATTTTATGAATTAGCCTGAAACTTGAAAATCGGTCCAGGGTCGACAGGCCGGTCGATTTTAGAATCCCTGGTCATATCCTAATACTTATAAACGAGACCAGGATATTGAAGCAATACTATTTCAATACCTAGGTACAAAGTAAAAGTTATCTTCAGACTTTTCCTTCCTCCAAGCTGCAATGTGTTGCATCAAATTTTCTTGATCTTCTGTGGAAAACCTGTTGCATAAGGTACATATAAATTATTGAACAAATCAGAGGTATATTTTCAGAAGTAAAAGTAGCGTAAAAGAAATCCTGCTTACTCAGCTTAGTTTCATTTAAATTTCAGACTGTCAGATTTAAAATACTTTATCAAGTATCAAACAACTCTTATGATTTCTTGAAGAAGTATATATATATATACATACAAATATTATGATCATCACAAAATTGTTACCTCTAGTGTCTTGACAAGGTTTTCCTAGGAACTTACCTAGTTTTTTACCCCAGATGAACCAAAAGTGAACTTGTTATCTTAGAAATGTTCATTGTAAGCAAGTTTTTTTCATTAAGATTAGGTAAAAATGTTTACCTCTAGTGTCTTAATGCAGAGTGGTATATGGTATTTCTATCATTTAAGCTTATATATTCTTATCATTATTGAACATTATATCAATAACATATAAGGCCTGAAATAAAAGATTGCTTGTTTCCCATCCCCTTTCCACCAAGTAAAATTGCTCCTACCCAAAATATTTTTATATCAAAACCAAATTTATGTATATAAAATTATATTTTATTTCAAATTATGCAATCTGTAAATATGTAATCCATCTTATGATCTATATAAAGAATATAGGATAGCTGATAAACAACTGTTTGTGCACTAGTGTAACAAATTCTATTTAAAGTTTAAAAAATTGCCTATGTATCTACCCAAACTTCGTCAGCAAAGTTTAGTTTGTGAAACGTAAAATATTACAAGTATGTCCAGTTTAAAAGGTGGTAAGTGCGGAATACTAAAATTATCCAATTACATAATTTAATACAAAACTTCAAATTTTACTCCATCAGTATATACTCACTGTGACAGACTCAAGGCAGCATACATATGGTTCCGAAGATTCTTGTTTGTCGGAAAAAACCTGTTGTTGCATTCCGGAACACCAGGAAAGTTAGTCTTGGAAAATGTCTTAATGTGGCGTTTCATCTCGCCAACAGTCCTTACACCATCATTAACAAGAGAATGTATTTTCCCAATCACAATCTTGTCCACATTGTGTTGCATTGAATCAATCTTAAAATAAGCACAGATGAATTTATAAATGTACTGAATTAGGGTTAATAATCATGTGTTGTCTACCAAGTCTATTGACCACACTAATAATCAAGACACAGTAATACTTTGAAGCCAACACCTTGCATTTAATATTTTACCATTTATATCTTTGGAATTATCATGGCAAAATAACTGACTGTAAAAGTGAACCAATATGTGATATTTACTCTATGCATGACCTAGACCTTTGAGATATGGTGCAAGTAATACTTACTCTTGTTGAGAAAACATGCATGCCAATTATATTAACTCTTGCTACATGCGTGACAAAATTTAAGCCGGGGAAAGCTCTGAAATCATCTTTGAAAAATTAGTGTGACCTTGACCTTTGAGCCAGAGACCCAAGGTTTGAATGCAACACTCTGTCTCATAGACAGGAAACTTTTGCTGGTCTAAAGGGAAGGGAAAAATTGTTCCTTACTTATATATCAAAGTTACGGGCTGAACAAGCTCTAAAATGACATTTGACCTCAGTGAACATTACCTTTGAGATGTATGCCCATTTTACCTGAAGAAAGTATGTACATAAAATAGTGTCCATATTATTGATTGCTGATGAATATCATGAAAAAAATATACCTCATCAGTCAGGTGATTCCTATGAGCATCATTGGATGGCAAGGAAACATACACACGGTATTCCCAAACAACCTCCTCTGTGTTCCTTAAATCCGTAAGAAGCTGCTTGCTTTGTTTTCTTCTAGCCCATTCACCGTTTTCTACAATCTTTAGGTACAAAAAAACAAAAACGTTTTAAAAACACTTTCAGAATGATAGGATTTGGATCAAAAACAAAAATACCAAATACATTTTTATTACAATTCAATAATTATATATATATTTTTTTGTAATCTAATACAAGTTGGGAACTAGTTTCAGAACTTTTCTTAAAATGTAGCTTCTGCTTTCCTGTTATTTTAACATAAGTGACCTACTTTATTAATACCAAAAGATTCAGTTTTGAACTTGGCCTCTATTCTACAAATAAATCAATCATAATTTTAGTTAATAAGCTCATCACATTTTGATGCCAAAGCAAAAGACAATAATATTAATTTATGCTAGTATCTTACCTGATAATGTGGATAGCGCACAACTGATCTTATATAAATTGACGCAGGGCAATCCATTTTTTTGGTATTTTGAATTAGCATACGTCTTTTTTTAAGGCCACTATATTCATGATCATCCTGCAGAAATAAACAGTTTAATTATGATAACTATATCATTTTGACATCAGCACTGCAAAGTTACAATTGCATAGGTCATAGTCAACATGCTGTCCCAAGCAACAATGTGTGCAAGTATGAATAAAATTGGTTGAGGAATAATAAGAGATGCAATGCAATTAATTATGCAATAGAGCTGTTGCCATCTGAAAGACACGACTTTTAGATCTAGATCTACTGTAAAACAATTAGTGAATGAGGTCCAAATTAATGACTATAAGTCTAAACTAAATATTACATAAACTCAAAAACATTCATCACTCTAACTTTATTAGGAGGAGAAATCTGCATTTGGACAGTGCCTTAATTAAAATAATCTTTATCTTTAATACATTATATGGCTTACCAAAATTTAAATTTGATAGGGTACATCATAAAACAGTGCAGTCAACAACTAACAATATACAAACCTTTTTAGACGTATTCGCTCTGGCTGCTTTAATTTTTTCAGACTTATGCCTATCAGGGCCATGGCAGCATTCTCTCACCTGAGACCCCAGTATAAAAAATGGAACCCTATCGAAAGACAAGGGCAGCTCTTTGCTAGAACGTTCCTCCCAAAAGACTCTTTTACGGGTCAATTTAGACTTGACTGAAACATAGAAAACAAAAACTGATCTACAAACATGTACCACAGAATCACAAGAAAGCTCTTGAAATATATATATCTTATATATTCATTTCAGGGACCAATAAGTCCTTTATGTGCAACTCTGATCAGTTGGGCTTGAACATTTTGTAAATATATGGTCATTTAGCACTCCAAAGTAAGAGAAATATATACTACTAGTACTAATTAATGCACACCGCTTCAGCTTCTTACATAGACAACATTATCAAGGAAGATCTATTGAAGCGCACCTGGTGGGGGATTGAACCCACTATCCCCTAAACACTGTTCTTGTGACTTACTCGAGCTACCTGTCTTTTACCTCATTTCCACCACTATTCCCTTATAACATTTGACACCCCTTTAAGCCCTGGCATTGACCTAGGATTTTTATCCCCTTAATTTCTTCAATTGTGTCAGAAGTTCTTGACAGTCTTCTTCTTCTTCTTCTTCCCGTTAAGGTACATCACACTAATTTAATGTATTATTGTACCCGCACAATATGTGGTGTGAGGACGTCTTTTTACAGTGAAAAGCTTAAGGTTCATCCTACCTGGCGAAATTGAGTATTTTTCCTCATTGAAATAAATAACTTTTTATTAATGTTTCCCTTAACTTATATATATCATTTTGTTCCTTGAACTTTAAATAATCCATTTCTATAAACAAAATTCCTAAAAACATAACTTAAAAAAAGTTATGAGCAAAAACAAATTACATAATAAGTGTGCTTTTTTCAAAATGTGCAGCTAAATTATTTGTTTACAAAATCTTCTGAAAAATGGATATTTCATTAGTCAAGTATTTGTTCAAGTGCATGCCAGGCCATTATTTTAAGTGAAATAAGTAAAAGTGCATGTATTTTGTGAAAAAAAATGTATCAATATACACTCAAAATCAATCCCAATATAGCCAAAATATTGGTCAGGGACTACTTTTGTGTCAACTGCAAGTATGGTATGGTGGACCAGATGACCATCATTGCTAGTTAATGATTACCATAATAAAGTTAAGTTGAAATAGTTTTAATGTTGTTTGTGCAGTTCTTTGACATTTTTAAAACCAAAATATATATTTGAGGCTACTGTACAGCCTTCTTTAAAAATATACTAGTAGTACATGTGTACAAAATATACTCTAAATGTGAAAGGATCAGGAAACCAATATTTCTGTACTGCTTACATTACTAAACATAACGTGGTGTAACTATCACAATACTTTATAGTCAGCTGTAAAGTTTGGAAAAATCATTTGAGGCCTTTGACATACATTGAAAAAAAATCAGTTGTTTTCCATGTAACTGATAAGCCCTAGTGGCAGGAGTCAAATTTAAATTGGCATAAATAACACTGAAATCTTTAACTCGCTTTATTTCCATATCATAAACATTGAGATCATATTGTAACGGTTTCTGAATGTATAAAGGGAGGTAATTGGATAATATGCAAATTTAAGAAACTCCAAATGTAGTCATTTAAGAAGAATGGCATATATAAGAGCAACAAATCACCCTTTGTGGTGAGCTAGCTTTTCACCGATGGTATTTGTTGGGTCTGTCCGCTCGGAACGTTACAATATTCTGTTCACACAGACACCCCACACAGATGCTCGAAAGCAGCACAATTGAGTGAGGTTGGGCTTATCAGCACTTAGACATCAAATTTTGACGCAACTGTTATTTGACACGATATTTTTATGGCAGAAACGTTGCTCCATAGTAAAAACCTATCGACCACGCTGGATTTTACGCACGGGATTTTCGTGTTTTAAAATTTGATTTTGACAGCTCATTTACGACTGATTTAACAGAGCTACAGACGATCGAACATAGGCCAGTGAAATCGCATAATACAGCACGTCAGAATATAACTACACGTACCTCATAAACAGCATACATTGCATTGAAACAATAATTCATGCATTTATTTAGTTAAAATTTGGTTTGACAGCTGACCTAACAACACCTCGCCAATATTCTTACGCTAACCGGTGTCGACATACAAACTTATACAAATAATAGAAATATTGAATTTTACTAACCCTACTTTAGTCTAATCTAATCAAAATGTTTCGATTGTGTTTTGTATCACGATTACAAACTCATTATTGCAAAAATACTGATGTTTTCAAGTATGAAACCATCGCACTATATTTAGCGCATGAATACAATTTGACATCAGCCGGGAAATTTGTAAACAAGCTGACTGACAGCTGTGATAAAATGTAAGAAAATTGTTATAATAACGCATGATCTGAAGTGACAACGGTGTATTTCGAGAGCTATCAAGGTAACCTTTGCATTTGATGCCAGATCATATTGTCAATAAATTATAAATGAGTGAATCGTTGCGTGTTTGTCCGTGGCATGCGAGAAACGAAAATGGCGATCTCCATGTCCAAAAAATCAACACTTTCAATGTGCTGTTCTCGTTAATAAAGCTTTAGGAAGTTATTTCAAGCCTGGCATGCACTTGTTTGTATCGAGTTTAAAGTATAACAAGTGAGTTTGTTTTAAATTAGGTGATAATTACCGTGTTCTACATTTTGAAAAAAAAGATGCATTTTCCATAAAAAAATCGCATTTATTTTAGTGACAGCATTTAAATTAAGCGACTATATGCCACATTTTACATCACATGCACATCCTACAATGGTTTTCTATCATATATGGTAAAATCAGATGGTAACTACTGTTTAAAATAGCTTTTTTCAATAATGTGTTTTTCAAGCATTTTCATCAGGTAGGATGAACCTTAAAAAACACTATGTACAGTGCAATTAAAGTGTGGTGGGCTAGAATCTGGGTCCGGAAGCTGTCCAAGGTTGGAGCATTGACAGCTTCTGAATGTAGTGAATTCCAGATCCTAATTCCGTCCGAAGAAGAATGACTTCTG